>JASNQO010000027.1:225203-604823 GCA_030378425.1 Periconia sp. TS-2 | reverse complement strand
TCTTCTTCTTCTTCTTCTTCTTCTTCTTCTTCTTCTTCTTCTTCTTCTTCTTCTTCTTCTTCTTCTTCTTCTTCGTCATCAAGCCATGAATGCTCAAATGGTGGCCGTTCTGCCGTTGAAGCTGTACTTCCTTCTATGGCACTGCTCTTTTCAGCTCCTTGACCATCTGCTTCGGGTGTATAGGCGAGCGGATGTAGCCCAGTCCGCCCATATGAGAATATCGAAATTGCAGAACTTAAAGTAAGTCTTTCGGTGAGTTCAATCCTAAATCGTCATAACACGGGGTTCTGAGGGTCGTTCTTGCTCGGTTTAGAAGTAATCCAATCAGCGACCCTTTAAACATATCGATCGATCTTGATTGGATCCGTCAATATATGTCGCTGCAATGATTAGTGAGCAACCTGTGCTCATCTTCGGGTTCATTACTTGCGTTGTACCGCAAAGAGAGAATTCATGATGGATTTGAGTGCAACTGTACAGAAAATTCTAATTCAAAATGCTAAACTCCATACAAGCGAGCGTGTGTTCAATATGCAAAACCACACGATCTCAACGCCAGCTTTTAAGCCTCACCCAATGCAGATAAACGGGTATACATGCACAAAGCGCCACACACCAAAGTAAACAAAACGCATCATCATCGTGAAAGCATTCACAATACCACTTTTATCCTCGCGTGGTGCTCTACAATTTCCCGTCGACAATGCCCACATTTCCGTATCCATCATACTCTGCATATTCGACCATGTTTAGATGACTTCTCGTCCTGACACTGCTCTTTGCACTCCCGCTCACCATGCTTTGCCGCATCAGCATGTTTCTCCTCGGATCTACTTTCGGCGGCGACACTGGCACGTGCTTGAAGCCGCCTGCATGTCCGTAGCCGTAGCCGTATTGCACAGGCCTCTTGCCAACAGCGACAGCAGAGTTAGACGTGGATGCTGATGCCTGTGTACGTGGATATGAACGAGGAGGGCGAGGTATGGGAGTGAAGTAGCTTTCCTCCATGCTGTTCTCGGATTTAGGATAAAAGATGGAACTATCAGGGCTGGCGGGATCCCAAGTCTCTTCATAGATATGACTGGAAGGACCAGCAGGGTCATCCATGTAGATGGAAGAGAAGGAGGTAGCGGCTGAGAATTGCTTGACAAGAGGTGGGCGCGGATGCTGCATCTTTGCGAGCTGTGGGTCAAGGAAATGACTGGAGGCTGTATCGGTTGTTTGCTGTCGCTGCAGTGACTTTCGACGTAACGAAAGCATGCGGCCTGGATGCCTCGGTGGGGGTACGCGTTTGTCTAGACCGAGCATCTCGTAGCATGCCTTGCCAATCCAGAGCATCTGCTCATGTTCGCGGAGGTATCGCTCTCCTCCGAACGATTTCTGTACAATGCTACGCGCCATCATACCAAGTTTGCGCCGCTGCTCAGTCTTCTCGTACATGCGGCGAGTAATGATCTCGACATCTTTTAGCGTAGGTTTGTGAGGGAGGACTGGAGCAGGACGATTTGGTGGATCGTCTGCGAACTGAGCCCACTCGTCAAGCATGGCGAGAAGATTGATTTGAGCTCGTGCTAGACCATAGGCATCATTCGGCGCCACCACTTCGCTGTAGCGCTTACCATTATCAGGATCAGTAAGTACTCGCAGAGAAGCACCGACGTCTGTACAGACGACGGGAGCACCGGTTAGAGCGGCTTCTCCGAGCGCGAGTGGCAGTCCCTCGGAAACAGACGAATTGAGGAAGAGCCATGTATTGGCGAGCACCATCGATGGATCTGCGGTTCCGCGAAGAGCCACGCTCTGACCGAGCCCCTTGCAGGCGAGAATCTCTTGACATTCAGAAGAGTAGACAGGCGCCTTGTTGAGCGCGCCATAAATGTCGAGTTTGTAGTCTTTGAAGCCCCATTCATTGGAGATGATGTCTGCTGCCAGTAGTGCAGTCTTGATATCTTTTGCAAACCACACATGAGAAAGCATGGTTACGGTAGGTGTCTTGGTCTTGATCTCAGTGACTGGAGCGAACTTTTGCATGTCCGTGATGCCGTTGACGATTGGGTCAACTTTGCGGCGGAAGATATTGCGGTGTGTAAGTTGGCCCTTGGAGCTACCAATTTCTACTTCCCATCCTGGGTTGAAAAAGTCTACGTTTTGGGTCAGTAAGTATATCGCGCCAACAGCATCAGGGAAGTACTCTTACCTGCACATGGAAGGATTTGATCGGCGTGATGTAGAATGAGACAAGATGTCAGCTTCATCAACCCGAGAAGCGCATTCCGGATGAAAGGAGGTAAAGTGCACATAGCTGAAGAGAGGTACAAATTCGTCTCTCTCCATGAGATAGCATGGTCCCAAATCTGAAGAGTGCAGTTTCTCTTGAGCTTGCACACAATGCCATATGAAGCCGAGACACTGTGATGCGAAGCTTGGAAGACATTTGGAATCTTATCGGGGATTGGGATAGAGAAGATGAAAAGGTCTAGTATGATGAGCGAACGTAGTGTTAAAGCGGCGCAAAAACTTACATCTGAACCACAATTCCAGAGCAGTGTCAAGATGTCCAAGCGTCGGTAGCTCCGTTTGGAACCACTCAGAAGGGGGTTGCGCGTTAGGCATGTCATCAGCGAGCCATAACTTCCTCCAAGTATCTTTCACAATATCGCTAGTCCATACCTCCTTCCAATGTCGCGAGTCTTGGAAGTAGGTGTTGAGGTTGACTAAAGCTCGAGTGGCTTGCTTTACATCGGCCTCTGTCATGTTGATAGATCTAGCGCCTCGAACAAGAGCGGTCAAGGTGGGAATAAAGTTGACTTTGATATCGTTTATGGTGGCGTCTTTCACTAGATGGTCGACTTCGCTATCTAGCTTATTCGTGAACATGCCGTGGCATGGATGAAGGAAGTCAAGACCCCATAGAGGAATGATCTTGAGCGACTCCACATTCTCTTCGGTCTGGTGCTTGGGGAGACCAAAGTCGTTGGCAGACTCGACGACCATGTGCCACTTGATAGTGCGGAGGTTATTGATCAAATCTCGACGACATGCTGACACACCGCCGCCCTCATTCGGCCACGTACCGGTATCCACAGCAATAACGTGAAGATTACGGTCTGTGTCACGCTGAAGAGTCTTTGTCCTGGTGAATATGACCGCATCGCCACCTTGCCCAAAGCTAAAGAGATCGCTCATGCGAATGGCGAGAGGTGTCCAGGCGCTAATATCGCTTGTAAGATCGGAGCTTGCCATGATAGCATCGGCATGCAGGGCGAGATAATCCTCAGCCTTTAGTAGACTTCCGCGATCTCTTCGGCGCCAGTAAGGCCTCAGAAGAGCTTCTTTGCGAATGAGCTCTTCATCAACAAACCGTACGACGACACCATCGAGATCGAGACGCTTCTTCCATGCCTTCCAGAGCTGAGATCGTGCTCGAGAAGTTGATATCTCTTGTCGTTTGATGTTTGTTCGGAAGAGACGGCTCACAAAGCTAGAGGTTGGAGACTTGAAGTCTAGCAGTGGATTTTCGTCCATGAAGTTGCAGCGTGTTGGCTTCTGGAGAACTCCGAGCCAATCATGGCGAATCATGTCGGGTGTGTCGACGGTCTCACCGTTGAGCTTGGTTGAGATGACCGGATGGAACTTATGGTCATAAAGCCATGAACATTCATAGACATCCGCTCCCTGGACAAACGTCGCCTCGTGGACGCGAGGGGTCGGGATCCATCGCTCCATTTTCTCTGCATGTCGGACTGGAGGAGCACACCAGCTGACATTAACGGACATGTGAGGAAGCACAAACTCAGCTCTCAACAACTCATCGTCATACTTAGCGTTCTTGCGGTAGTGGTATTTGAAGCGTACCAAGTTACCGTGTTGCATGTAGCTACCAGATTCGATATGACCCTTGTAGTTGTACTGAACTTTTGCCCCCTCGTCGGTGCCTTGCACGCAGTGTCGGCTCAATGGGAGCTTAATGTTCTGGAATTTAGTGATCTTTCCAATGCGAGAAGTTCGCTGGGCGGCGTAGTCGTAGACAAACTCATTAACAATATTACCGTTCTTATACTCTTTGCGAGATATGAATTGCAGATCTTTCCCATATTCGGAGGTTCTGATGTGGCCCCATGTGGGCTCTTGCGTGAGGTTACCTTGGTAGAATACTAGCTTGTATCCGCCCTCTTCGATGCGGTGAACAAATGCAGTCTCTGTTTCGCCGTAACTTCGAATGACGAGGCGATCTTTCTTTTGAGAGATCAAACTGCCCTTCGCTGTAGCGGCAAGATCGGCAATATCATCGCGATTGTGATAGAGAAAAAAAGGAAGAGCCTTGGACATGGCAGCATGACTATACATCCAGAGTCCATTTAAAACGAGCGACGTTGGTAGAGCTAGGAATCTCGGTGTCCGACCTAGTGCGCATCTCAGTTCTCGTTGATACTCTGGATCCGCCATACATGCAAGGACGAAGAATTTAATCCACGTTCCGATCGTATGATAAGAGTAGGCGATCGGAACTTTGAGCTGCTTCGAGAACCCGCTGAAGACCGAAGTTGCAGAACGATTCAGAACGGGATGATGAGCCTCTTGAATATCAGCTGTAATCTGTCGGTACTCCTTTTCACTAATCGCTTGCTCGCCTCTATTCTTGAAAAAGTTGTATTTGTGAACTGCCAAATACGCTCCGAGGTCGTACCGTGCGATTCTTGAAAGGATGGTGCAGGCATCTTCTGCTACCACGTTGGAATTGATCCAAGACATCTCGGTATTCGTGTAGGGGCCCCGCGCGCCTAGACACCGTCGCAGGAACATGCGGCGTATATCCAGGGGGAGATCATCCCATTGTCTGTCGCAATCATATCCAAGGCAAAGATTTCGAAGTAAATCCTTTCGGCACAGAGTCTCGAAAGCAACAGCCTGCGCGCCAGTAGACTTCGAAGGCATCGAACGTTTGCTGCACTCAGAAACAGTATATGGATCGTCACTTATTGGACGGCAGGCTAGAATTGATTCCGTAATTTCTGCGTGGTGGTGAGGTAGGCCAAACATAGTTTCTGAGCAGGCATGCATGAGTGTCTCGGCGATGGCCCGTGAATTGCTGCTAATGTTCATCTGAGCGGACGCAGAACCTTTCGAATCTGAGGCGACATAAAGTGTTAGGCGTCCATCGGAATAACGGGAGATGGCCCGAAGATCCGTTCCTTCATCTGCCACTGATTGCATGGGAACAATAAACACCTTGATGAGACTATTTTGCCAGGCCAGGACGACACGTTGGACCAAGAAGGGCATCGCAGGGTAGGCTTGTAATGCAAGCCTTGAAAGCGATTCGTGGGTACACGAAAGAAGGATGGCAGTGATCTGATCCCCTGGATGACCAAATGGTAAGATCCTAAAACGATGCTCTTTCGGGGCGGAACGCAATTTCTCTGTGAACGCCTGGAGCTCACTTTGACTCCATTCTGCGTCGGGCCCTGTATCATTGTAGGCATGATACTTATCGGCGCTAGACCATTGGATGCGGTACTGTGACGGCAAGCCTCGCATATTAACAGAGTCGGTGGAGTCATTCGGTCTTTTTGGGCGGCTGTAGTTCTCTACTTTCTCAGAAATCCACATGCGTATGTCAAACGCTTCGGGCAAGCCTAATTTAGCAGTATAAAAGGAGAGTAAAGCTGCCGTCCAAGTTGAAACTGCTAGGGCAATGACAGTGTCATACTGGAAATCCGGCTGCACTTTCTTGAGGATGTTGCCAACCACGAAACCGAGAATGACGGCACACAAAAGAGGCATTAAGGCATGGGGCCCAGAGAAGATCTTGTTGTACTGATAGAGGAGTAAGCCGCTGTATGCTCCAACGTAGGCGAGAAACATGACTGTCCCCGTTGAAGAGCCGTTGAAGATCCAGACTAGTGCCGCACTGAGTGATAGAGCCCACACATGAACTCCAATGAAGTGACATAGGGTGTTCCAGTAAAGATGGCGCCTGAATTTTTGATCGTTCGCTTTGGCTTTTCGGATGTGAGGAATGTTCTCAATCGAGACCGGCGCCATTTGTTCGGAGAGCTGGTGTAGATGTTGAGCCTTGTAGTCTAGAAGCACAGCTCCGATCAAATAGTATGCCAGTCCGAAACCAACAGATAATCGAAGGGTCGTGTTCATTTGTGCAGACAGACCCACTAGGTGGCCTCCATGTACTAGATCTAACCATCGATCCATGAGTGCGGTGAGGAAATAGAGAATACCACATCCCACTTCATCTCCAGCGTTACGCCAGTGAATGAAAGAGTTGTGTAGCCGAATTCCTTTTTGTGATTGTTGCATACTCTCGAGAGCGACTTGGGTTTCTAGGTTCCACGTAGAGCTGTACGGAATGGGGCGCTTGGTGTCGGTAAGGCGACAGTACCAGTCGAGTAAGAAGATCGTGGAGTCCCAACATTCTGCAAGTGTACGAACGAACGTATCCTCGGTAGGCTTCACCCAAAATCGACGAATTTTTTCTTTCATTACAGCATTGTACAGCTCTTTACGGCAGAGTGCGAGAATGGCGGGTTCACTTAGGCCATAGAAGATATCAGCTTCATCTTGAAATCCCACAGAGGATGGAGCAAGAGATGAAGATGGGCCCATGGATGATCTGGGGCCTTTGCTCAATCGTTTGCCTGGTCGATTGTTAGAAGACGCATGATATTAGGTGACAATGTCCTATCTCACCTGGAGTATGTAGGATACTGGATGGTGGCTCCTTTTTTGCGTTCTTCTTGATATACCAGTCCTTGACATCAGCGTCATTAAGAGTCTTGATGTTGTGGTACCAAGTAACCCATTGAGTTGCCACATGTCGAGTTCCAAGGACTAGCAAGGACACAAAGATGAAAAGAACACAGGGATAAATGATAATGTCGTACCCTGGGACCCATATGGTGATTATGGGAGAAATTATGAGAGTGGGGATGATGCCTATGATAACTTTTCGTCCGTTGAGAAACGAAGATCCGGGTATTTGGTACGTGGAGAGTACAGCCAGAACTGAGAGGTATGCTGTAAGCCCAAGAAGGTAGAAGAAGTAGATAGCAGCGGGTTTTGCCCCGACAACGGCCGCGATTACTACAAATCCGACAAGACATGCCGCGATTGTGAATGCAAGACCACCGATCAGTCGAGTGAGAACGAACATATTGGCAGCAGAGAAAGCCATGGAGATGAGATAGTAGGTCCCACCAATGGATATCCAAGTCCCGATGGCACCAGAAAGTAGCAGAGATGTCATAAGAGCTAATGTCGCGAATTTCTGCTCCTCAAAGGTCATCGATGCGCTAAGATATAGACCATGGCCCGTAGTAGACAGCAACAGAATGTCTGAAAATGTTAGCACGTTGAAATTTCTGAGATTTGAAGACGGCCGTACCAACAAGCGCTGGGATTGCGAAGACACTGAGGAACGTGAAGCGACGATACCCTGGCATTACTGAAGCCTTTTGATCCGGATCTATGTCGGTTTGTGCGGACGCATAAGCAGAAGCAAAAGAGGGTGCATTGAAGATCCACATTGGTGGCTGTCGTTCAGGATCATTATAGTAATCGCGATGCTTTTTCGATAAAAGCAAGCCGATGTCACTAGGCATAATGTCGAAGTAAGCTTCGCAACGTGAACCAAGTGCAAACAACTCGGCGAATGCAGCACTTTGGTCAGAATATTGATTGAAAAGTGGATTCCGGTCTGAGACCTCAATGTAAACTTCTTCAAATCCAGCTTTACGGGCAGCGCAGAATATGCAGAAGAGCACAAAGTCGGTAACCGAGTCGATTTTCTCTCTCTGCGTCAGCTTTTCTACAGCAGCAGTAATGATGTCGAGTCTTTGATAGTCGCGCCACCATAGAATGTTGCGAAAGTTATCGTCGATTTGTCTAAACAGCGATAAGGCATTATGACGTTCAAGACTCGGAAGACGACAAAGACGATACCACTTGATACGAGCATTGACCAACTGTTCGTCTGTTGCAGTCCCAATGATGTACTCCATGTTGCTGAGCTTTTTTAACTGACGGTACGTCGGAACGTCGATCAAGAGCTCCTCGCACTGTTCGCGAACTGAGGAGAGAAGTGGGCAGGTCTCTTCCCAATCGGAGTACTGGAGGTGCTGAAGGTACAATAGGAGATCGGAGGATGATAAGAGATTGAGGTCTTGCTCAAGCCGAGCGGGTAGCCGCTCTAGCGAGCCGGCTTCACTTTGGTGTTCGCTCAGGCCGTGCTCTAGAAGAAAACACTGGTATCTGGTAAAGTTGGCTTTACTCAGATAGGTGTGCATCAACAGAGCTGGAATGTCTTGCACGGATTTTGAGATGTAGATGATGAGCGATGATGTTCTTCTCTCCATTTCCCATACTGCCCAGAACTGGCCACCAGATGGGGTGTGAAAGCCAGAGTCAAGCCCAGTATAGACGCGCACCTGCTGATACTGATCGGCTTCATCGTTCACACGAGCGAGGGCATTCGCAAACGCCGCTACAGCATCCCGTGATGTTGGTACAATGTCGAATGGACGACATGGTGATTTACTATAGCTGCTGAGAACATTTGCAATCTGATGTAGTTGCTTGGCAGGAAGACTGCTCAATAGGTTTAGATTGCGTAAACGTTGCTGCGATCGAAGGACATGCTCGAAGTCCTCCTGAGAGGCATTGAGACCAATTGGAAAGCATCCTAAGGTGCCATAGAATGAGCCGTCAAATGAGCATGATAGTGGATTTGCTGCTCGCTTTTCCATGGACGAACTCCAATTCAAACCTGATGAAGGTGGAGACCTCGGTTCTAAAGGGAGCAAAGCTCCATTTTCGTCGATTTCGGGATATTGAACGGTCAGGGTGGAGCCGCTAGAATTGTCGTCCGATTCAGAGTCAGAGCTATCAAGGCCAGAAATTGTGTCGCCAATGAGTGGGAATATTTGTTGGAGGGGGAGATAGTCGTCAACGATACTTGAGAACTCAGACGAAAGCTAGTGCACTTGTTAGAGCCCCGCAAGTCGCCTGGAGAAGAAGCTTACAATTCGTGTGGTCCGAAACTTTTCGTGAACAGCCATTACTCTCCTGTCTTTGAGCCACTGAAATGCGGCCAGTGGCTCCTCACTGGACCGAACCTCAGATATGTCAGTCAAGGCGCAGTATCGCCCAAAGTACGGTATTGCGCCATGGTAGCTACACCACATATGCGCCCTTCTTGTCACTGCATGGGACAACTCCGCATCATCGTCAATAGTGTCCCACATCATCGTGATGAAAGGTCTTAAACAAGCTTGCGATACGAATGCTTTCGTAGTGGTCTTCATTTTGTCCATGGAGAAGAAGTCCCTACGCTCTCCATCTTGCATTATGGTCCCGTTTCTCACCACTATACCGGCTAGACGTCTTAGGTTGAGGTTTTCGACTTTGTCGAGATAATCCGGCGGGCCAATTTCTAGAAATACATCTAGGCCGTGAGAGGATAGGAGTTTGATCAGTCCATTGAGAAGTGGAATGGAGACTCGGTCCCTCCAATGGGCAACGAGAACACCCGTAAAGTATCTCCGCTGGTCTGGTTTTCGTAAGGCTTGTTTGAGGATCTTGGAGACGAGGTATACCGCCCGCAACATATCGACCTCGTCTCGAGTAGCTACGAATGACAGAACCTGCGACAAGTCCAGTCGCGCAATGATGTGCGGCCCAAGAGCAATACTATCATCGTTGACAGCATCTAGAACCCCCGGTTCGCAATGGTCCAATACTATAACCTCCCATCCCGAAAGTATCTGCCTCTCCTCGTCTGTGATTGGGTTGCTGAGTATGCCGAGGTATACACCGAACGATGAAGGCTTTGTGGGAAGGTCATGGTCTTGACGAACGTAGTGGGCGCTTTCGGATAATAGATGTATTCGCTCCTGAACAGATCGGGGCAATTGATGTTCGACATCATCTCCCTGAGAGTGTCATTGTAAGTTTGAACATCCGCGGTTCCTGGCACCATGATTTCTTACTTTGAATAGGTTTCGAATGGCATTGTACGAAGTCCAGACGAGAGCAACAACACCAAACAAGGCGCTTGCACAAATGATAGCCACAAGTGTCCATTCCCACCACTCCTGCAGAATAGCACCCGAGCTGAAAGCGCTGATGCCGAGGATATTGGCCATGGTCCCACAGTTGCCCACCAGAGGGCAGGTGCTGCTTTTGTGGGTTGGACAACACGCCACGAAACCTGCCCGGGAACTGGGCGCAGGAACGTGGGGAACGTTGTTATAGCACGATGCCTAAGGACTAAAGAGTGGTGGGTCAAAATGAATGATAAGAAAAAGAGATGCTTCGTTTCATGCTGAATGGCCTCGGATGGCCAGGTTGACCACTGAGCACTGGCAAGAGATGGAGGAGAAATTCACTACTATAAGAGATCACAGCATATGGCACTTAAGTGCCGACAGGATAGCACCTAGTCAGCGAGCCGGACGGATGCACATAGACAGGTTGCGTATAAGGCAATCATGTGTCTCAAGGGCCATCCGCTAGAGGCGTTGGCTGATTGCACAACATCCAGCGGGGAGCGATCCACCGCTTGACAGGGCCTGACAGCAAGAGAAGCATCGTCGGTCTTCGAGAAGCGTGTGAAACAGCGCTTGGCGGCCTGAACAGGTAGTGAGAGGCGGCCATAAACAGCTTTCTAGCAGCGGAAGCCTTTCGACCGGGCAGCGACGTGCCGTCGCCAGGCAAGGCCATGTGTCCCGGGCAGCGGCAATCTATCGCCGACGGGCATACAGACGCTGCGGGGCGGGGCCATAGTGTGCGTAGTGCGAGGATGACGAAGCACCATCGCGGGGGACATCTGGGGACAGCTGGGGGTTGAAGCGAGATGAGAGTGGTCGAAGACGCGACGTTGGAGGAGGCTGAAATCGGCGCAGGGGTGATCGACTAGCGCGCGGCCCGTGCACATTGCTGTTTTAACTTGCATCGTCTTTAGCCTAACCTCGACATCACCTCGTTAATATCCTCTTCATCAATCCCGCCCGCGCCTGCAGCCGTCTTTTCCATTGCTTGCGTCGTACAGCGAGCTATCCTAGATGAAGTCCGGGGCTGTAGATGATGGCTCAATCTGGCCAAAAGAGAGCTTGCGTGGAAGCTCGCTGCGAGAATAACCTGGTGCCTCAGGACGCGTCGTCTGCAATATCTCCACGAGCGGCATCAGGATCTGTCTGACGGCATGCAGCTATGATGGAACCTCGGACTTTGTGGCTAGCCTAGCATCTGGATCCCCTTTAGACGTGCCCTAGAGGGGCGTTCCTCGTCCCGGGTTGCTCTGCCTGCAGGCATCTACGGCATGCATATTCCGACGGCAGCACTCATGGTCACGTTTTCCATTATGCCAATACGACATTACTCTCACGTGGAGCAGATTTTTCCCCCCTTCGCGGCCTCGTCTACATGGAGATCCGCCAAGAACCCTGTCCCTATATTCCACAGGCGCCACCCTAACTTCACTCCACAGCAACCTCACATATCCAGTGTAGCTTCGGGGTTGCAGCGGACACTGATGGACGCGTACCGTCCACTGTGCTGCCGCGTCATAGTTTGCACCCGAACCTGATTTCATAGCCCGCTGTCGCTTCCTGAGCATCGAAATCGATAGTCTCGCTTGCTCGTATATGTTCTGTCTAGGCCAATACTATACCATTGCCCAGTAGTCAACGTGGTATTTTTGCCGAGACAAGCTTTTATTAATACGCCTGTGTGCCCCAAAATTTTACTATCTTCAACACCGTTGTTCTTTCGACGCCAACTCCTTAGCAATGGCGCCGTCTGTCGTTTCTTTGCTGCGGGCTTGTGCCCTTACGGCCATTGTGTCGTTCTTGCCACTTGTTTCTGCCGATTCAGTGGCAGCTGTCGCTGGTGCTACGGTATCCAGCACAATTCTTGTCCTCGCACGAGACCAGACATCTGCTACGAATGGTGCCACCTCGGGTCTTCTGGGCTACGGCATACCTTACGAAGTCGTCACTGTCCCCCAGAGTGGCATTACCAACCTTCCAAATCTTAATGCGACGGCCACTAACGGTAACTATGGCGGTATTGTCGTCCTGAGCGAAGTCGGCTACAACTACGACAACCAATACTACAGCGCTCTGACGAGGCGGCAATGGAACCAGCTCTGGGACTATCAGACTCAGTTTGGAGTGCGTATGGTTCGGTTGGACGTCTTCCCAACCAGCGACTTTGGTGTCAGTAGCGTCGGTGGCAACGTCAAGGATGAGCCGGTTGTTTTCACAAACACAACCGGCTTTACTAGTGCAGGCCTCAAAACGTAAGTTGCCACCGATTTTCTCGCATTGGATAATGTTCATGGGGAATCGGCACTACCCTGGCGCGTTACCATGCTCTCGGATACGCAATGCATGAGATGACTAACTGATTTGGTAGGAATGCCAATGTGAGCATTGTGAACATCTTCCATAACCCAGCAAAAATCACCAATTCTTCCATTGCTTGGGAAGTTGCAAAGTTCAGCAACTCAGGCACTGCTGCTGTCATCAACAAGATCGGCAACCGCCAACAGATGGCATGGTTCTTGCCTTTCGCTCTCGACTGGGCGCCTTCATCGAACTATCTACAACATGCATGGATCAACTGGATTACACGAGGCTTGTACGTCGGTTTCAGGAGAACATATCTCAGCACTCAGGTGGATGATATGTTCTTGGAGACCCCTCTCTACCGACCGCAAGGGCAATCGTACAGATGCAAGCCAGATGACCTGAGCATGCACGTTGACTGGCAGACGGAGCTCAATGCCAAGATGCCGAAGGGATCCGAGTACTTCCTCGAAATTGGTCACAATGGTAATGGAGCTATCGAGGCTGCTACGGACACATCGGAAGGTGCCCGAACCTGCAACCCGGCCTCTGGTATCGAGTATCCGGATCAGATTGATGGTCCACCTGATTATACGAAACCCCCGGGCACTGGATCAGACATTTGGCCAGTCACTCCCACAAAGTACTCATGGAGTCTTGAATGTAATGAAATCGATGAGCTCCAAAATTGGTTTGAAGACGAATCCAACCGCGACTCGTTTGCTCATATCTCTCATACATTGTAAGTCCTCTACATTTCCTATCGTTGTCGAAGTGCTGACCACTTGCAGTACACACGAGGATCTCACCAATGCTACTTATGCCGACACCTCCAAGGAAATATCCTTCAACCAGGCCTGGCTTAAGCAGATGGGTCTTGACGCTGCTAAGCGCTTCAGCCCGAAAGGTATCATTCCGCCCGCAATCACGGGTCTACATAACGCCGATGCTCTTAAAGCCTGGAAAGACAATGGAATCGTGAACGTAGTGGGAGACAATACTCGACCCCTACTTCTAAACACACAGAACAAGTTTTGGCCGCTCAATACTACTGTGGAGGGCAATGGCTTTGCCGGCATTAACGTCATGCCGCGTTGGGCGTCTGTGATCTACTACAACTGCGATCTTCCGGCTTGCACCCTGCAGGAATGGATCGATACATCTGGAGGCAAGGGAACGTTCAATGACCTCCTCACCAGTGCGAAGGATACTGCTATCCGAAACTTGATGGGCTTGCACTGGGATGCGTAAGTTGCTTAAACAAACGATTGTGAATGACGCGCTTACAAACTGTGAAGGTACATGTTCCACCAAGCGAACCTAAGAGTCAATGATGTGCCCACTACGACTGTTGATGGCAAGAGGGGCCAGTATTCTCTCCTCATGACATGGGTGAATACCGTGACTTCTGAGATAATGAGACTGTAAGTTTTCCCCTCCTGCTCACAATAGGATACAATTCTTACATTTCGCAGCACCACATGGCCCTTTAAGACGCTCAAGCATGACGATCTTGCCCAGGCATTCCTAAATCGTCAAACACGCGATCTCTGCAGGCCTAGTATGACGTGGCAGACATCCGCCGATGGCAACAGCATCGAGAGCATTAATGTTTACACTGCTGGTGGCAACAAATGCGGCACTACCATTCCCATTACTGTTCCTCAAACAACATCGTCTACTACCGGTGCGACTAAGGAGCAGCTCGGTACAGATCCGCTCACCCTATGGGTAACCATGAGCGGCGCATCCCGCAACTACAAGTTCTCTAAGACTGTTCCTTTGTAGATGCATACCTGTATATATTATTATGACAGCATTCGTTGGGAAAAGCTGATACCCGGTAGCACAAAGCTATTCGAAAAAGGTGGTTGGTACATGCATGTAAACGTCAGATAACGTTCGTTAATCATTTTGCCGTTGGTACGAATGGCAGTAGCGCTGCATCGAGATTCCTACCGTTACCTCCAATGGTAAGAGTGGCATTGCATGGGTACATCCATGTGACATTTGTAAATCGGCTTGGGACTCGTTCGATTGTATATATTTCTCATGTCAATTTACTCAGCTAGTATTGAATAGAATAGGATTAGGTTCTTGGTCTTGATCAACTTCGTCTGTGTGTGAGCCCAACAGATCGTATAGATTGACCCCATTCTTGAGGACGAGCTTGAAAGCATTCATACATACAAATGATAGCTCAGAGAAGCGCATCATTCAGAGAGATGACCACTAATATCCACGCTCTCTCTACATACGGTTAGCTCCGTTTCCCATCCGATTTCGGTCAGACGCATCTTTTACCCGGCGGCTGCATCACTGCGCTCCTCTTGCTCCCTCGATTCAACCTAGCACAGAGTCGCGTCGCCCGTATCCGCACGCCTTGCGATCCTTTGAATCCACTTCTCGTGTCGGGTCGAAGCTTATCCTGACCTCTATCGCGGACATCTCGCTCTCAGTCTTTAGGTTGCTACGAGCTGTTGGTGGCTCAATAACGGGCCGACCGTATATCTGAGCACGAGCACCGCCACAGCCACAATTAATGGACTTCAGTCGAGACCGCCGCGTGCTTTAACCCGGGAAAGGGGAAGCGAACAGCATGTAATTTAGATTATTTTAGCTGTCAGCGCTTCACGCTGAAGATGGATCCGTCAGAGCCATGGCGTGAGGAACCAACATCGAGCTTGACCGTGGGTCGTATTGCGGCGCAGCCCATAAGCCCTCAGCCGCATTCTTTCCTTTGAACCATCGAATCACACCCCTTAGTGCTGCTTTTCTTTCTTAAAAGTGTGCGCCCTTCTCAGCCTCATCTCGTTACATCACCTCCTTTCCGCGCCACATCTCCATATTACAAAACCCCTACCAACTCAATACGCCATCCCCAATCGAGCCATCTGAGCCCTACACATAATACCCGCAAACAACCATCTGGCGGAAGGTCTTCCCAATCCTCTTTTTCCGCAAAATAAGCTTTCCAAATCGGTATATTCCGCTTTGAACGTAGCCCTTCCCCCGCCCTTTTCGTCGCAGGAAAAGTGTCTCCATCGTTTCACATCATTTGGCTTCTTCCGGCCTGCGCCTCAACACCTATGGTATCATAAGAGCCGCCCATACATTGAAGATCTTTACTAGCTGTTAAAACTCACTTGTATCATATGGGCATTCATAACACAGTTACTATTGCGTAAATCTGTCCCTAGGTTCGTCTGTTATTGGCCCTTTTCAGCTTCCCTTCCGCTCTACGTGTACTCCGGCTCGCGAGAGAAAGTTTCCCGATAGCTCGACCTAAGATTTAAGCTTTCCATTAGAAGCAAATTGTGTACAAAATGGCCCTCAAATCCACTTCCAGACCGTGGTCACTCAGGCGGAAACTCCTGCTTGGTGGTATTGCCCTCACCATCGCATTGGGATTGGGATTAGGGTTGGGATTGGGATTGACCATTGGGCGAGGCGATGATGATGACAATGGCGACGACAGCGATAATGGCAATGGACCTTCACCGACGATCACGGCCTCGCCGCTACCCACGCCGACAGGCACGCTTCGCTGGACGCCCAAGGTGAATGATACGTGGCAGATTATCCTTTTGAACAACATCGAGCTGGACGACGACGCAAAATCAGTGACGCCTAATGTATCCGTATACGACATCGACCTTTTCGACACGCCTTCCGAAACAATTGATACGCTGCATAAGCTTGGCAAGAAAGTAATATGTTACTTCAGTGGTGGAAGCTTTGAGCCTGGACGTCCGGACTCAGATCAATTCAAGGACGAGGATATGGGAAAAGAGTTGGACGGATGGCCGGGAGAGAAGTGGTTGAAATTGGATAGCGCCAACGTGAGAAACATTATGAAAACAAGAGTACAATTAGCAGCGAAGAAAGGGTGTGATGGGGTCGATCCTGATAATGTTGATGGATATGTGAGTAACCATTGCTTCTACCATGGCTCTATAACCACTCGACATTAACTTCTACATCCAAGTACAAAGGACGTCTAAGAAAGGAATACTGACATCGCTCTAGCAAAACGACAACGGCATCTCTCTAACCCCTGACGACAGCATCTCCTTCATGAGTTATCTTTCTTCCCTCACTCAACCACTCAATCTTACCATGGGCCTTAAGAATGCTGGAGACATAATTCCCTACGTTCTCCCTGTCGTTCATTTCTCCGTCAACGAGCAGTGCGCCGAAAATAACGAGTGCGACACCTTTCACGACTTTATCGACGCCGACAAGCCCGTCTTTCACATCGAGTATCCGGACGGTGCGGGTTCATCGAAAGGCGTGAAGAAGGACAAAGTGACCTATTTCTGCGACTCCAAGGGCAGCGAAGGCTTTAGCACGGTACTGAAGAACATGGACCTAGACGGTTGGGTGGAATACTGCGATGAGAAAATTATGACTACGGCGATCAATCAGACGGACACAAGTCATTGATTGAAGCACGGAAAAGGAGGTGGTTAGGAAGAAAGATGCGGAAGAAGGACCGAAAGCGTGCGCTGCGACGACCGTTCGCCTCATTCACGATCGCGAGAAGGAAAAAAAAATTTTCCCATGCATATTTCACGCGCAGGGACCGAGATCAGGTGTGGATCCGAAACGTAAGCCATCATCTACATTAGATGGAATCGGTGGATAGCTGGTACGGTCCTCAGCGATCCACGCAGGAACGTGGTCTTCACCGGATCCAGAACCATCTTGCTCTCGACTTTTGCCGAGGAGAACTCTGGTTGTAAGCATGCGGGGTGCAGCTGTGGGGTACATGCCCAGGAGAGCCCAGAAACCTTAGAGAAGCTTCGTCACCCTCAATAACACAATTAGGCAAAGGAATTGACCAATGAAGGCAGTTGGCTCTTTCACGGGGAGAATGTGGGACGGAAATGTGGTGAAGCGGCCGTCGTAGAAACCCGGGTGTGCAAGTACTAGCTCTTTCGGCGCGAAATGGAAATCGGAAGTCTTTTCAGATCGCTGATCAAAAGCTTGACGATCGGTTCCCTCCGAGCCGCAATGGAAGACGTCATTTTGCGTGCTGTCTAAGAGATGTGGCGTAGAGTGCCGCTGTGCCGATGCCCAACTTCCGCAAGCCCGTGGCATGGCGCTTACCATGGCATTCGCTTGCAGATCCCGCCTCTTAATCCAGGCCTTCTATACACCAGCATATAGAAACCGATGCATCGAGCCTGGGAAACATCATACACTACCGAGCCGTGAAGATCCAGATGCAAAAGTACTCATAGTTCACATGTGGTTGTACGAAAAGAAGGTCGTACGTTGCATGTCGATCAAAAGAGAAATTTCTTCGAGGAGCCGGCGTCTCAGTCAGGATGATTCTTTACAACCCCTAGTCCAGGAGGGTCGGGATCTACGAACGGTTGATTGCGGGAGAATCCTACGAGATCTCGCAATGTGGGGATCTGCGCAAGGCGCTCGCATTGGTGAGCAATGTTAGACCGAGGAGTGAGACATCGCTGTTTCTCAGTGCCGAACCAGTGTCAATAGACAGGGACTACGCGTCCCCAATTCGAAAATTTGACACATTGAGTGGCTGTAGACAGCAACATCAGACAGTTAGAGTTGAGCGGTGTGCTGTCGTCCGGATTTGAAACGGACCGTTTCACCTCGCGCCCAGAGATTCGGTCGTGGAATCAACTCTCGGACTTGTCGCGGAGAATGTTGCTCAACGTTCCATGTAAGTTCTAGGGGATCCATGACCAACTATTACGGACTAACAATGAGTGGAAATCATAAAATTTAGGATGGTGAGATGTAGAGTTATCTTGAAGCCGGGACGGGGCAAGTCCTGCTCACCGCATTTACCCTATTCTCCGAACACTTGAGCGCCAGGAGCAAATCGAGAAGGCGCCCGGTACGGATTCAGCTCTCTTGTGGTCGATACGAACAAACATCTGGCCTAATATCAAAGCATGCGAACCACGCGGGCCAAGACCTAGGATGCTTAAAGCGAACCTGAGCCACCTTCACGAGCGGAAGCATGAGGTTGATGAACCCTTGCCCACAAAACCTTGCTGCATATGCAGTCTTCGAGACTGTTCGACGCTACTAGTGTCTCCACACTTCGGTAAAAATGTGCAGAACGCGAGGCTGATGAAAGCTAGCCTAGCGCTGCGAAGCATCTGCAGCTTTTTGGAAACACCGCGGATCCGCATTGCTTATGGCTTACTGTCATGACTATAGCTGTAGTACAGGCTAGGTTTTGGCACGTTGAGTTCATGCACATATGCCTCGTTTGGCTATTGTGCGGTGGAGATTCCGATTTGTGCATTTTTTATTCTTAGGGCGACGGCGGAGGCAAGAGCTTGCTGGGAACAATGTCTTCAACCTATACTTGGAAGTGCGAGATCACAGACAAAGAAGGTGATACAGACAGTCTGCGAACGTAACAGGCTATAGTCAACATTCCATAACAAAGCCACATTTGTAATAGAGAATCCCTGGAGTGGCGGAAATTCAATAGTCAAAATACGATTCTTGCATGATGCGAGCAAACACCGAGGCTGCAGACACCTACCAATGCTCTCCATATGTTGCTATAGAGGGCTTTCGTGCGATGCAGGCACACATGCGAGATGCCGGCCGAACCAGCTTGGCGCGCCCAAGTACAAGGTGAAGTTCTAACTAGTATTTGTTCTAGAATATCCCGAGATTTCGAAAACGAAATGCCTAAGACGAATAGTTATGTTCGTAAGGAACCAGGTCGCTCTAACTCTCGGAGTTCGTCCGGTGTGGCCCCTCAGGCCCCTCATGATACAGTGCGAAAGATGTGTCATGGGTGGGGCGAAGTCCGGACAATGCCAGTGGCCTTACTGCACAGTTTGTTCAATAATGTGGCGGCTGACAACCCCATAGAGCGGATGACCAGGGTCATCCTCTCCAGCAAGCCGGTCGATAGCCCCAGTGACGGGTAAGTTTTAAGCCGCTTGGGTAACGGCAGAAAGGCCTCAAAACAAGAAGCGTCAAGAATGCCAAGTCGATGCAGCATAAGAAGTACCGAATCATTGATACCCGCTATGACCGGAAACATTTCTACCTTTGTCGGGCAGGGCTGACTTTGGGTTACCTGCAGTGTGGTCGGTAGTGAAAGCCACATCAAGAGGAGAAAGTTACAGCGGTCGAGTCTGGGTCATTTGCGGGGACAGATTGACTGTGTATGAGATGGCACGAGCGGGTATGAGATTCGGGGCACTTTTGGCGCCGATACGAGGGTCATTGCTGTGAGGTTGATGCAAAGAAATGAAAAGGTAGGGTTGAAATAAAGTGTTCACGCGAACTTAGCGCGTACAGCAAGGGCTTAGTGCAGGGTTGGTGCCGGGCGCCTCGCCTCCGCCCCTAGATCGCCATCGCAAAAGCAGCGAGTGCCACCACTGGCAGCTGGTTGCGAAAGCCTCTTCGTTCTGCGCGGGGGAAAGGCAGGGTCGATGATGATCGTCGCTTGTCTCGTAAAAACTGCTGTTCATTGGCCCCTCATGCCTGGTCATGGTGAACAGCAGCCGCAGATTCTTCCGGCGGGCTCACGGTCCGCATATTCGATGGGATTACTCCGCCTTAGTCCAGTCACCACAGACTCGCACCATCCAGCCACCAGTTGACCTCTCGCTCTACTGATATAGAGGGGCCCAATTGTTGAGAGCTGGTACGAGAGCGATCAGCGCTACCCAGCGGTTGCCGATGTCAATCCATGAGGCCAGAGGACGATGATTGTCAGGAACATGACGTCTAGCTGCAGAGTATTAAGACGCATGCCCTAAAAATTTGACTTCGAGTTCTGTCTAGCCATGATCTAGCCCGGGTCACTCCACAACGAGAATGCTTCGTAACAATCTGTATGCATTCTATATTCATGCGCGACATCCACAATACCGGAAAGCTGCAAGGAAAGGATTAAGAATCGGAAATCGAAACTAGCTCAACAATGCATCAAGGCGATCAACGAACACCGAAAAGTACGAATCGAGTGTGGTGTAATTATGTGTCCCGGTGAGCCAAAGGTTGTGTCCGACCAATAGAAGCCTTTTGAGGGCAGAGTCAGTGTCGCTGTTGCTTAAGGCTGGGACAGAATGCAACATCAGCGCGAGTTTGGCGTGATCATATGACTGAGTGGCCTGCATGAGTGCATCTGTATGCATGGTCCAATTAGCGAAAGTGTCTTCGAAGATGACCGTAAGGTCAGCGGATTCAACAAATTTTGGATCGCTGAAATACTGTACATCGGGCAGGGCGCCTGGGTTGTGGACTGCGATGGGTCTTTAGCATAGAACTTGCAACTGCCGAGCCTCAAAATCTTGCAACCCCCGGGTTTCGAGCAACGAAAACTCCTCACTCTAGGAAGAGAGTATGGCGATCGAATGAGTAGTTCCAAGATCGGGCGCACCGACTTCGGGCGTTGGCGAGCGTAATACAATCCACCAATGCCGAAATGAAAGGGGCTACACTTACCAACGTAGGCATCCGTTAATCCGCGGCTCTCGTGGACGGCTTGTGAGATATTTTGCAGATATGAAACGTATTCTGTAGTGTAATGCGTGGGAGTCTCGTCAAAGAATATTCCACCCATAGCCAATGAGGAGTCATACTCTCCCCATCCAGAGTATGCTGCGACTTCGTCGAGTACCGAGCTCAGGTTCTTCGTAGCCCACGTGGTCGCCACGTAACCGACTGTACGGACATTGTCCAGTGCGTTTAATGTCGATATGGCCTGCGAATAATTCTTGTTCGGCAGCGGGCTTGTGCCAGGGCCGCTGTTGGGGTTGATGATTGCCGTGAACTGCACTTGAGGATAGGACGAGGCCCTGTACAGATCAGTTGCTCACCCTCGACTGAATGTGTCGGGAAACCCGAATGGGAGGCGCATACATCTCAAATACAGGGTCCCACGCTCCGGTGGACGGCCAAACATAGAGCGGTAGAATCACGGAACCATCCATGGCTGCTTTTGGTCGTAGAGGGTGCGAGGCGATTGTCAGACGCTCCTTGAGATCAAGCGAGAGGCACTCCGGCATTCAAACGGCAAGGCAAGCGTTCGTCGAAAATAGGTGGCTAGACTTGCGCTTGCACATGCTGGGGGAGAAATTGGGCGGCAATGGATCAGGCGTCAGATCCGGGTTCCAGGCGTCGAAGAAGCGCGCTGCTACTCTAAAGAATAGTCAGCTTGCGTGTTTCATAAAGGCTGTGGAAGTCACTGGAAACCGCGGCATTGCGCGCCATATGGGTACGTAGTCGAGTGTGATGCCATACATATTGTGCAGGGATTATAACCGAATAAGGACTATATTCGAGAGTGCTAGACCAAAGGACCAAGTTTCCGACCAGAGTAAATCGGGATGAAAAGGCCGGAGCATGCCAAGGGCGGCCCAGCATAAACGATATTGAGCGGTACTGGGAAAACTTGCGTTGAATTTGTTCTGCCTAATTCGGATCGTGCCCAGTGAGCTCAGCAAAGCTTCAACATATATAAGACATTTGCACGTACCGGCTCCGGAGGCGCAGTAAGACAGTCACGTTGCATCTTTGACGCTCTAATCTTGATCTCTTATCGTCGTCATGGAGAACTTCTCAGGCTCTGAGACTGGCCCTTCGTCTCCTTCTACCTTTTCATTGGCTGTCTCAGAATCACCCGATGCAGTCAGCACTCCTGACACGCAAAGATCAGTTTTATTCGATGATGATGTCGCCGCGGACCCTCTCGACATTGATGCGGTAACTTCACCGTTTATCATGGTGGTGGGAGGCCTCGGGTACATCGGCTCACACACTGTTCTTGAGTTGCTGAAGGAGAATTACAACGTACTCGTCATTGACGATCTGAGCAACTCATACGAAAGCGTGCTGCATCGTATCAAGGCTTTGGCAGCAGAGCACTTCGCAATATTGAACAAGCCAATGCCTGCGCTACAATTCCGACAACTCGACTACCGGAGCGCCTACATGAGGTCGATCCTTACCGAATACTCCTCGTACACTGTCAGTAACAAGGCACCGACTTCTGCACCAATGGAAGATGTCGTTCCATCCGCTCCCGCACGCTTTCCATTCTCAGCACTTCAGCGTACTGATTCAGGTATCGATATGCAATCGGATGACACGAACGAGCCAGTCCTTAGCCGAGTGTCCAGGATCTCTGGTGTAATTCACTTCGCCGCCTACAAGTCAGTAGAAGAAAGCATCCGTATGCCGCTCAAATACTACAGCAACAACGTTTGCGGACTGGTCGAATTCCTCAGTCTGCTCGAGGAGTTCGGGATTAAGAACTTCGTCTTTTCATCTTCGGCAACGGTGTACGGCGAAGGCGCGAACTGTGGAGTCCCGCTTCGCGAGGAGCTTTGCGTCCACCACCACGAGACTTTCCTCGATAGCAACGGGCTAGAACGCCAGGCGCTCCCCGGGGTCCTGGGTTTGACCTCACCTTATGGTCGATCAAAATTCATGTGTGAATCAATCCTCGCCGATATTGCGCGATCAGACCCTTCTTGGTCGATCACAGCTTTGCGATACTTCAATCCTGTAGGTATACTCCTCAACTAGAGTTACAAGTGACTAATTAGGATCAATAGGTCGGATGCCACGAATCCGGAATTCTTGGCGAAGATCCACGGCAGAAACCAAGCAACCTCATACCCGTGATTGCCACCGTTTTGACGGGCACTAAGCCGGTTCTAGACATATTTGGCACAGACTGGAGTACTCCAGATGGAACGGCTGTTCGAGACTTCATCCATGTCGTCGACCTAGCTAGGGGACATATCGCGGCTTTAGCAGCATCAGCTGCTGGCCGAATCAAAGCCCCATTCCGAGCCTATAACCTAGGTATGTGCTATCAGAAGGCTGAACTCCTTTGAAGTGATCACTAATAAACTGCAGGGACCGGTAGAGGACACACTGTCCGCGAGGTGCTTCAGAGTCTCGAAGAAACAGCACTTCGAACCATCCCCGTCAGGGAGGTTGGTCGACGCGCGGGTGATGTGGGCTTTTGCGTTGCGGAGGTGCAGCGAGCAGAGTCTGAGCTCGAGTGGAAGGCAGTCAAGTCACTGAAAGACTGCTCGGTTGATGTGTGGAATTTCACCAAAGGCCGGTGCCCCTCAGGTCCTGAAGAGATGATAAGCTAGCATCGCTGAACTGGTCAAAAAGCATTCCCAGGGGCTGCTCCATCGAGTAGAGGCTTGATTCGGAATCACGGTATAGTATTGATTCTGGGTGGCTCCTGCATGGCGTTTGGGCGTTCGCTTTCTTCATGCACCGGTGTTACTCGCATATTCCAGTTCAATTTGTATAGACATTTCCATCCTCATTGCGATGCCAGTATACTGGCGTAATAAAGCATCATGTATTAGAAGTCGACCAAGTTCATCTCGTTGAAACACCGGTAACGTGTGACAAAAACGCCCGCTGTGGCTATGTAACGGATTAGGAGGAGATGGAGCCTGACTATAGTCCAATAGAGAATTTCGAGTCGACGATTGTCGACATGATATGTAGCTACGGCGCCACGATGGAAAAGGAAACATGCGCATAGTTGTAGTGATGGCCGGCCTCATCCGAACCCATCGTGACCGAATCCCATCGCGTCAGATCGGCGCGGATTGACGGAACGAATCAAGATCGGCACCACCAGCTTGCGAAGTAGCTATGACAGGTAGCGAATTGGCTATTGGCGAATGATTCGACGGCTGACATCCTTGCAATACTAAGATCTCACAGGAGCTACGTCCTCGGAACTGTTTATCTTCAATCTGATACGGAGTAGCGCAATCAGCAGTCAAGCTACCCGGCATCCGGCGAGAGAAGCGTATAGCTGAGATTGAGCGAGCGAGGCCCATGGCCTAGGTGGTACGGGATGCAACAAAGGGAAGACATTGTGTGAGCACGTCAAGCAAGGGGGTGATGTTTGCAGCGGCAGACTCTGGTCTGCGGGGTGACGCGAGGCGCGATTCGGCTTAGCTCATCGAGCTAATCTCCCGCACGTGACGAACCGGTTGAGACTTGTTCGTGAAGTGCGCTGGGGAGCGCGACCTCCACCTCACGCCCGGATCACATGTCATAGACCCTTCGAAAGGTTCGCAAGCGAGAGCGCAATATAATTCACGACACTTGGTGTCCTCGCTTTGAATTCGCAGGCGCATCCCATGTCGAACGTTCCCATCTCGGCTGCGGCAGACCCAGCCTTTTGGACTCAGGACTTGTCGGACTCGTCGCCTTTGGCGCTCCATCTCTCTCCCTCGGCAAGCTCTACGACGCATAGTAGCGTGCACAGCGCCACTCCGCCCGCGCAGACACCCATCTCTGACAGTGGCAAGTCCGTCCAGAACGGCCAGAGCGGCCAAAGCGCTGCCCAGAACCGGACATCAGTAGCAGTCGCGTGTGTACAGTGCCGAAGCCGCCATCTAAAGTGTGATGGGGGAGTGCGATGTACTAGATGTAGGACCGAGGGATCCGAATGCACGTATATTAAGTCCCGCCGCGGTTGGAAAGGGAAGAGAAAGAAGCCTGGGGAAAATGGCCCAACTCCTGTAACTCTGGCTGGTCCGTTTGAACTCTCTCCTCATGAAATAATCTAATGCCTCGGCAGGGCAAGATGGCAGCACATTACTCCAGGGCTCGCTAGTCAATACAGCTCTATCTGCTAACAGTGCTCAATCGCTTTCGCCAGAATTTGCGTTCAGTACCGAACTAGCTCTTGCAAATCAGCTGAGCACTGCTCCAGCTAACGTGGGGTTGGTATCAGCTGCTAGCACAACAGCCCAACTTAACCTCAATGGGGCTCCAAGACTGAATCAATTTGGACATCCTGGCCCGCCGACAGCAATCCAGGCCTTTTACCATTACTTCTACAACTCACATCCCTTTTGTCTGCCTCAAGGTCGTACACTGGCACTGCTCAAGGAACGAAGAGCGCCCTTGCTAGAATATGCCATTCAGTATATCGGATCAAGCTTCCTCGCAGAGCTTCCTACGGATATTTACAAAGATGCCCTGAACCGGACACTTGCCAATGGAAATTATCCTCGGGATGGCTACACCGCTCAAGCCTTGATACTATTCGCCATCGGTCTTCATGCGAATAACGAAGTTCCTAGATCTGCTCAGATCTTTGGTATGGCCCAAGCTTTGACCTTGGAGCTCGGGCTAAATCGTGCCGATTTCGCTATCTTGAATGGAAATAACGACCGTGTACTCGAAGAATGTTGGAGACGTACGTGGTGGTCGATGTATACTGTCAATGGAATGCTGGCAGCTGTCAACCCAGGCGTACAATTCAAGCTGAAAGATATAATGACTGACGTTCCGCTACCTTGCGAAAATGATCAGTACTTCTCTGGGGTGAGTGCTCATCCACACTATGACCTGCAGCTTGCGGACCGACCAGACCATCGGATCCCTTGGCATCTTTACTCTTCTTGTGGTAGTCCTTGCTGTTCCTCCCTTCTCTGTAAATATTTGCCTCTGTACCTTTTGCGAACTCTGTCGCGTCTCTCATCAGATGCCTTCATCTTCACTACGGCCCTTGGTCGCCACTGAATTATAACTACTGACCACCTCGCAGCAAATACCTTATCCCCACACCCTCCAGGACTACGACGAAGCCGCCTTTGCCCCGGAAGAAATAGTCTTTTCCTCCTTCACCTACCTCATCGATGCTATCCGCATCTTAGGCAAGGTTTTTGAAGTCTCACGCCTAGACTCGCAATTTGAATACCACGCCGTCGACGTGGTCGACTCGTATCTCGTGAATTGGCGTCTCCACCTGCCCGCCACCAAGCTTGAAATCATTAACAATGATGGTCATATCGACGAAGTGCTCTTCCAAGCGCACATGGTAAATGCTGGAAGCACGATCATGCTGCATCGGCCCCGCTCAAACCTTGGATTTGGACGAGTTGAAAATGTCAACATATGTGTTCAGCCAGGACAAGTGCTCTTGCCGACGCAGACTCGCGAGATTCATACAGCGAAGTGTCTCACGTCCGCCGAAAACATATCCAGCCTCATCAAACTACCCGGCCAGCTCGTGAGGCACACTCCCTTCTTCACCTGTGTCGTCGTCATGGCGTCCGTCGTCCATCTCTCCTACTGGTCTTTCCTCGTACCCGACGGCCAAGATGACACCATCAAGCAATCCATTCGCCTCGACGTCGGCACATTGCAGCAATATAGCAACACGTGGGGAATCGCGGGCGTTGTTTTAGGCCAGGTGCGTGGAGTAGCGCATACGCTGTTCAATAGCAAAAAGGCTATGAGCATTCACCTGTGGCACAATATCGCACAAGATGATGTTATCCGGGGTGTCATCGAGGAGGGTGGTAGTGAGCCATTGGAGACCTACAACCAGCTTTTGACCCCGTGAGTGATATCCATCCTACACCAAAATAGACTCTCCATTGCTAACAGTCCTATCAGGATGTTGAAATCATGACGCTTACGAAGTCCTTTTTCTACCACTCTTCTTTCCACTCATTCTTCTCGGTGTATATCAACCTCCAGCACTGCTTAGGCAGACTATTCTCGATGCAGATCCGTTCAGCATCTTCAATCTTTCTTCAGGTGTTTCGTTCAATGTCTCAGTCTTCTCTCCAACCGGAACTTTTGGGCGGAATTCTCCTCTTATTTATTGTTTGTTGATGACGAAGTGTACCCATGTTGTAGGATCTAATGGCGGGATCTAATTTCATGATTGGGGTTTTCAAATGTGCGTACGAACGAACGATTGATGATAGTAGGGATGGTACTTAGATAGAGAAAAGCGAGAGTCTCATCGTTTGAATTGCACGTTTACTATTCTAGGATTTGACAGTGATGTCCGGTTTGGCACTGGTGGCGACTACCGCGTATGACGTCAAAAACAGCATGGCAGAAAACTTTTTTTCCAGCCAGCATGGCCGCACGCAGTACTGCAGCAATGCATGACTCGACTGTGCCCCCGGTAAAGCATCACTTCAAGACAACGTCGAATCTTCGTTCTCACAATATCATGGGGCTTGGATTCGGGTAGGTAGATGAAGACCAAGACTGCCTATATGAGCCTCTAAGATATTCATCGGAAACGCCAGCTAGTCTAGCGTCTCATATTGGAAGTTAAAAACCCGCCCATCCATCACTGAATCATCCATCATCTAGCCCATTTTCGCTAAGAATGTCCGAACTCGTGATGCCCCAGTTCCACCTGATCCATACCGCTAGTTACCCATTGTTTGTTTCGTGCTACCCGTGTAAAGCTCTCTACCACCCGTGTAGGACTGCGAGAGCTCGTGAAAAGACCGTATCTACAAGTCGTTGTCCTCCTCGTCGGGTAGGGGCATCTGGGCGGCCTGCTGCATCTCCTCGTGATACTGGTCAAGGACGGCCTGGTCGACCTGGACTTCCGGAGGAGCCAAGGCAGGGGCGGCGACGAAGTCCTGGTAATCCAAATTAGCTTATGTAGTTCTGTACGAAATGGCGCTTTCATACCAAAGTCTGGTTACCCACGAGTTTTCGGGCAAGCCAGAGGAAAGGTTTCTCGAAGTTGTAGTTTGACTTGGCGGAGATATCGTAGTACTGCAGGTTCTTCTTTCGGTGGAAGGTGATAGACTTCGCCTTCACCTTTCGCTCCTTGACATCGACCTTGTTGCCGGTAAGGACAATGGGAATATTCTCGCAGACACGGACCAAGTCACCTGTGATGATTAGCAATTGCGACCGTCATACATGGAAGCTTCTACGCACGGTGCCAGTTGGGAACGTTCTTGTATGTGATACGGGAGGTGACGTCGAACATGATGATACCACACTGGCCGTTGATGTAGTATCCATCGCGGAGACCACCAAATTTCTCCTGGCCGGCGGTGTCCCAGACATCGAATTGAATCTGTCCGAGGTTCTACCCTGTTATCAGTATTTTTCTCCAAACATGCCGACAGATCGGAAACGTACGGTGGTGAAGCCAAGCGGGTGAACCTCGACACCGAGCGTAGCGATGTACTTCTTCTCGAACTCGCCCGTCAGATGGCGCTTCACGAACGTGGTCTGAGAGCGAATTGTTAGCCGGTTGGTCTCGTCAGTGCGACTGCAGGTCTGTGGGAGATGACTTTGCCGGACAGGCGCGCGCGCAAAGCTACAGAGGAAATTCGTTCAACTGACCTTGCCAGTTCCACCATCGCCGACAAGGACGAGCTTGAAGGTGGGGATTTGCGACGCAGCTTCAGCCATGATTGCCGTCTGGTGTGGCGGGGTGATAGGCGATGTTGTGATCTCGCAAAACCTGCGAATTGTCAGGTATTATTCTTGCGCAGCCGGCGAAACCGAGTGTCTTGCGCCGCGACGTACCTAAAGGATTGCAAGTGGGGAGCGAGGGGTGCTGTTAAGGTGCGGTGTCGTGGGGCAAGCAGAGTGCAGGCGATGTTTTTATGCCCCGGTGAGTTGGCGGCCGGGCGGTGAAGGCTTGGCAAAGCGTTTGGGCCTGCACAGGCAACAGCAGGCAGGAGCTGGTCTACCAGCACAGTCAACAGCAGTGAAAGTGACAAGATTATGCAAGCACATGAGGCTAGAAACTAATTGATGCTTTTGTCTTCTACCATGCAAATTTGAACGCTGGGATATCATGCCTTCACCCGAACTCCTATGCAATTCCACATCGCAAATCTACAATTACTCATACGAGGCCCGTCATCATAACGGAAGCAAATTGCATCCTAGCATCCCCCTCCCTCCCCAATTCTGCCGTGGTGTGAGCTGCATCTCTACCGATTCTGAAGGACCACCCGAGGCTCTGGGCCGCAACGCTTTGACTGTGATGGGAAGCTGGGCCTGTTAGCATCGTCTACGTGGTGACAGCATGGCGTGCGGCTCCAAAACTTTACGCAGCTTTGGGCCATTTTTTTCGAGCCATGGCAGGGAGCACTCACTCCTTCATTCTGTGCCACGACTTGGGTGAGCCGGGCCAGCTTGTCGTGGTTTGTCCAGTCCACCCAGCCGAACTTGGTTATAGTGTCTCCCGCCTTCAAGCCCGCAGTGTCCGCCGGACTGCCCGCGACGACGTTGTTGACTTTGGCAAATGGTGCTTGTAGAGCGGCGGGGGCGGCATTGTTTCCCGAAGCTTGAGCTAAAGCCCCAGGGTTGTTCTGATGCTGCTCCTGAAGGCGCGCGTGGTGCTCATGCAGTGCCTTTTCAATGTGGGCCATGACTTCTTTATAATCATTCTTGAGGCGTATTATGCGTGCGCGCGTGGTTCGAACTATTAGAAGGCATCAGCGCAAACTTCATGGGGCTGGTAGGCGGGCCATACTTTGAGGCACGTCGATGTCTGCTCGCGGGAAGCCGTCGAAGGTTGTCAACGTGGTGGACATGGTGACGCCGTGCTACGAGAACACATCAGCACAAATCACTCTTCGGGTGGGCATGAAGCCTACAGAGTCCAGCACCTGCCCAAGCGCTTTAAGCTCGGCCTCGAGATTGTCCTTGTCGGCCATAAGCGCTTGGAGCGACAGTTGCTCCCTTGGAACACCATTTGTGTAGCCTGCGGATGTAGGACCCGAGGCCACCGTCGGCGCGTGAAGGTCGTCCATGCGTAGTCCCATGAGGTTGAACGGATGAGTGTCAGAGCGCGAGCGTCCAGGCGGTCTCAGATCATGTGTTTTGCCACAGCTCAGGTAAGACCACTGAAGAGCCTGAGCTGGTGGATTATTGTGACCTGAACCAGCACAAAAGTGTCGTGTAGGAGTAAGCCCAGGCCGATGACCTACATGTTTCGTGGCTCCGAGACTGCCTGGGCGCGCAGAAGTAATTTCCCCGCGTCGAGCTCTTTCGGTACAAGTGGGGGTGACTACGGCAGTCTGTTAGCGGGTGGAGGGAAAAACCTCAACCAAGATCTGAAAAACACACCACGCAATCTCATAGAGACTGGTAGACTGCCTCAGGAAAGCGCGATGGCAGCGGCGACTTCCCTTTCAAACTTCGCGCACGACTTCCCAAGACGGCTGCGGCGTGCCTCCACGCGTCTCCTCACCAGCAGCCTCCAAGTCCAGGGCTGCACCTTGCGCCTGTACCCACACGCGACAGCCCTTGCCTGCGGCTCTTCATTCTCGAACCGCATCACAAACATGCTTCCCGTCGTCTCTCTGCACTTGCCCAAGTATCCAATTTACTTTCTTCTCCCCATTACTTGCTACCGTCATCCTTCTATGAGCCACTTCCACTCTCCACCAGGCCACTCGTCTTTCCTTTAGCCCCTGCTTGTCGCAACCCAACAAATATTTATCTTCCATGCTGCCCCATGGTCCCATGCTTGACGTATGCGGTAGTGCCTAGAGCGCTGTCAGTTTCGAAATGGCCTACGTGCTATCCCTCCGGCCGCAGAGCCCCCTAAAGCGGTCCTTCAGCGACAATCCCTATCTCCAGACATGTTCTCCATTCAAGGACGTTGCTGTGGGCAGCCTTCATGATGTTGCACCTCGAAACGCTTCGGCATGTTCCCTCTATTCTCTTGGTTCCAACAATCCGGGGGAATGGCTTCGTGGGACCGAGAACACCCCACCGCAACTCACCTCCCGCTCTGTGTTAGACTTGATGCCAGAGAGAGAAGGGTACGGCATACATGCTACGAATACGAACCACGTACCTCGCAAAAAAAGCTGTGGCCTAAACCGGCCTCCGCCGTCGTTCTCGTGTGTCACAACACCCTCCGATCCATATCAAAGGAAGACTAGAGAAACCAAGCCAGTAGGCAAATCCGTTGGTGCCGGGTCCAACTCACTCGAGCCAATACCTGCGGATGACAACTCTGAAGATGAGACCGACCTCTTGGACCTCTATGAGGCAATTCATGTACCGCTTCCAGAGGGCCGTTGGTCTGATAATTCAGGCAGCGAACCTTACGACGAGCAACCTGCAGAGGAGCCATCGGCGGCCTTTGTCACTAGTACTCAACCGTTCCGGCGTTGGATGAGCACCTTGAGACGACGACATGTTCATCGTTACAAGGACGAAATACTCGAAGGACCTGTTATCGCGGCCGAGATGATGAGACCCGACGTAACTCTAGAGCCACCGCTCCCGTTCAGGCCCGAGGGAGTACGCAGGATGTCAGAATCTCTCTCATCATCTCTGGGCTGCGTAATCGCAATGAAATCAGCATCTATCACGATAGCTAGTGCAAGCCTCGCTCCCCGTTCAGACACAGGAGGGTTCCAGGGAAACACTCGTCTCGGAAATCGGAGCAGTCACTACTCGGAGGCACGAAGGTCGACTGAAAGCCATGGTGGAGCTTTAGGTCCGGTCATTGATGAGGGCGCATGGCTGCGGTCTCTTCAACGACGAAAAGTTGTCGAAGAGCTCATCTCTTCGGAAGAGAGTTATATTGCAGACCTGAAGGTCTTGATCAATGCATGGCCCCTCCTTTACTTAGCAAGGAAAATTCAGAACTAATTATCCTCGACAGGATTACTTTATGATCCTGACTGCTGTTCCCGCATTACCAGCCCAGACACGAATATCCATTCAACAGAACATCTCACAAATTCTGCAGTTGCACGAGGACCTCCTCGCCGAGCTACACCAGGCTGTCCCTCAATCAGACTCTATGCAAAGCGCTCATCAAGAAACATACCCTGTGACAAGAGCAAAACATATTCGGTTCCATAGTGCTGACCTCATGCCTGGACGTTTTGCCGAGCACAAGATTACCAGAAGACTCAGGCATTCCCTAGATATTGGAAGATCGCCAGACCGACGACCACAAGGTCTTGTGACCGATACGAAAACCGTAGGTGATCTTGCTAGAATATTCAATAAACACGTAAGTCATTTCTTGCGTCTTGCTGACTCTACTAAACCCACCATAGATGAAACGCTTTTTCACATATGAGGAATACGGTGCTCACTGGACGACAATGTCTCAAGATATAACATCAACTTGCAAAGGGTTCAATGGTTGGCAAGAGTACGAACGCGGCGTCGAAGCATTGTCGAGGGTGGTGGCATCGGAGAACATCCGAGTGACAAATAGTCGAAAGGCTTTAAGCTTCCCAGACCTGCTCATCAAGGTACTAGTCCAAACGATGACTAGTAGATTTTACCACTGATTTAGGCCACAGCCAATCCAGCGAGTATGCAAGTATCCCCTTTTATTCGACGATCTATGTCGCCACACGCCTGTATACGATGATCCGGAGGCACATGCTGAGCTTGAGAAAGCATTGTTTCGCCTGCAAGAGACGATTCGCGAAGTTAACAAGGCAAAAGATGATCCAAAGACGCGACGACTGATAGAAATAACCTGGCAGTTGCAAGATCGCCTGGTATTTCAGGAACAAGTATGTGCCCTTCTAGATATGATGATAGACTAGACTGACTGTTACAGACCTTTTCTCGAGCTATTATATTTCGCTTACTAGGACATGTCCTTGTCTCTGGCGTGCTGCATGTGGCGTACCAGACGCCTGAGCGCGTAAAAGGCCAATACGTAGCATGTGTATTATACAAATCATGCCTAATTCTCGCTACAGCGGGTCGCTTCTTCACACAATACAACGTTGTCACATCCATAGCTCTCGCCAACGGGAGCATTGAAGATACGGACAACGGACGAGGTCAGCCATCACTCCCTTAAGTTAGACCAAGCTAACTTATGTTTAGGTCTTCAATGTCATACAGCCCCTTATTCTTGGAAGCTAGTGTTTGAACACGGGCATCGATTGCACGAAATAATCTTAAGCGCCTGCTCGTCGCATGAGGAAGAGATTTGGAAGAAACAACTCCGCGAACGTATCGTATGCGAGACCCATGACTTCGTTGAAGGGCAGTCCACCATGCAAGACATGTTCTCAACGTTATTGTTGGACATCAAGTCTATCGGACCTGTCTTCGGTCATGCAGATAGCCTAGTGCGCCGGATGTCTGTTCATCGAGCGGCCACCCTCGGTTCGAAAACACAGTCGACCCAGGTCATTATCAAGAACACTCAGGCACAGAAGTCACCAGAGCCACCGCCTACGTTTGCGCCGAATTTGATTAATCGGTCGCAATCACACCTCTCCACGAATCATGTGCCTACGTTGGCCCCAAGACGGGCAGAAAGGATCCGTCTAGAGGCCGCGATGGAAGACGTGTGGACTAAGGATATCTTGCCCTTTCCAGGAATGGGCAATCGGAGGGTAGAGAATCAGATCCGTGCATCAGCAAATTCCGTCATGCGCAAACTCAGTATGGCTAGCATTGCTAGCAACTTCTCCCGTCGTTCACCCAGCTTCTCTAGCATGAGCAACACGCGTTCCGAAGATTCTTCCAGCAGCAGAGCGCACAAGATATCACACGGCGACCTACGCGCACGCGCGACAGTAGATCGTCGACCTGCCCCGGCTGTAGTCGACTTCCACAATGCTCCCGCCGCTTTTCTTCCGACAGACTTTGGACTGCAGGACGTGCGACCATCCAGTCGCCATCGTCGATTGGCAAACCGAGCTGCTGGTAATGAGCGTTTGAGCGAGAAGAACATGCCCAATAGGCCGAAGCGGACGCGACGATTTTCCACGCATATCATGCATCTCCCACGGACAGATTCAACTAGCCATGTTGAGACAAGAAACATATCAGCGGCATCTCAGTCAACGGTTCTGCGTTCAAATGAAGCGCTAGACGAGCTAAACAAGAGCCAGGAGAACGAGACGCAGAAGCGGAAAGGCGCCAGGGAAAGAGATTCGCGAGACGAGTCATCCAGAACGCCTCCACCGGCGAAAAGGTTTTTGAAGAGCAAGAGCAGGATCCTAAAATTTTGGGTATGAGAGACGCCATCCATTATTCTGGTTGGATTGAACCGTATTGGATGATTGGGTGAGCCTGTTATTTGGCTTTTTTGAATGCCAGATCGGAGAGAGGATGGGTGGAACTCATGGGGTATTGTCACAAAACGAGGAGATTAGGAGTAGTATTGCTCGAGAAGGTGGGTCATGATACAAGAGAAGCATAGATCCGAGTGGGGACAGGCACAGAGTGGGAAAGGAAACGGCACATGCAGATCATAGAGCGTTGCTGCAAGGCACACCCGCGTTACGACGTTTGATGTGTTTGTCGGTTTCAGCAGGGGCAGGGCGAGTGACGTCATTAGGTTGGGCGCTATGCGGACGCTCAGATGAGACGGGCGAGTATATTGGCTAATAAGTAGTGACCTCAAATATAATTATAGCGTCATGAGCGAATTAAAACTTGGCATGTCGACGTTTCATAGGGTGCAAGGTGAGGCTCATGAGCGTGGAGCTGGAAGGTGAAAGAAGGCTTGGCATGACGTACTGCGGGGCTCTGCCCACCAGCTCTCACACGAGCTACAAAAGCAGAGGCTCCAACCTCACTTGCTCACCCATTCTTCAAACCACCACTCTCAACCACAAGATCAATTCACTTCCAGAGTTTGTTAATCTTATAAATCCATCCACAAGTACACACTAGCCATCATGCCTCGTGGAAACGACCAGCAGACAAAGGTGCACTACAAGGGCAAGGAGGACGATTTTATCATCTTCGTCGACAGCGCCGACGCGGTAGAAGGGTGGAAGAAGGATTCGAGCGTCCCGCTCGCACAGGTGGTGAGCGGATGGAAAGTCTTCATAACGCACAAGTGAGTGGCCATAAATCCTTGCGCGCCTCCACAGCCTAGTCAAACTTGCCGGTACAGGCAGGGCAGGTCGTCGCTCAAGTAGAATGTCACGCTAATCGAGTTCTTCAGGCAAGGCAACCAGGGAATTCTCGACACCGCAAGTAATGGACAGCTGGAGTCAGAGTTCGGCACGCACAAGGAGGATGATGTTGTGAAGGCCATCTTAGAGAAGGGCACGCTGCAGGAGTCCGAGGTAAATTAAATATCCGTTCGATGCAAAGCCATACTAATGACGAAACAGAATAAGGAGCGTCAGGGCGACACCAATGTGACAAAGGGCGGAACCGTTGCTCATTAAACCAAGCGCTGCTTTTCCACAACCCTTCGCGATCTAATAGCATGTGCATGGATGAATGAACGGATATGGAGGACAAGGCGATGAAGCTTTCTCTCCGATTGGGCCTGGAATCATGGTCTGCATAGTTGATCCTCAATGCTGGAATGCAGAGGCAACTGAAATAGGGATATCAAATGCATCAATCTATCCAAAATGCTAGCCTTTGGCATATGGAACAACTTTGCCTGAGTCGTGTTAACAGCCTCTCCAATCAAGCAAAAAAAAGATCGATTTAATAGCGCAGCTACAGCATGTGGATACCAAGACCAGTGCTCGGACAACAAGCATAGCTACCCAAGTCTAGAGCTGAGGTTCTGACAACATGTTCTGTTTCTTCTTGTCAGCCTTCCTATGCTTTCACTTCCCGGTACCTGTTGATCGTGTAGACATCGCGTAAACAGTGGAACACGTCATGCAGCCAGTCATGTGGAAGGTAACATGCGCATTCCATTCTTTATGCACGCCGATACTGGGCTACATATTGGGCTCTAACCCTGTCTGCTTCTGTTCACCGGCTGTGGCAATGCCTAACGATACCCATCAGTTGCCCTTTCCGGCTGCACTGATACCTTCCCCGGATTTTCGTACCACCTGATGAAAGCCACACAAGTTCCGCTTGGAGGCTCTGCCCAAGAATCTTGCACTTCTGAAGCTGGATAAAATTATTGGATGCTTTGACCACCAATGACCTCAACGAAAGTGCGTCAGGCTGTGTAGTAGTCCATGCATGTGGATGTACATCTCGGGTAAGCGCCATCTTTTAGCTTGCATGCATGCAACTGTTCTACAACTACTCAGCCTCGCGATACTCATAGAGCGCGGTGCCCAACTCCTTCTAGATCTCGCTCATGTACGTGCAACTATGCTTAGCCCAATCGACCCAAGAAAGCTGCAAATCGCTACTATGCCCCACCTACACCGACAACAAATTCCACCCTGTTACACAAGATACGCAAGACGTACGTGGAAGATTCGCGTCGCTGGAATGACCTATCAAATCTACCAGATACTCGAATCCTTCATTAGGGCGTGGCGGTAGTTCCTAGCTTGCAACATGATCGCACTCGCTTACCGACTCTGTTGCCTAACTGCTGCCTCTCGGGTGATCTGCACGTTCTACAAACGGGTTCACTACGTCCGGCATATGGATGCGAGGTATTATCGGGCTCGAGAGGCCGCTCACCAGAGAGTTCAAGTATTTAAGCGGTGAACAAAGTCTGATCTAAAGCAGCTTGCTCCTAAGGCTTCCGTCACTCACCTTGGAAATTACTACTACTCTCTTCAATTCTGCCCTGCCATCTTACTACATTCTATCTTACTTGAATAGTTCGATTTACATTCACAATGGCTGCCACAGACAAGCTCATCGCCGCCACCCATGCCAACGATCAGGTTGTCTTTGAAAGGTTTCATCAACATGCTAGTGGCAATCGTATTGATACGAAGTCCACTACTCTCAACATCATCCGCAAAGCCTATCCAGACTACCATGTCACGGAGGTGGAGCAGAGGGCATGCTCTTTGTTCGACTTTGCAGCTGCAGGCAAGGCTACCACGAAGTTTGACGACGAAGAGGGCACTTTCGATTGGTCGAGGAAATGGACGCCTGTTGGTACAGGTATTGAAAAGAAGCTGCATCCAGGAAAGTTAATCGACGAATTCAGGTTTGCGAGGTACGTTTTATATTTGTCCCAAGCCCACAAACCATAGCTCAAGGTTAAATCAGATTCCACTACCTTTGGGAAGACCACGAATATATTGTCTATCAGGTCGTCTATCAAGAGCCTTTCCAAGCGCCCACTCGCCTCTTCTACATCCTTCACCCTCTCGAGGGTGCCCATATAAGCGAAGGTCACTGTCTAGAGACCGAGAAGCTACTTCTTGCCTGCGGAAAATGGACTTCTCTCTTGCATGAAGAGGTCTGGGTCTTCGACAACGGCGGCTGGGAGAAGAGTAAAGAGCTCTGGAAAGCCGTTGATGGCTCATCCTGGGACGATGTCATCCTCGATCCTGACATGAAGAAGAATCTTATTGAGGACGTTCAGGGCTTCTTTGACAACCGCGATCTTTACGGACAGTATGCAGTTCCCTGGAAACGCGGTATCATCCTTCACGGCGTACCTGGTAACGGCAAGACTGTCTCGATCAAAGCCCTGATCAACTCGCTCTATGCCCGCCCTGACCAGGTCTCTTCGTTATACGTAAAGAGTTTTGAAACAAAGTGCAACACGGAACAATACTCGATCCGTCAAATTTTCCTTCAAGCACGACGTTGCTCTCCCTGTCTTCTCATATTTGAGGACCTCGATTCCCTCGTCGATGATAACATCCGCTCCTACTTTCTCAATGAAGTCGACGGCCTTGAGTCCAATGACGGCATCCTAATGATTGGCTCCACTAATCACCTGGAGAAGCTCGATCCCGCTATTGCCAAACGCCCGTCCCGTTTCGATCGCAAGTATCACTTCAAGTTGCCTGCTGAGGCGGAACGCACCCTTTACGCCGGGTACTGGAGACAGAAGCTGCTTAACAGGAATCAAGGCCTTGAGTTTCCAGAAGATCTGTGCGGTGTTGTTTCACAATTGACTGAGGGATTCAGCTTCGCATATCTCAAGGAACTTTTTGTCATGTCACTGTTGAGTCTAGCACGCGGTTTCAAGGGTGATGACTTTGAAATCGTGGATGCGGGCGAAGCTGATTCTGCTCCAGAAGAGACACAAGCGGAGGAGACTCCTGTCAAATCAACTACAGAAAAGAACTCTGACATTTGTACCTGCGAGTCACAGTGCAGCAAGTGTGGCAAGGTGCTACCTGAGACACACGCTTCTAAGTCTGAGAGTCAGTCTGACAGCAAGAAGCCTGAAGCCAAGAACAAGTCAAGGAACATGATTCCACACGTGGATGTTCCTGAACATTTGGCGGAAAACTTGTTGTTGAAGGTGATCAAGCACCAGATTAGAGTGCTTCATTCTGAGATGGATAGTACGAAGACGGAGGAGTGGCCCAGCGGGAAGAATCGCATGGCCGGCTCAACACGACCGGTACGGCGCAGGGGAGGATGTTGAGGCGGACGAGTACGTAACAGTGGGAACATGATCCCGTGGAGGTATTCCTCATCACTTTGTCCCTTCAAATTACACTCTCATACTATCCATCACAGCACATGCCACTAAGTAGTCTAATATACAACGCGCTGCGCTTTAACCTGAATTCCCTCACCCGTTGCTTCGATACCTTCAACAGTGCTTTGCGTGTAGTGCGTTGGTAGGCTCTAAAGATAGCCTCTAAGACACTTCAGCAGTTGGATGTTTGTGGCCCCTTCAGCAGCCATATGTTTGTGCCCCCTTTAGTAGGCGCCGTGGCGCCGCTCTGATCATGTTTAGCATTCCCGGCGGCAAACAGCATGTTTCAACGCCACATACACAGCCACACGACGCCACACACTATCGCAACCGAACCTTCGATCAGTCGCCCCAGAACCTTTGGACGTTCTCATTCCGTCCCTTGGGCCATGTCTGAACGTCACTTGCTGTGGCCTACCACATACCTACCGTGCTACCCACCTACCTTACCGAGCTTCCTGATACGTACAAACATGCCTCGGCCTGCTCGGGTCGCCTCTTCGAACATCATGTGGCAGCAACAAACATAAGCAAGCCTCACGGCTTGAGGCGCGCTCCGTGGCCGATACGTCGATCCAAATAAGGCACATTTGGAGACGCAGCCATTCAGAAGCAGCCGTGCCGCGGAATCTGTCTTAATATAATCCGGCATGTCTCAACACATCCTGCAGCCGATGTAGGTGCTGATTGGCCAATGTGTTGGTTTAATCGAAATGTGGCGGGAGAAATAACAAAAGCCGGTTTCTGCATGTCTACTCATGGCACTCTGTCCACATCGCATACGACTTTTAGACTAGGGTAGCTCTTTGCCATCCCCTAGATTGAGAAAATACGAAGAATTGAAACTGCGACGAGAGCGCAATTCTTCGCGATATCCAGGTCACATTTCTGCATTCCACTGATGCACCTGACGAGATACCGCCGTTTCATAAGGCGAACGGCTTGCAGCTGATCGCGCAGGTATTAGGAAGGCTGCGCTCGCTGTAACACAATGATCGGGCGCCAAGCAGAGTTTACGAGAGGAAGTCCGCTGCAGGGATACTTGTGCCATGGCGTCACTCTGACCTCTGTAGGGTAAATTACGTTGAGTTGCCCGTTGCGGGAGTCCAATGGGGCTCATGTGGTGTCGATTGGAGACCGAGCGGCTGCGCAGCAAACGAGCGGAACGGAACTGTAACAGCCTTGCCGTGCGCTCATCGTGCAGATAGATCTTGTCCGGGCGTTCCTCTCTTCTTTCACTTCACTTCCCTTGTGAGGATTTGCTACTTCTTACTTACAATCGCGTGAAGGAGTTAGACCTGTACTGGCATGACCTAGACTCCTAGGCTTGACCGACCCTACTCCATTCGTCGCAATAGTCAAATGGTGGCGGCAAAATGACCAGAACCTTCTTCACGTGCCTGCGCGTTACGGGCGTTGCTCTACTTGTAGCTATCCAGCAAGTAGCGCTCGCACAGCAATGTTGTACGTCTACACCTCGCGTCCTACCCAACATTCGGACTAAGGCTAACGACATCAGACTATCCAAACGGCAATGAGGCACCTGAGAAAGCATGTTCGTCGGCGGATGGATCGGCCTGCTGTCCCGATAAATGGGAATGCCTAGATAATGGCCTTTGTCATTATGAACCAGATAACCTGTACGGCAGGTACAGCTGTACAGATAAGGATTGGAAGGCAGAAGGCTGCCCGTCGAATTTGTGCACGTACGGTAAGTCAAATTTGCCCGATTTCCGATGAATGCAAATGAGGACAATTAATTGACGCTGCGCAGATATGACGGCTTTTGGCGGCGAAGCTATCACACAATGCTCCGATCATGACAATCAGTGGTGCTGCAATGCTGATGCAACTCATGTCAATTGCTGCAAAGAGAGCCCAGAACCACGACCCTTCTTCAAACTTCAGGATGGGAAGGCGTACGCGACGATAGGAGGGTCAACAGCATCAGATGCGCCAAACCTTGCTTCTATTACTGGTAGCGCAACGGGCAGTGGAAGCGATGACAGCAAGCCCTCTTCGACATCACCTCCGTCCTCCTCCAGGTCCGCAGCGTCGGCAACAAAAGACTCAGAGTCTAGCAGCGCTGAATCATCCTCCTCAAAAACACCCGTCACATCGGTTCAAACCAGCGTCGCTTCTGGCTCCGCGGGCGTTTCTACAGTCATCCAAACTGTCGTCACCACTCCTTCCGCCGCGTCCTCTACCTCTGGTCCCTCCGCCTCAGAGCCTGGACACAAATCTAAAACCCCAATTATCGTTGGCTGTGCTGTCGGCATTCCGCTAGCCATTGCCTTCATTGGAATCTTAGCATGGCTCTTGCGCAAGAAGCGACAGCAGAAGCGCTATAGTGGTACGCCAGACCCATACACTAATGGTGCCCTGACTCCAGAATTTGCCGGGGGCGCTAAGCTGCATAAAAACTCAGCCACAGTATACAAGAATGAGACTGTACCGCCAATGGCAGAGCTTTCGGGACAACCTGTGGGACCTGGACGGCCTGTATCCATGATACCAAATAAGGCGGAGTTGGAGTCGGGGTCGGGGTTTGCACCAGGAGCTACGCCGCACGCTCCGCATCTCGTGGGCGTTGGAGGTGGTAACGGAAACGGAGCAGGCTATGGTCATACGCCACAAAGCAGCTGGGGAAGTGCGCCACCAGGCTACTCACCGGGGATGAATCAAAACGCATGGATGCCAGCAGGCGCTCAGCCATCGGGACAGACACACCTAGGAACGGGTGCTGTGCAGAACAGTATGCAGGGCGCACCTACACAGCCATCGACAGATGGTGTTAGGTACATTCCATACCGCCCGCCGCCGGGTCATGGGGCAGCGTTGCAGAACGTGCCTGAGGCGGCCGAAATGAGTGCTGTGAGGACACCGCCGGCAGTTGCGGAGATGGGACCAGGGAGATCTCCTCCTGCAGAATGAGATCGACGCGGGGACAATTGAGCTAGGAATTAATGACGATAACCTTAATGTAGCATTTTGAGTCCGCGCCTTTCTTGATACGATAGGGACTTTACGAACGATTTTAGATGATACCAGTACAAGTCGAATAGGACTGTTCATACTTGCTAGTACTAGGCAACAAGAAATATTTACGAATTACATATTACACATACAGCTAGTCGCTCTCGTGCGCATCCTCTCGAGCGATGGAGTCTGCAGAATTTCGAACCTCAAGGCTTTCCACTTTTCTTATAATGCAATAGCAAGCTGTAAAGAGCATAAATGTGGAAAGTGATTATCTTCTTACACGGTCGTTCTATTCTACCTATGGTATCATTAAGCCTCTGTTTGCTTACTTGGCCCAGAGGATATCAGATTGATGTTTGTGAAAGTATAATTCGAAGCCGCGACCTCACAATAGCAAATTTACTAGTAATCAGTGTCCACACAGTCTCAATCAGATTGCTTCTGGCAATTACTATTACTGTTTAGAGTGTATTGATTTCATGTCATAGTATGGCTTGAATTCACTACGAGTCCACTCCTCATCCCATCATTGGCAACTTCTCGGTGACTGACTTACTTGCTTTGGAGGAATATGCCATCTGGTCCTTCAAGTTACAGAACACTGCTTTCCATGTTTTTGGTATCAACAGCATATGGTCCAGTTGTTACAATCATTCAGTTCACAAACTTATAGAGAATCGCTATAAGCAAGCCTATCTAGCAAGCTCAATTTAGCCAAACATACTAGACAAACCATTCTACCGATAAGCAAACTCTGAGAAGTTGCTGCTGAAATTTTCTTTATCTCTCACCCCGATCCCACCTTGCGGACCGTACTGTGCTCCGGAGATGGGACTGTCACATAGAACAAGAATTGGGTAGACGCGCATGCTTCACACTCAAGTCACCCATCTACCAGGTGGCCATGGATGCATGAAACACTCAAGTTTACTAAGCGTCTTTTGCGTGTGATACCGGGATTGAGGGACAGTGACAATCCTGAAAGCTCAAGGTCAAGTTGGCGCAGGGATCGCTAACTGCTGAAAAAGCGCTTGAGCGTGAGATCTCGTCAATTCTAGATCCTGAAATTCCGGTAGAGCATTTCTTCCATGAACTACAGGTCGGCGATGAGAATGAGTAGCCTGATGGGACAAAGTCTTTTACTTAGGTCCGAACGACACAGTACTCTGCTTCAGTTCTATCTATATACACCATCTCACTGACTCCCTAATGACTGTCAATTTATCGCCTGCTACAGAAACAGTTCGCGTTAGTTTACAGTGTCACCAATTTGGACAGCATCGAGTACAAATGCTCAGCGACACTTTCAGCCCTTCGCTGAGTGCTCGACCTCTCCTCTAGATTTAGCTCCACATTCTGCCCATGGACTTATTAGACATCGCTCTCCTCGATACCCTTGCGCAGCTAGTGCGATGAGGTCGTTGCCCCCACCAACCAGGCACGGCCCGCAACGCCACCAACAAGGATCACAAAGTCGATTACTAACACTGCAGCGCTGACGTCCCTAGCCCAGCGTTTATTTCTGCACGTCGGAAACAAAGCCATCGACCGAAATGAGAATACGTCCCACGCATGCTCGATTTGCACCACACTTACAGGATAAATTGCCTACCATAGAAGAGGAGTCTTGGAAGCCGAAGAGAGCCTACGAGTATGGCGGACGGCGGCGCTCATCCGCGTTCAAAACGGTGGGACTGGCGGTCTTGACGTTAGGCACTGTTGCGCTCCTATTCCGATATTTTGCTCGCAGCAATGCACTAGAGAAGTCTAGTATACCGAAGAAGATATGGTATAAGCTTGGGTCCAAGGGACTGGATCCGCAGACCAAAGAATGGACTGATACCTGCATCAAAGCCAACCCGTCCTACAGCGCTAAGTTCCTGACCGATGACACGGCAGACGCGTACGTCGCTAGTGCCTTCTCGGATCGTCCCTCAATCGTCGAAACATATCACAACCTCTCCGTCCCGATCTTGAAAGCGGACCTATTACGTTATTTGCTATTATACAATGAAGGCGGTATTTGGTCCGATCTCGACGTTTCGTGCGGGGGATTACCCATGGACAAGTGGATTCCGAGCGAGTACAAGAAGGACACGAATTTCGTGCTGGGCTGGGAGTTCGACGTAGGCTGGCCGATAGCTGTGGTGCGTCAGTTCGCTACCTGGACAATGATGGCCCAACCAGGATCTCGCCACCTTCTACGTGTCATCGAAGACATTCTCGCCAGCCTCCATGAAAAAGCAGCAGAAAGCAACGTTCCGTTGAAGGACATGACCAGAGACATGTTTGGCGATGTCATTGAAGTCACGGGTCCGCGGAGGCTGACATGGAGTATCTTGAAGAGCTTGGAGGCTGCATTCAATAGCACCATTCCTATGGGGTTCATCTCGGAATTGATGCAGCCAAAGCTTGTGGGTGATGTGTTAATAATGCCGGGCTGGGCGTTTGCGGCAAGCTCAAATCATTACGGCGATAAAAAGGTGCCACCACCACTAGTTGAACACCATTTTGTGGGGAGTTGGAGAAATGAGTATGGTGGAGAAATCCGTTGAATACAGGTACATGTGAGACACAAGTAGAATAAGATACCCAAGTTTCTCGAGCAATTCTATTAGTCTGATGTAGTCTATGCAAACGGACTCTCCGCAGGCTTTGAAGTCACCACTGCACAGCGGTTTTTATTGTAGTGGTCATAAATTGTAAAACTTTGCAAAGGGGAAATTCCTCTGCACACTGTTCAATCCCTTTCCTCATAAGAGTGAGGACTACTGAAAAACTAAACTAGCCAGAATCCGATCGAGAGCGTAGTTAGTACTTGTGTCGATGGATATGTGCTGACAGGTCGGCGATCATCAAAAGATGAAGAATTATTAGGGCACAGTGAACACCAAATGGAGATATTCACACACGCAGTTTACTCACCCACAACGACCTGGAAATGCTTTAAGAGTCTAACGTTCCTCGACGCATTAGTGATACATTCATTCAGTGCGTCCTGGACACGTCTGCGTAGTTTTTGTTCTCGTACCCCAAAATTGTTTCGACGAAACGAACTTGTTCCAGTTCTCCTCTCTCAGAATTGCTCCGTGAAGATAGCCTAGAAATATCGTACTGGCACCAAGGGATGAGGAGGTGTCCTTGAATGGAATTCTCGAAGAACTCATGGGTGTGCGTAAGAGAATGGATACTGGCATGTCTTTCTGTTTTCTCCAGGTGGGCATGTACGTGGCAAGCAGAGGATGGTATACAGGGCTTCTTATGCAGTGTACAGCCAAGTGATGTTGGTTTCGGACCAAAGAAAGTCGTGGTCATGGACAAGGTATGGACATTATATCTAAGCAATTGCATCATCCTTCCCAATATCAAGTATACAACGAGCAGTAACCGCAAGCACCAGTCAGCTTACCTTCAAATTCGGTCCTATAAGCATATAGTCCAGATCCCTCACCATCCAACCATGAGCCCAGTCCATCCCTCCCCAGATCTCAGTCCAGATCCCAACGCATCGAAGCCCACCCTACAAGAAAAATCCCCGACCTCGATCTTCCTAGATCCCTCCTGCACATCACCATCCCTCCCGATCTCATATCAGCACTCCGATTTACACAACTTTCCCCAGCTCACCTCGCACATATATCCATCCATCCCATCTTACACACACAGACACACACATATATATAGATGTAGATATACCCGGCCCATATACCCGCCGGCTCCTCCCTCCCACCGCACGTCCCACTCAACCTCTTAACAAAAGCACAAGCCCTATTGTCGAACCGCACCCAAGGGTATTTTTTAAACTTTGTGAACCCGGGGAATAACGATTAACTTTTTTTTTCGATCGACTAATTTCTCACCGGGTTGTACAAGGGTTCGGGCTTTCGGGTCGTCTCCTTGGTCTCGGGGCCTGGGCTTGGGGCCCGGCGTTAGCGAACGGGGTTCGGGGACTTTTCGATCGAGGCGTTCATCGCTTCCACATCGTGGGGATGGAGTTGGAGTTGTTGGTCGGGGCGGGATTTGCTTGTTTGTACTTCATGGCTGTTTGTCGCAGACTGTTCGACTCCCCATCGCCATATTTGTTAAAAGTATGGGGTAAAGACGCACGCGGGGGACAAGACCTACGAGCCTCCCCCCGGTCCGATTTGCAAGGCGATGGTCCACAAGTGTGAATGTGGTGGGGTGATGGTAGTCACATGCGCCGCTAGCTGCGAATGAGCGTAGTGCTGTGCGACGCGGGCACACGTCATTTGCCCAACCGAGTGAATGCACGTGGTGTCTTAGCCGTGCCGCGGGATGACACATGGAGCATGATTCGAGCGAAAAATGGGGATTGCTCCACGATGGGCCCGCAGCGGCGCGTGGACGGAGAGCGTGCCCATGCTTCGTGTTTGCTGTTGCCCGAGGTTTAAAGTGAGCCGTACCCGGGTTGCTTGGAGTGCGTGTACAGCTGGAGCCAATTCTTTTTTTTGGGGGGGAAATAAAAAGAGACTCTACTAAATACATTCACGCGACTCGCGGATTCAGGGAAGAACATGTTCCTCGAAGCATTCTCCGTCCTTCTCATTACAGGCTTGAAGCTCACGGCGGTGGGATTGGCCTTCAAGTGGCTCATTCGCTACTGAGTCATCTTTTCATACCATTGTCTTCTCCATCCCAAACCATTCAACCAAGAGAAAGACGAGCAATTCGGTGATATCAAGACCCTCGAATCGTTCCTCAAGCAGGGTGGATGACGCCAGCACAATCACCCGCAGGGCGCGCGCGCTTAGCCCACATTGCCCCGCTCTAGCAAAGCACACCACCGTCGCGTGCTTTGAACCCCTCGCTCGACCCGAGCCTTTCAATACTTAAAGCAACTCCATCGACATTCTTTTAAAGTCAAAGGCTAAGCTCATCTGTACACACAAACGATTCCGTTTTCCCTGCACGCACCCGGAATTCAATAACCGACATGGCCGAGACCTTCACACACATCCCCATACTGCCTCTCTCCCAGGCTCTTGATCCCACCACGAAGCCCAAGTTTCTCGAGGATCTGCGCTCTGCACTGCTGAATGTCGGTTTCCTGTACCTCAGCGAAACGGGGCTGCCGGATAAGCTGGTCAAGGAGGTGATTGCAGAATGCAAAGGCTTCTTTGAGAAGCTGCCGTGGGAGGAAAAGGAGAAGATTGAGATGAAGAACGAGAAGAGCTTTCTGGGCTGGAGCAGGGTGAGTATATCAAATATTCATTGTATCAATTCATCACCATCGTGAAGCTGGGAGAATGGTGTCGGAGGAAAACGTTTCTTGTCATCTTGACTATGGACTACATATAAAGACAAGGGGGGGGTATGCGACATAAGACTGTGGATATTAATGCTTGGGTTACGCAAAACATGAGTGAAGGGAAAGGCTTATAAACACATCAACGCATAAAAACATAACAGCCGTGCCGTTTCGAACCAACCAGCCAACCGACCAACATTGCTAAACACCAAAAAAAGACAAGAAATGATCGGGTATCTTCGGGCCAGACATGTGCTCATAAACAATGCTGCGGACAGACCATTACCCCCTGCCATTACCACCTTCCCATCCCCTCTTTTGTAATTATTATTGTTAATGATGTGCTTTTTCCTTTTCTTACTCGGATGGGTGTGCTGATGAGGCGAAAGCTCGACAACGAGACCACCGCATTCAACACTGATCACCGCGAACAACTCGATCTCTCCACTCCACAACCGGTACCCGGCCCCGAGGCTCCGCTTTACCACAACCTGCTCGCGCCCAACCAATGGCCATCGACGAGACAACTGCCCGAATTTCGCTCCGTTTATGAAGAGTACATGCAGCGCATGTCACACATTTCCATGCTCTTTACCAGCCTGATAGCTGAAGCCATTGGCCTTTCTCCCGACGCATTCAACAAATTCTTCGACAAAGACCAGCAGCACAAACTCAAGATTGTCAAGTATCCAGAGGTTGATATTCCGGATCTACCGGCAAATGCAAGTGAAATAGATAGGAAAAAATGGGAGATCAAGAGACAGGGTGTGGGCCCGCACAAGGATAGCATGCTCACATCGTACCTGCTGCAAGCAAGCGACCAGTTAGGTCTGCAAGCTCAAAATGCGCGGGGCGAGTGGGTAGACTGCAAGCCCATCTCGGGAACTCTTGTGGTAGCCATTGGACAGGGCATGGAGGCATTGACCGACGGTGTCTGCGCATCAACGACACACCGCGTGCTCAGCCCGCGAAAAGGCGAGGGGGCAAGGTATTCGGTCCCGTTCTTCCAAGGTGTAAGCTATGATGCAAAATTCGAAGCTATGGACGTGCCGGTCGACGTCCTCAAGCTCAGAGACGAGGCCCGAAAGGCGCGAAGGGACGATGTTGAGTTCACGTTCGTCAAAGGCCGGTGGGGTCACCTTGGGGAAGCCACGCTGATGAACCGTGTCAAGTCGCACCCTGATGTCGGTGAGCGATGGGTACGTTCACCTTGTTCGTCAATGATCTCTGCGTTGGATCGTGTTGCTAAATGCCGCATCGATCCGGAGCTTTTCGTCCGTATTAAGGCAAGTGGCTGACATTCCGCAGTATCCCGAGCTGTTGGCGCAAATCCGCGCGCAACAAGCAGCTAAGGCGTAGGATCGAGATTGATCGCGATGCCTTCCCTACTGTTTGTTCCTTGTCGTCGAAAGCTGCAATCTGCGTCATGCTGCAGGGACGCAGCGGAATGGATGTCTGCGGTGATGCGGTGTGCTAGTAAACTTTCCCCTCTGGGTAATGAAAAGGTGTAGCGAGATGTCTTGGCGCCCAACCACCAGGTAGCCTGGCGCGGCTCGCTTGCCTAGTATTCTTAAACGAGACACCAGCCCGCCCTGTATGTGCACTCTTGGAAATGGACCTTTTGATTGGTGAGCTGCGCGTGTCTTGCTATGCATTTGATGCACCTCGGGGTGTGCTCGGTGTCGTATGGCGGCATGTGTCTGTGCATTTGGCATATCGAATAGACCGTGGTTCAGCTACGAGGGCAGGTGTGGCACAGCTTAGTCTGACCCATAGTGAAGCATCAAAGCGTATGTTCCAAGGTTCGGACGGCAGTGACAAGATCCGGGAGTAGAAAGCCGCCTTGGCAGTTTCCACAGAACTTCGATCCAGCTGGTCGATGTCAAATAGCTCGGGCCGATGCTGCCTTGCGACGCGATAGTGGTCATGCACGCATCATAACTGACGCACATTGTTTCGTTTCAATTAATGCGTCGTGGTCGGATACTCCGCCCTGGTGTGATGGAGCACTGTATGCGCGAGCAGATTCGCCCATCCTGGTGTTTGTCTCCGACCAGATCCGGAAAGGTCGGCGCAATCGGTCCGAGGAGGATCTGAGGAAATGAGTATCATAGAAACCCGATCGGATCATGCCGTAATAGACATGGTGTCCAGGCGTGGAATCGGCTAGCTGATCACGGTTTCGGACAAGAGCGCTCTTGGGCTTTCATCGCGCTCACCCCTCGTGCCCAGTCGCAAAGTTTGAGCTCTGGAGCCAAAAGCCCTGTGCAAAGTTCCGTTCCGTTCCGTGCCATGCAATGATTCGACTGCTGAATCATCATCGGCATGGTTGACGCGAGAGTAGTCGACCGTCCTTCATGCCTCGCATGCGCCGGCGCAGAGGCGTACCATAGGTACTGGTGCAGATGATCACGCACCGCTGTTTAATGTTCCACCTTCATGTTTGACATGTGGTACATCATCTGTCCGTGTTCACCCATCATCTGAGGCTGTGGATGCGGGGCCGGTGCCATCATTTGCATCTCACCAGGATGGCTTGCTTGAGGAACGTACGCCTGGTGTCCAGCATTTGGGTATTGATGCGCATGGGCAGCTTGGGTAGCTTGGGAGGCCGCGTTCATAGGCACGCTCATGTGTCTCTGGTACTCTGACGGATGAGGCGATGGGTTGGACGTTGGTGTGTTGTATCCGCCCATCTGCATGGGCTGTGAAGTTACGAGCGTGGTGTTCTCAAGCGGGTAGGACATGGATCTCGAGTTGCCTTCCAGACCATACGGACTGGGATATGACATGGTTCCAGAATCCACGGCGTGCAGTGAAGGGTCCTGGACTGGAAGTGACACCGCCTGGTGCGACTGGTGTGAAGGATGAGGGCTCCAATTTGTTTGAGGGTGCTCAACATGAGGCGAATGTACATTTTGAGGATAGCTGTGCTGAGTCTGCCAATGTGTTGTCTGTGAGACTGGCGTGCTGGTCATGTCAGGAACCGAATGCACACTCCTCGCCGTGCCAGTGGATGACCGCCTTGGCTGGCTGAGGATCTGAATTCTATCGCTCGGTGACGAGGCACCTCCTGTCGTAGAGATGAGCCCGGTGGAGTCTGGGATTACGTTTCCTATGTCGATTACCGTTAGCTTTGTCTTGAAAAAAAAAAATTAAGACAAAAAAAGGAATACGGTGCACCGTCTGCAGGTCGCCCAAACGAGACTCAAGCGTGCATCAAAATACAAAAAGCAACAGCTCGGTTACGCAAAAACGTCCGCGGGCCGAGACATGAAAAAGCAAATCGACCTCCACTTCGACTAATCAAGGAACCTTTGATCCGTGCAATTAATGAATTGACTTACCTGAGCCTTCGGGCAGACCCAGTGCCTGCACAGCGTGAGACAATCTCGCTCGCAGTACTGCATTCTCCTGCTCCAGCTCGTCGTTACGCCGCATGACATCCATCATCTTGGAAGAGCTGTTTGTGTCGATTTGAGAAGTCAAGTCGCGGACCTGTCGTTCCAGGCCTTCAATGTGGTCTTTCGTCCTCTGACGGATGGCTCGCTGTGCTTCCCGATCGTTCGCTCGCTTGCGTTCCAATTGAGCGGCCGTGAGCGTGGTAACGCTACGAGTACCGGCTCTTGACGGCCGCTTCTTGATGCCGGATGTGGATCTCTTCTCAGAACCAGACGAGTGGTCCTCGTAGGGAGGGGTTTTCTTCATGGTTGCCATGTGGGGAGGGACATAGTTGGCCGTATTCATGAGGTCGCCGCTCCGGTAGGCGATGGGGTCGCGATAATGTAGTACGGAAGTCATGGGGCTCCGCGGGGGCGGTGTGCGTATAAGGCAGTGTTTGAGGTTGTTATGTCAGCGGGCAGCCAAACGGAGTCGGACCAAGCTTCCAATATTTCCCGCGTGGAAAATTATGACGAGGGCAGTCCTGGACTGCTGGGACGGCGAATTGACGTGTTTATGTGATTGTTGCGTGCACGGATGGATGGACACGGGCCCAAGAGAGGTGCTGCGTGGGTGGGAGGAGAGGAGAAATTACCATAGAGCAGGCGTCAGCAGCGGGAATTGGGGTTAGGAAGAGATGGGAAGATAGGCCAGTGCTGGGACCCCCAAACATGGCAGGGACGAGGCTATTAACAAGCCCATCAGGTGAGGGCAGCGCCCCAGGGCACCGAGGGCACCAGAGGCACCAGAAGCACCCAGGGTGCGATGGATGCGAGGCCCCGGCCCTGCGCGCACGGACGGGCCCTGGCGGCCCTGGCCCTGGTCGGGACTGGACCCGTGCCGGGCAGTCGGTGGTCAGCACACGTGCGGCCTGCGGGGAAATGCAGGTGTGAAACCAGACAAAGTTTGGAGACGAGCTACGAGGCTTGGAGAGACGAAGGAGCCGTTGACTGAGGCCTGCACGGCGCTGACGGTACAGCCGGCCATGGCTCGCGCGGTGCCTCTGCCTGCCAGCCAGCAGCACGCTCCCTGCGCCGGGCGTGCCAGTGGCCCAAGCAACGCCTGCAGACGGCCCTGGGCGAGCCCTTCTGGATGGGATGCCAGCAGCGGCGCCCGTCTTTCTAGGCTGGCCGTCTGAGGAGCGCTCAGCACGTCGACGGCCGCCTCGAACAGCGACGGGGACGCTCGCAACACCACGCCGCCCGTCTCGGGCCACTTCCCCTTTGGGACGCTGGAAGAGCTAGCGAGACTCCCCGACCAATGGGGCGCGCGACGGTCGCAGGACCGGTCCACCCATGGCAGCAGAGGGCAGACTCCAGAGGCGCGTCTGGCAGTGCTTATCGCGGCGGAATCTCGCTTCCCAGCTTGCCTCGGCGCTCTCAGCGCGCTGCGGGCCTGGGCGGAGACACGGGGGGGAGGGGGCGCGCCGGGGGACAGCTCAGAATGAGGGATTGGAAGGAAGCCGACGCGGACGAGGGCGACGCCGCAGAGGGCAGAGGAGGCCATTCCGGTCGACGTGCTTCTCTGCGGCGCGAGGCGAGGGGGAGCAGGATGGGAGACTACGCGGCCACAGGGATGGCCAGCACGTGGGCGACCAGGTTCCGCCGCCCGCGCTAGCCCGTCCTGGGGCGTGGGGCCTTGCGCTGCGTGCGGCGCGCTGCTGCAGTGCTGCAGTCTACGGCCTGCAGTGGCTGCCCCTCACCCTCTCTCCCTCACCACACCGTCCCACACCGTCCCACACTGTCCCATCCCATCCCATCCCTCCTGCATCGGCCTAGGCGTCGTAAAAACCTGCCCTCGCCCTCGCCCTCTGCTGCTCCTGCTCCTTGGCGCCGCCGCCGCCGCCGCTGCTGCTGCTGCGCTGACCGGCACTGCACTGCGAGCAGCTGGCCTGAGAGCCCGCTGCATCCGATGTCCCCGACGCCGCTCGTACCTTTCTGTGCCCGACCAGGGAGGCGTCGATCACTTGGGGGATGATGCGGCGGCGCGCCGAAACAGGCCTGCCCAAAGCGTGCCCTCCCAGCCCTTGGCCTCATCTCTCTTGTACAGTCGCGCGAGCTGGGGGGCTCCCGTACAGGTTTGATGGCCCTCACCACCGCATTATGCCATCTCCCGGCCGCCGCGCGGGAGCCGCGTACCCGTGCCTCTGTGTCTGTGTCTGCGACGGACCACGCGGTTGGGCGGGCGGGCGGGCGGACGCCCTGGCACGCTGGTTCCTCTCTGCGACTCTCTCTCCTCGAGTAGCCGGTGACGGCTGCGCGGTGGAGGTGCTGCAAAACTCAAACGCATCGCAGCCTGCAGTGAGCGCCAATAATGTGTTTCAAGAATGTGCTGGCCTTGCAGTGCTCGCTCCTGGGATCTTGGGCGCAGTCTGCAGCAGCGTGCAGCAGGAGCAATCCCAAGCATACCGGACTAAAAGCCCGAACTCACCGACCAATCCCATGCCCGTCCACGAACAGCGTCTGAGAGTAACGAACCCAAATGAGATGAAGTATTGGGCCTCTGGCTTCGCACGTCAGCGCCCCACCCATGCTATTGTAGGTACTCTACGTCCGTGATGCGCTCGACGATTCCAGGCGCATGCTTGTCCCCGAGATTGCTCGTGGCTACAAAATGGGCAACTCTGCGTCGTCCTGGAAATGAGCGTCCACATCATCGTCGCGTCACACTGTCTGCTTTGGCGACTATGCCCCAGATACGATGCGCCACGTCCCGAAACGGTCAGACTTGGGGGATCGATATTCATGCTGTTGAGCGAAACGGGCTTGCTGGCGAGCGAAATGGGCAGTGGACGCGGAGCTCCTGTCGCTTCTCGCTTCTCTGTTATTGAGGCTTCGTATGCTGGCCAGGAAAATTGCAATGTTCACCGCTGCTTGTTGGAGCGCCTCCTTTGCCGGGGGGGCGATCATGCGGCTACGAAACTGCACAGGTTAGCGTGACGGAGCAATAGGAGCCACAGGCTTGGCAGGTTCTTCGAGAAGGGTTAATTTTGGTGCTCATCACACAGACATCTGGCCCGCCCTCACTCCCTCTTCAGCCACCGTTGGGGAAGCTTGGCTCATGCATTGGCTGCCATTTCATGTCGGCAAACCCACTTGAAGCCGCGATCGGCCCTCCTAGCCCAAAGTAGAAGAATGTATTCCTTTCCAGCCTCACCTGGCCCATGGAGCGAGAGGTTCGGGTGCGCTAGGCTGGTAGCCGACAGCCGCGTTGGGCTGGGAGATGAGCAGAGCAGCATTTGCGAAGGGGGTGCAAAGGGCGCCGTCAGCTGTTGGTGCTCTTCCGCAACAGCTGCCGCAAAGGTTGCGAGGGAAGGTTTGGGCCTATGGCGTGGCGTGGATGGCGAGAAAGCTGACGGCAGTATCATTTATTCCGTACGTGTCGCAGACGCTCCGGATGGCATCGCGCTCTGGGGGTTGCGCTGGCTGGGAGCAGCCACGAAGCAGTCGTCGCTCCATGGCACAAAGTAACTTCATCCTGCCTCAGTGGTGAGGTTCTTGCAATTGCGCAACGCTTCATATGTCGTCAGGTCCCATGAAGTTGCCGTTTCTAGCTCCGCTTCTAGCGCATCGTGAGGCCGCTAAGGAGTCGGCTCTTAAGCGCTTGCGGAAAATACGCCGCTGTCACTGCTGTATGTTTACTCGGATGATGAGCAGAATCCTTGATACAACTCCTTGGAGAGGCGCCACTGCTGGCCGTCTATCATTTTCGCGTGACCCTCACCATGCACCCAAGACCCCTGAAATCAACGGCTATCAGCGTCGTCGTACGTAGAGTGGTAGAGTAAGAAACGGCCGCTTCACAGCGATACGGAAGGTGCAGAGTCGATCTTAGCAAATTGCCCGGCACCTTGGAGATAGGCAAAACCACGGTCGCACCTGCCTCCGCACTTGTTTGCATTCTGGCGTCATCCCACGTCCGCCCATCCGGTGTAACAAGATTTTTTGACGTGCAGCGCGGTCGTGGTTGCAGCTCGATCCCGTACCTGACGCTGTGTAACCTCCCTGCGCACCGGCCATGCTTCCAGAATACGCGTCTGCCGACATGTCGTGCTGCCACCCCGTTGCCACAGACCAAGGCCTCCCAGCAGACGTGCCATCGCATTCGAACGTTGCCAGTCCACCCCAGGCCCGCTGCTGCGTGGGACGGCATAACGTCTATGCGCAAACACGTCGATTTGCCGCCGAACCTGTGGACGACCTCATATGGCGCAAGCATAATAGCCTTGTCAGCCAGTGCCACGGTTCGCCGCCAAACCTGCGCTGCCCTCTCGGCCCGCCCTTGTTTCCTGTGCTTGTGCCTGGGCTGGCGCTCGACGATGCTCCATTGATGCTCTATCGATGGGACCGTTGTTGAGCTGCGTCGGCAGCATACTTCCGCACCATTTCGGTGCCTGACCAAACCTACACACACGAGTAGTCTCGATAGTCTGGTGCCGATTGTGCCACTGGCGCAATGGCAGTTTCCATCATGGTTCTGTCAACCTGCATCTCACATCGACTCCACTTCGTCTCGCCATCCGCACCGTCCATCGCTAGCCGCAAATCTTGCAGCACGTCACCCTCCGTCCACGAAGACCCCTTTGCAGTTCACCATCCGGCCAATCCTTTACAGATGACGGCACCAGCAGACAAGCTCTCCTCGCTCTCCCAAGGCACAATTCCACCTCGCTTGCCCTCCAAGTCGTAGTTGCGGTCAAGCTTTTCCCGCTAAAATCCCACTATGCCGTCGATGCCCAAGGCAATGTGCTTGCGTGCCTGCGTGCCTGCTGTCGCCCCAATGCTAGGCTTATCGCCACTTTGGGAGAATTGCGGTTGCATCACCAGCAGGCAGAGGTGGCAAACCCTGGCTCCCGCGGCCACGAGGACATGTCTGAAACGCGATATTCACAGGGCTGCCACGCTTCCCTGGGATTTAAAGTTTGGGTAGCGCGTGCAAAGAACGACGGCTACGGCAACTGCTGACAGGGGTTGCGGCTAATCACATATACCTAGCGCTTCTATAGTAAGAATGGTGGAGTGCTCCAGTGGCGGCCACATTCAACGAGTCATCGATGGCGCGATGCCACGAGGAAGCGACGAGCGGAAGAGCTTCTAGCTTCGGTCCAGAAGAGAGCGCTGATCACTTTGTGATTTGTGAATCTAGGTTTTGGCCATGGACGAGGGACGGATCATCCGAACCGAGCCTCAACTCAAGGTCTCGAGTCGAGCATCCTCGGCGAGCTTACTGTACGGATGATGGAGTTGCAAGGTTTCATGCAGGTGATTGTCCACGGTCAAAACGCTGAAGTGAGAAGTGGATATAACGGTAGGCTTGGGAGATGTGGAACCAAGACAGGCATGCTGTCATCTGTCATACTGCAGGTACGTAAAAAGCCGTCTGACCTTGCTGTTCCTGAACACGAACAGGCGCTGCTTCGCCAGAACTGCATAGTGCGGCCATCGTGGAGAATGCCTTGCAACATGGCGCGGCAGACGATGTATGCCCAGCCACCCCCCTAGACCTCCAAAAGGAGAATTGTACCGAGACAGTCCTTCACTCTGCATCCACGCCCGCCTTGCTCACGGCAAATCAATCTCTCGTCCAGGCCCACGGTCAATGGAACTTTCCATTTCACAGCGCTAGAACTTTCTCCTGCACCTCATACACACCGCACTGCCGCAATCTGCTGACTCTCCTAGCTCGTCCCACGCCACAACCGCAGGTCTTTACTCCTTTTTGATGTACTTATCGAAGATGGAGCCTATCTCGCGGGCACTCTTCTTCGCGTGCCGCTTTTGGCCCCCCTCGTAGTCAACGTAAGTCACTCCGAAGCGCGTTTCGTAACCCTCGGCCCACTCGAAGTTACTACAGATATGCTGTTAGCGTGCGTCTCTCACCGGCTGCTCAAACAGTAGTGTGTTGGGTGGAGAAGCATACATATGCCAACGGAAAAGAGGGGAGGGGGTTCAGATGCAATGTTTTGCGAGCGGCACTGCGCGCTCCAGGCAGTAAGACGACAGTGAAGACATAAATGTGTACGATTGGAGGAGAAAGAGTCCATGAGAGAAAAGGGGACGTACTCCATAAGACTCCAGGCCGAGTAACCCCTAACATCAACGCCATCTTTTGTGTGAGCATCTGCCAGCGCACCGATGTATCCTCTGAAGTATTCACATCTGAACTCGTCGTCGAGCAGCTTCTCCAGCGGTAGCTGACTCTCACCTTTCAAGCTAGTCCCATTCTCCGTCACGTAGAATGTTGGGCCCCCATACCTATCACTGAGCCATTTGATCAGTTTCCTGAAGCCGAGAGGGTTGGGCCTCAGCCAAACAGACTGTGTCTCTGGTCCAATCCATACACCTTCTTTGTTTTGGTATAGAATTTGCAGGTTGCCAGCGAAGTCGTCGGCAGCGGGCTCACCCTCCTTGTGCTTGATGTAATTGGCACAGTAGTGATTCATGCCATAGAAGTCGTTGCTGCCTTTGACCAGGGCAACCTCTTCAGGCGTGAACTCCGGCAGTCTGCTGCCCAGCTGCTTCCGCATGGAATCTGGGTATTTGCCAAAGTAGACAGGGTCTCCAAACCACGAGATAGCGAATTCGAGCTTACGGGTGCATGCTTCGACGTCTCTGGGGTCGTTGGGGTCCCATGGCTCAGTCCAATCGCCTACACTTCGTCAGCCAATGGTCGTGCGTACTTCTCGGGTGCTTTTGTTCTGGTGCCTTTTCGCTGCTTCCATCGCTTACACTGAGGTGCATGAATGCTGACCGCAGCAGGAAGGACAAAGTTTCGTAGAACACGAGGTCCACGTGGAAAGCTTACCGTTCAGAGTAATCCCAATCTGACCGCCATCCTGTACCTTAAATTCATCTCTATACACCTTTACGGCAGCGCCGTGAGCGATCAGTAACGAGTGTCCAACAATCCAAGGCTCTGTCGTGCTGTCACCTTCCGAACTCTTGCTACGGTCGCTGCATCGACCTGGAGCAAACAGTCCAGTGCTGTAGCCGAGGATAGAACTACACCACGGCTCATTGAAGGTGATCCATAGCTTGATTCTGGATCCAAATGCTTTGAAGCAAACCCTTGCGTAATTCTCAAAATCCTTGACGAACTCGTCTTTATTTAGCATGCCGCCATATCGCTTGTGGAGGTTGTCAGGCAGGTCCCAATGAAAGAGGGTGACGAGTGGCTCGATGCCTGCGGCGTGCAGGTCGTCTGCAAACTTGACATAGTGTTGAAGCCCCTTCTCGTTCACGGGGTCGTTGCGGCCCCCGAGGGGAATGATACGCGACCAGGAGAGTGAAAACCGGTAAGACTTCGCCCCGGTCTCCTTAAGCAGGGCTATGTCCTCAGCAGTGCGGTGGTAGGAGTCGCAAGCCACGTCGCCTGAGGCGGCACCAGCAATCTTGCCTGGAATGCGGCAGAAGGTGTCCCAGATGCTGTCAGCGCGGCCGTCTTCATGGGGTGCACCCTCAATTTGGTAGCTAGACGTCCGGATCAGTACGTGTAAGCTGTTCGCCTCGGTAATCGCGGCGTGGTGGGGTGCTAAGTGTAAGAGAGTGCGCGGGAGACGAACCTTGCCGTCGCAAACCCCCACAGGAAGCCCTTGGGCAAGTACGAGTCTGTCATGGTGCAACAAGGCAGAATAGAATTTAGAGCCCAGAAGGATTCGGGGCAGACAAATGCAAAACGAAGAAGCCGACCACGGGTCTCTGGGCTTCATATAGCATACCCGCGTCCGCGTTGGGTCGGAGAGCGTCCCGCCGCGGCCGTCTTGACGCTGCGACAAGACATTAACACACGCGTTGTAAGACTGCTGAGCCATATTCTAGCTGGTCAATTGCCACGGACCGGCAGAATCGCAATTGTTCCGTCTGTCCATGACGCCAGCGAGGGGACGCCCCGCTTGTCATCGTGCTGAACAACGTATTTTTCTGCTAGAGTACCCGACCAAGCTGTAGCTCTAACTGCATTCTGCCACTGAACTCGGAGAACGTTGAAGGCGGTCAATGGCTAGGCGGGCCGTCGAATCCACATGCCTCTTATCCCGCAGAAAACGTGACCGTCGGTGGGCTGTTGGGGGCTTTCGATGGCGATAGTAGCACAAGGTCAGATGGTGGGGTAAATCGGGCAAGATAAGGCGACTTGTCGCAATCCGACGTCTCCGCTCTACTTTGACAGCACACAAGAACTCTTCCTCGCAATGCTATTCGACAATCGGAACAGGGCCCAAGGACAGTCGGAAAGATTCCTTGTGACGCTGTTGACATCTGCGCTAGACACTCTGCTTCCCATGTAGGGCATAGCGTCGAGGCAGGAAACCATGCCTTTTCGGGTCTTCCGAAAGGATTTAGCTTCGTTCATCATCATGGCCTGAGATGCAATGGCGGAGCTGGATGCCCTCAACTACCACGCTCGAAGCTTTAAAAGGCATGTAACATCAAAGGATTAGAGCTACGACTGCATAGCCGAAGCTCCAGGGTGGAAAGAAGCAGCACCTGCCCTATAATCATGATGCTCTCCGCACTTCGCTCCTCCGTCCGAAGCCCTGCCAGACGAACAGCTACACAACTCCGCACTGTTGCTATGCAGGCATCCAAGCGATCCGGTGACATTTCAGATGCATTTGTGTCGCTCTCCGGCCAAGATTTCAAGCCTCTTTCCCCTGAGTATGCGGACCTCAAAGGTCGTCTAATCAAAGGACATGAAGATGCGATTCGAGAATCGTGGAATCGTTTGCTCAAGGACCTGCGCGAGGAGATCCCGCTCATAGTCGAACAGGGACCCAAGATCATTCCTCAAATTGATTACAAGGACATCGACAATGCACCGGAGGCTTTTAGCAAGGAGTTGAGGAAGAGAGGCGTTGCGGTGGTGAGAGGAGTTGTGAGCGAGCAGGAAGCACTGCAGTGGAAGGAAGACCTGAGGGAGTACATTCGAAAGAATCCTCAGACCAAAGGTCCACACAAACTCTACCGTAAATATGAGCTAGATCTGACACCCACCAGCTTTCCCGCCTGAAAACCCCCAAGTCTACGAACTCTACTGGTCCCGCACCCAGCTCCTCGCCCGCGCTCATCCGAACATGCTCAAAACCCACCGCTTCCTCATGTCATACTGGCACAGTGCAAACCCTCACGCGCCGATCTCGACCCAGCACCCTATATCATACGCAGATCGTCTGCGAATGCGCCTGCCTGGTGACGCCAGATTTGCTTTAGGTCCACACGTCGATGGCGGAAGCGTAGAGCGCTGGGATGAGCGGGGCTACGGCCTAGGCAAAGTATACGATAGTATTTGGAATGGCAAGTGGGAAGACTTCGATCCTTGGGAAGCAAGTTGTAGATTGCCGGTAGTGTCAGACCTACACCAGGGCGTTGGGGCTTGCACAGCATTCCGAATGTTCCAGGGCTGGCTCTCGCTCTCTACTACGGGACCTTTCCAAGGTACTTTACTCGTAAACCCGCTCCTTGCGAAAGCAACAGCATACTACCTGCTTCGTCCATTCTTCTCCCCAAAGCGTGGCGTTGAGACTGGCGCGCAGACAGCTACCGAGGCGATTTCCAGCTCAGCAGATTTCCTCGATCCAAGCAACTGGACAATGGATAAAGAGCCATCATCCTGGATCCAGGGCGCAACTCCCGGTCACGGCCAGGAGTTATCGCACCTCCTCCATCCGCACCTCAATCTCCAAGACTCCATGGTCCACATGCCAACTGTCCAACCGGGCGACTACGTTGCCTGGCATTGCGACACCATCCATGCCGTGGACAAAGTGCATGCGGGAAAGTCCGATTCTTCAGTCCTGTACATCCCAGCTTGTCCGATGACCGAGGACAACGCGAAATATCTCGTGCGCCAGCGGGAGAAGTTCGTGAATGGCATTCCAAGTCCTGACTTTGGCGGCGGAGTTGGCGAGGCAGAGCACGTGGGGAGAATCAGGGCCGAGGACATGGAGGGTTTGGTCGGTGAAGAGGGGTGCAGAGCGATGGGGTTGAAGGAGTGGGATAGCGACGCCGGGGGGTTGGCGCCGGGTGAGAGGGAGGTGTTGGATAGGGCGAACAAGGTGCTAGGATTTTACGATTAGGATCATGACATCTGTGCACAGCAGATGGAGTTTTGGAGATGTTTTCACATTGAGAAGCAACACATCTGATATACAATTTGTTCATTGAGGAAGATTGCGATGGATAAAAATGGACTTTGTACTGGGAGGAACCATGACCACTTGTTCGAGGATACATCATGCAATATGACATAGCACTATCTAACATTATCAAATGCGGCCATCATAGGGTTTGATCTTGGTCCAGCAATAATGCAAATCAGAATACTCCCCCGTGATTACATATAGGGCATATCTAAATGTATAAAGGAAACCCTACAAACTCCCCAGCGCCATCGCCCATTCCCGTCAATCAAGTCGACCGGTCACTACCGCACCCCAGCCCGCCACAGTCTGTCCGTTCTTACGAAAAGGCATTCAATCGCTGATGCGTCGAATGCTCTGCTTGCACCTCGGCAGTCACTTTAACAATATCTCTTGTCAGACGTGTATTTTGTGGCGTCTTGTCTTCTCCCAAGTCTCTTGTATCAGCACACTGAAGACACTCTGGATACTTGAACGGCCTGCCTTGCTTAAAACATGTGTTGATGTTTGACGGAACACTGCTAGAGATGATGCCTCGAGAGGTTCTTTTCGTGTTTGAGTGGGTCGTGAGACGAAGGGACTCCATCATCTGACAGAAGCGGGTGAGTGTTGCACTTCCCAAGAATCGAGGCATTCCTGAGGGCACACTGTATGTGCGAAGTAGATTATTGGTTTTCGTAACCCCAGGTGATTGCCCGAAAGTTGATTGTGGCTGTTGATCACAAGGAGGGGGGTCTGTTGCAGAATGTTTAGGATTTGTTGAGCTTTTAGTAGGAGAAATCTGGCTCGCGCGCGCGCGCACGCAAAGAGCGAAACCAGGGGATTCAGATTATATGTTCTAGCTAGGAAACTCATGTGCCCGCTGGGGAAAGGAGAGACAAACAGTGAATTGAATCCATTGTGAAGGGAGAGCGTCCGCAAACGCAGCCCAGGTACTTAAACGCCCATTGGTCCCTTCACTTGCTACCTCGAGCTGTCAAAATCTCAGTCGTAATAGTCATACCTCGTGAAATGCTCGCTGTTTTCGAACCATGCGGGTAATATCATCGCTTCTCGGGCGGATAGTAGGCTGGCTGCCCATGTAGCGGCTCCCCGATACCAGAGCTATAGCTAGGTGGTGGAACATTGCCGAATCCAACCTGAGCAGAAGGAGTTGAACTCTGGCCCGGAGGTACGCCAGTATTCTTGACACCTGGTTGGATGTCTGTGGGGTTGATGATGCCTCCGTCACCTCCTCCCACGATGACAGTCTGCTCGTGTCCCTTCTTGTCCTTCACTTTGCCGACGACCATGCCTTTGGCGACTGACTTGATAATAGCACGGCGCGAAACGCCCGTCACGTCAATGTAGACAAGACCTACGTTCTTGACACCGCCAGCGAGGTCGGAGGCGACGCTGCCAGCTTCGGCGCCGTACTTGTGTCCGATTGCGGCGCTTGCTGCCGCTCCACTGTTTGTCAGGAGGGTCTTACCCGAGTGAGCAATGCCATCAGCGACTGTAGAAAAGGCGATCATGGACTTGTTGAGCAAACCAGGTTTGTAGTCGGGATTCGGTGTACCATCAGGAAGCAGAGATTTGGACTGCTTCTTGCCTTTGCCCGCCATTCCTGCGCTGAGGTTCTGGGCATGCTTAGTTATCGTGCCGACCGTTTTCGCCGACATGCCTGCCACGCCTGTCGTAAACGTATTAATCTTACGCACGCGATCGTGAGTGGTGGATTTGAAAACCATGGGTTTCTCATTAGGCTTTGTCTTATTCATGAAGGCTTCGGCGCCAGAGACCATCATGTTGCTGACATAGGTGGAACCAGTAACGATAAGGCGTGATGCCGCTGCTGAATTCTGGACCAGACTTGAATCTTTGTAGGCGGGGTGACGGGCGGTGTTGAGGTAGTCCTCCGTGAGCGGCTGGATTTTGATGCGCTTGCCATCCTCGGAGACAACGATCTCGACAGGATCTGTGGCTATGTCAGTAAGTAAAAAGCACTAGGGGATGGAGGCAACTCACTTTTCGATCCTGCCTTCAGCTTGGGGTCCTCGATAATTTGGGCGCCCTCTGCCAGCTCACCGACAACGCTGCCATTATCCTCGTCGACAAGTACAACCTCGCCGTGATTGCCAGACCCAACGTACCCCTCGCCAGGCGCGTAGTCGGCGGGGTTGTATGCCTTGGCGGCACCCTTGGACTGCTGTGGCGCTTGTGCGCGCTCGAGGAAGGCTGTGCATTGGGCGAGAATGGTCTCGAAGGTGTCAATATCTTCCTGGGTGACAGTACCGGGACCCTTCCCGAGTGACGGAAATTCGATTTTCGTGAAGGCGCCGCTGTCGGGGCCCAGATCCCATCGCGGAATGAGATAGCTGCGCGGAGGCTGGTGATATATCTGCGTGGTTGCAGGAAGCGGGAGATCGAGCTCTGGAGGGAGGTTTAGGTGCAGATAGAAGTCCTCTTCTGGAGCCTCGTTCTGGCCGTGGGCGCTGCTAAGGTCTGCGAAAGGTGAGTTCGTAGGAACCATCAACAACGATAGCGTCTGGGCGCCGGAGGGCGTAAGAGGAGTTTCCTCGCCATTCTGCAAATGATAGGCGCGAATGCCCCCAATCGAGTACAGAAGACGGGGGTCGCCGTGACCGCTCATGGTGTGTAGAGGTGTGCTGGGTGCTCTGGGGCGGGGTAAAGGTTGAGAAACAGCGTCGAAGGCGCGTTGAAATGGCCCACACGAGAGGGATACGAATGAGGAGGAGAGACGTGGAAATGTGAAGAGAGGAGGGGCAGTCTATTTTTGAGCCGTGTTTGCAGCGACGGGCTTTTTTTATGCCCTGCTGATGTCTACGAGCCCTGCAACTCAAGCTGTTGCGCGCTTAACTGCCATACGTCACAGGGGGGGTGGGGTGCTGCACCGCCACCTGTGGCGTGTCGCGTTCCCCGCTCGTTGATTCGACCGTGTTCTAGCCTGCACCGCCACAGTTTTGATTTGAGTTTCGCCTGGTCTTCGTCGGGTCACTCCCGCCCTCAGGTCGTTGTGCGGGTGCTTGGTGCAAGATTGGCGTCACGTATCTCCCCCCTCCATTGTCGTCGTGATGCATTGAGAGGCTCGAGTTCTGGAAATGAATTGACAAGGTGTTGCCGCTCACTCGGCACTGCTTCTGGCCGGATCCGTTTGCAATCTGGCATAACGCGAATTTTTTTGCCATCTTACTTGCATGTCTCACAAACATCAACAACCTCAATCGCGCTTGGTCATTCAAATCATCATGCACTCCCCCTGAGACTCCGTATCTACAAGGCGCTATCTACACAGCGCGCGCATCCACGCGTCGCTGCCGCCATGCCCTTCCTCGCCCGATTCCCGGCATCCCGCCGTATTCGCCGCGCCTTGCACCGCAACTTTCTTTCCCTCAATTTCATAACCTTACACTATATTTATTTCTTGGCGACATGTCTACTCTCAAGCGTCATTTTCTGGGGCGCTTCGACGCCAGCTAGGAGCGTCAGCTACACGGATTCACTCTTTCTGACCGTTAGCGCCATGACATTGGCGTGAGTATGCCTGCATATACCCTCCATAAAGAATGTAACTTCAAGCATTGTCATGAAAGCTATGCCCAGGCGGGCTTTATCTAACCGCAACATTTTGCTGATCTTCCTCAGCGGCCTCAACACGGTCAATCTTTCGACTCTAAATACCTTCCAGCAATGCCTGCTCTTCTTCTTGATTATAATCGGGTCTGCCGTGTTTGTGTCTGCCTTTGTCGTTCATGTCCGAAAGAGAGCATTCGAACGACGATTTGCACACATTGCGGCAAGACGGCATGCGAGGCGCATAAGGCAGCGTCGGCCGCGATCGAGATCACTCGCGCAAAGTCTGTCACGAGGCCTTTCTCGGAGCTTATCGAGGTCGGGTCTAGGAGAATCTGAACAAGGCGTAGCATCTCGAGAGTCGACTTTGCCTCCTCAGAATTCAGACAAGCCCACTGGTGGCACGCCGGCATCTATTACAATGACTGACAACACAGTCACTGAGAAGACACCAGATTCGGAACAAGACACGTGCGTGAACCCTTCTGAGGAATCTAGCAATGCGCGCAATAATGCGGGGCGTGATGAAGACGTGAAAACTGAACGTAGTATTGAGTCTGCCAGTGTATCCTTAGAGCGGCCGCGTCCGTCTCGCACCATCACTTACCGCAGCGAGACTGGCCATGAAATTCAGGTGGATCCTAAAATAAGCCCTGGTAATGGACCTCCCGAGCACATCACTTTCGGGCCCAACACCTACTTTCATGCGGACAGGCCACAGTCTAAGGACGGGCATCATCACCACCGCTTCATGTCGATGCAGGGCGTTGGCGCTCATACACATGCGACTCTCAAGCGAAGACCGCAGACAAGCATGTCTAATGCGACATCAGAAGGTCAAGGGGATGCCTTAGAATCGGCCGCTGGTCACTTGCCATTTTCATCCTCGGGCTTTTTGTCTCGCAATTCGCACTTCCACCACCTTAGTGAAGAAGAGCGTGAAAAGCTTGGAGGATACGAATACCGAGCCATTCGCCTCCTTTCGTGGCTTGTCCCTGCATACTTCGTCCTTTTCCAATTGTTCGGATGCTTGGGCATCGGTGCATATGTTAACAATAACAGAGCTTCGGTAGCTCGACAAAATGGCTTGAATGGTTGGTGGGTTGGAAGCTTCAATGCTGTGTCAGCATTCAACAACTCCGGCATGTCTCTATTAGATGCAAATATGGTCGCATTTCAGACCTCAATCTACATGCTGATTACTATGGGGCTCCTCATTCTAGCCGGGAACACATGCTATCCCATCTTCCTCCGGCTCATTGTCTGGACACTCTTGAAAATCCTTCCAGATAACACACATTGGGACGATTCTCGGAGAACACTACAATTTTTACTTGATCACCCACGACGATGCTATACAAATCTGTTCCCGTCACGACATACTTGGTGGCTCCTCTCTTGCGTTGTATGCCTAAATGGTATAGATTGGGCCGCGTTTGAGATTCTCAATATCGGAAACGACGCCATCACGTCACTTCCAGCTGGAATCGAGGTTCTTGACGGACTATTCCAAGCTCTTGCCGTTCGAAGCGGAGGATTTTACGTCGTACCAATTCCCAGTGTTCGCATCAGCCTTCAAGTCCTCTACGTTATCATGATGTACATCTCCGTTTACCCTGTTGTCATCACGATGCGTAACAGTAATGTGTACGAAGAACGATCTCTTGGCATCTACTCGGACGACGTTGGTTACGCTGCTACAGTGAGCCCAACTCTTAAATTAGGTTGGTTTGGCAAGCTACGCAGGACAATGACAGGCCAAACCTTCAAACAGACGAAGTCATACTTTGTTCGTCAGCAGCTACGGGCTCAGCTGGCGCATGACCTATGGTGGATTGTGCTTGCCGTCTTTGTCATTATGATCATTGAAGGCGCAAAGTTCGCTCACGATCCTGAAGTATTCAGTGTCTTCAACGTGATCTTCGAAACGGTCTCAGCATATGGCTGTGTGGGCATTTCGGTCGGACTTCCCAATGAAGCGTATAGCTTCTCTGGCGGACTGCATGCGCTGAGTAAGCTTGTACTTTGCGCAGTCATGATTAGAGGGAGACATAGAGGACTACCAGTGGCTATTGATAAGGCCGTATTACTCCCGGGAGAAAGCGTCGATGATGCTGAAGAGGAGGATGGAGAGATAAGAATGGAACGGACGATTAGTCGTGGTAGGGTCGTTTGAAAAATAATTAGATGTACATTCGAAAGGGCTTGAAGGAGGAGCGACCTATTCCTTGAGCGAAGATTGGTTTCACTTCGCAGGCCATTGCTAAGCAAGATTGAAGCGCATTCAAGAGGATTGTCAGGTTGAATCGAGAAGAATTGTGTGTATTAGAGGATTTCACAAGAAGATACCTGAGTTAAAAATAGGTTACGCAAGATGGTATGCGCCTTCAACTTCGATAAACTCTTTGCGGTGAAATCATTCCCGGAACCGAGATACACCACGAGACTAGCGTTTCAGGTGGTGTCAGATTCGAACAGTTGACTGCATAGTCCGTCAACTTCCTTTGCGGATTCTAGATAGCAGCCCGGCGTGACTGAACTCCGCAGTATAGACCCCAGCACATGACGCACGTGACAGCTTGAGGCGTAATTTCCGTTTTTGAAGAATAGTGCATTTCCAGAAAAGTGAAAACAAACTATTCGAGTTTGAGGATTCTCCTTCTTTCATATGAGATGGGTTTGCATTTCATTAAGCACCACCACCCGCTAGGCCTAGATTGTGGCTGCCTTCATTATGGTAAGCTGGCCAAATTAACAATCTCCTCAACAAACATCAGCTCACGACAGTAGCACCTCATCACGAAAGCCATCTTCAACACGATAGACTATCCATCCGTGAAGACCTTGTACTAATATAACGGAATGATCTGCATGTGGCCTACCTTCGAAAATGTATTCGAACCGCTTTTTCTCCATCCAGCAATTGCACGCCTGGTAGGGACCCGTCATCCGTCTCTCCATAGAAAAGCTGTTTTGTCGATCATCTCCGAACATGGGCGGGTAGTGTCGGATGGGGCCTCTCCTCCGCAGTGCTCGTAATGTCATCACCGTATCCGTTGGATCCTGCCCGCGCTTCTGCAAGCCTTGATCGCGCCTGTTGGGGAGCAATGCTAAGAGACTTAAGCCTGTGACTCGGTCCTATTTTCATACTTTTGTGTTGCGCTTTGGTATGTGCGTCCGCATCGGTCAGGACAGCTGTCTGTTTGATCAATAACAGCTCGGCATCATCCGAGGATCTTCAGGGCCTAAATCCTGGATATATGTCGGTTAAGGCACTGGCCATGATTTGGCGTTCCGCTGCTTTTAAGCGACCCTCACGGATGCTCAATAGCTCAACAAGTTGGCGAAGAAACCTCGCAACAACTTCGCATCAATAGTCAATATCGATGCAATCCCTGTGCCTAAGCTTCTCTGCTTAGCTCCTAGTCCAGATATGTCGCTCTGTCGAGTACCTAAGAATGCGCCGGCTACGATTTGTGGAAGCATTATCATACTAAGGAGCACTCTTACTAGTCTGTATCCTGCTCCCCCCTGCCCTAATCTGCCGACCATTTCTACATGCCCAAGATATCTGAGTCTAAGCACATCTTGGCCAAAGCGGCGACGAAGGAACACTATTACCAACGTCTATTTTTCCCAAAATCCTCTAGGCCTCTTTATTCTTCCACTGCCAGTTCGCATAGCTGTCTCGGATAGTCTTGGGTTAGGTCAAGCTTCGCCTCTTTCTTGGACCGTTTGTTCGAAGGTCCAACATGAAAGGTACCATAAGACGAGACATGGGCGGAGTGAGACGACCAGAAGATCTACTCGACGCGTGAGAAATGACCGCTTCAGGTGAGCTCAGCAGTCTTCGATGCGATTGCGAGGGACCAAACGGTCGGGTCGAGAGGTAAGCCATGGTCTGTCTACCCGAGCGAAGACTTAACTATAAGCTGAAAGCTAAAAGTCTCGATACCGTTCTAGAACAGAAGAAATCTAGAAATAGCATGGTAAGAACGCGGGGCAAACCTTGTTTTTAATGGCCTACCCGACGGTCCGCTCGCCTTTGCACCGAGGCGCGAAGAAGTTGATGTTCCCGCCTAACGTGGGAGGATCGCCAAGACCGTAAACGTATATTTGTCGGACTCCGAACACCAATCCTAGCCAGCCCTAATCACTCCTTGATCCCAAAAGGGTCAGTGGTGCCATCTTAGGTGTGGTTCAGGATCGTATATATGTATTGTTTACATGGATGTACGTTGCCTACGGCCTTTGCACGTCTTACGCGCATTGATATACACGTGCGAACGCCGTTGGAGTCGTACAAAAGTAGTAGATTCTAATCTGCTATTCGCTGTTCAGGATCGTAGCTTGTACATTTCAGTCGCCTTGCCCTATGAACCTTCTACAAAGCGTTAGGTATACCGCGGGAATATGTAGACATGGTAGCCATGTGGCGCCCACGTGGGCCGACGCACGCTGAGTGTGCTCAGCTTACCGTGTTAGACGGGTTTTTAATTCAGTTAAATCCACGGGGTCCGGCCTGTTGTTTTGGATATCCAGTCCTCTGAATCTTAGGATCGCGGCGCAAGCATGAGAGTTCAAAGTCACATACTCGCGTGCGCATGGAGCGTCGCCAGCTGCGTATCTGCCGCTGGACTCACTCAAAAGCAGACGAATGGTATGTTTAAGGAAACTCACGCGACACAGGAAGACGTGTAGCTGAGAGAACATAGGCAATTCGCTGTTGGGAACACTGCTAGCTCCCCTGCTCAACGGTGATGCTGCAGTAAGTATCAATTCGCCATGCGCCTGCGACTATCTAGCTAATCTCCATCGCCGTAGGCCTGGATTGGAAAAACAATTGAGAACACAAACGTGTACACGAGTTCTCCCAACACAGGCAAAGAAGTGAAATACACCTTCGATGTCACCCGTGGGTTCCTCGCACCCGACGGTGTGAACGCATCGATGCTTCTCGTCAACGGCGCGTTTCCCGGACCAACACTAGAGGCGAATTGGGGCGATACCTTTGTGATCACGGTCAACAATAAGATTCAAGGTCCTGAGGCCGGCACTAGTATACACTGGCAGTAAGCTTACCAACACCAACCAATTGAGACATACGCTTAGTAAATAATTAGTGGAATTCTTCAGAAAGAGTCACAGTGGATGGATGGCGTCCCAAGTGTTACGCAGTGCCCGATCATTCCTGGTGGGAGCTTCACGTACAGATTCAAGGCTGATAGGCCCGGGACGAGCTGGTGGCATAGCCATTATGCAGCGCAAACTGCTGGAGGCCTTCATGGTGCTATGATCATTCATGGGTATGTCAAGATACAGACTTTCAACCAGATCTAAGCTGACGGAACAGACCCTGCCAGAAGAGCACAGAGTACGATATCGATATTGGACCGGTCGTGCTAGTAAGTCGGTCCTTGAACGATTCCATTCCCCTCTAACCGCTTGCGCAGGAGGATCATTATCATATTGACTACCACGAGCTTATCGGAGGATACACGAGCGTGCCTCTTCAATTGATCTACAGCGACAGCAACTTGATCAATGGCAAAGGGTACGCGTCCTCAGATATCCTCGTCTCTGAGACAGATCATCTAACACTTGTCCTAGGGAGTACGACTGCTCGAAGACCGATAGACAATGCACCCCGAACGCCGGCTACTCCAAGTTCAAGTTCCAATCCGGAAAACGCCATCTCCTCCGCCTAATCAACGCAGGTGCCGAAGCCCTGCAGCACTTCACAATCGACAACCACGAATTCCAGGTGATTGAGCTCGATTACGTGCCCATCACGCCCTACACGACGAAGAAAATCACCCTTTCGCCGGGACAAAGAGCAAACATTGTCGTCAAGGCCACGGGCAAGCCCACAGACACGGTGTGGATGCGCTCAGACATCGATCCTAATTGCGCCGCAGCTAGTAACCCAAAGGCCCAAGCCATCATCTACTACGAAAAGGCCAACACGAACGGGACTCCAAACACCACTGCCACCCCCTACACCGTGGGCGGCTGCGCGACGGAACCCATCGCCAACACTGTCCCCGTCTACCCCCTCACGCCCCCCGCCAATCCCGCGACCGACGTAGACCTCGACATTACCGTCGGCTTCAACTCAACGGGCCACATGCTCTGGTACATGAACAATAGCACCTTCTTCGCCGACACGTCGCGAGGCCTCCTCTTCGACGCGCAGGAAAGCGCGCACCCCAACTTCTCCAACCCCCTGTGGAACGTGTGGAACTTTGGCTCCAACTCGAGCGTCCGCATGTTGATGCGAAACTACCACATCACGCCGCACCCGATGCATCTCCACGGCCACGACTTCTGGGTCCTGGCCGAGGGCCACGGCGAGTGGGACGGCACCGTCGTCAACAAGAACAATCCCATCCGACGCGACACGCACCAGCTGCTCCCCATGGACGGCGACAAGCCCGGCTACGCAGTCATCGAGTGGACGCAGGACAACCCGGGCATGTGGGCGTTCCACTGCCACATCTTCTCGCATTCCAGCCTGGGCTTCTACATCAATGTGCTCGAGCAGCCCGACAAGATCCGGAGCCTGAACATTCCCAGCGCCAACAAGGATACGTGCAAGATATGGAATGACTGGGCGAAGACGCATGGAGTCGACCAGCCTGATTCGGGCGTGTAGTAGCCGATAGAAAAAGGGAAAAAAGGGGGGCCATGGGACCGGAAACCAAAGTACATATAATAGACCAATGCAAACATATTGTTTAATAAAGTAAATAATGACGTATGCTTATCAGCATCTCAGTCACTGTAATATGATATAACAACCTAGCCTTTTTTACATCTCAACACGTTGTACTCACTCCTCAAACTTGCCCCCCTCGCTAACATCAGGATACACGTCGAAGCGCCTCTGCGTGTAAAGCGGAATCCCTTTCCTCACCTCCTCGATCCGTCCCTTTACCAGTTCGCTAATCACAATCCCTTCCTTCTCGTCCAACTGCTCCAAAACCTCGGCATTCGGGTCCACCACCATGCTGTGCCCCCACGCATGATAATCCGCCTCCATGTCCCTGGACGGACTGCACAGCCCCACGTATACCTGGTTGTCCACGGCGCGCGCCCGCGCCTGCAACTCCCAGTGCAGAGCACCCGTGGTGAGATTGAACGCACCGGGGTAAAGCAGCAAGAACGCGCCCTTCCTCGCAGCAATGGTGGCGAGTTCCGGAAACCTGATGTCGTAGCATATGGCGATGGCGATGCGTCCGTACTCGGGGAGATCGACGAGCGTGATCTTGTTCCCCGGCGTGAGCACGTCGCTTTCGCGGAATTTGATCTTGCCGGGGATGTCGATGTCGAAGAGGTGCACTTTGCGGTGCGTGGCCAGGAGCTCTCCGCTCGGCGAGAAGGTCAGGTTGGTGTTGTACCACTTCTTCTTTCCGTCCTTTTCTTCCAGCTCCGGTATGCTGCCGCCTACAATGTAGGCATTGGCTTCTTTGGCGAGCTTCGAGAGCGCATGGAACGTGGGCGATTGCGACTCGGTCGGCGGCGAGGGGAGCAGCGTCTCGGCGTACTGCGGGAAATACTTCGTGCCGTAGGGGCTGTTGAAGCATTCGGGGAGGACGACGATTTTCGCCCCGCGTTTGGCGGCTTCGAGGACTTTGCTGCGGGCGTGCGAGAGGTTGTGCGCCTTGTCGGCGGTGCAGGCGAGCTGGACGAGAGCGAGCTTGACGGATTGTTTTAGGAGGGACGACATGGTGGGGTTGGCGTTCTGCTGTGTTGATGGGAGGTTCGAGGGATCGAGTGGAACTTTCCAAGAGGTGAAATGGCTCAAGGCGGCTCAAAGTGGGATGGTGGCATGGTAGGTGGGATGAGGCTCTACTAGAGTGACGTTAAGGGCGACGGTTTACAAACCGATGGCGGGACATGCAGCACTCGGCTCGCATTGCCTGTTTAGTCATTTTGCGTGCTCAAACCAGCGAACATCACCATCATCTAAGCCCTGCACAAACAAGATGCTCGAAAATTATGAATTTGGGTCATCCTCCAGCTACACGAGACGTTTGAAATATTAATTGGAGGCATTAGGTGCCGCTGCTGGCACAAAAACCATCATAAGAGCTCCATCTACAATCCCGCTCCTTGTGGCCTGTCCTGTGCCATGGCGGGAATAGAAAACGCCCTGCCGAATGCATGCTCGCACATAATAAAAGCCCCCAGAGACCATGGGTCATTACGGGGTTAAACTCCATCATCCAATAATGCATCCAGAAACCATGATCGCAACTCTGACCGGACGCCGTTCCATGCAAGACAAATGACAAAAGAACTTATCAAAAGAGTGTGGGGCCTTAGAAGGCCTATCGTCAAAATCGTTGACATACTCAAACTGACCACGTAGCTTGCCCATAGCGAGAACGTGGATCCTGCGCGATTGGCAGGCTTCTAAACTTTTCCAGAAGACGATGTGAGGACAAGGGCGTTGGGTTGGCGCAGATTTTCATCCTCGCTGAGTCTCAATCTTCCTATACCACTGCTAGGCCATGAGACTTTTGCCTATAGCGCACCAGTAGCGTGTGCAACAAGAATGGGAATAAGGATAGCGCTGCACACGCTAAGGTTGACGGCAATACCAACAGGGAGAGCAATCCGCTTCGGCTTCGGGTGCGCACGGACTATCCGACCTTTTGTTACATTAATGATGATGTTGTCGGCCATGAAGCGATAGAGGATAAGGGTGGGCGGAAGGATGCAGAAAACTGCGAATATGATCCAAGAAAGCTTCCGCCGGTCTGCCTCTTCCTCCTCGCTAAGGACTCGCTCCGGGCAAAGTAGGTGTGGAGAATGCTCACTGGCCATGACTGCTCGAAGAGTGGCTTCGCTCATGTGCGTCCTTAGAGGTGTATGCGTGTTGGCCGTAGACGGGCGGCCGCTGTGTGTTGTGCTAACAAAGCGAGACAAGCGGTTGCTATTGCTGGAGGCTAAAGTCTCTACGTCGGGAGCAAGTACCATGTGTCGGAGCTTGGTCTGTCCAGAGACTGCAGCCCTACTGTGGCCATGAGGATGACGAGCTGACGAGGGCGACCTTAGAGAGTGGCGACTAGATCGACGCGACTCGATGACCAGTCGTGGAAACAAGGTTCCTTGCGAGGGAGTTCTATCATGCGCTTCTTGAGATAGACGAACTGGAATTGCCCCAGGGCCGACTCGGTGAACGCTGGTAGTGCGACCGGGTGTATCGTAGAACTCAGGTTGTATTGAGGTCGAGTCACTGCCTGAGCCCTGGACGAAGCTTGGGATGTAGCGCCGCGAGTTAGAAATCCGCCTGGGTGTTTGACGGTGGGAAGTACCACCTAATGGCTGGCTTCCAAGAGGACTTGAAGTGAACTCAACTCCCGGACTGCTATTGTCGGCCTCACTGCTTCCTGCTTCATGCATGCCTGTGCCACGCGGTGTTCCAGTGATATTACCCTTAGGTCCAAGTACAGAGAACTTTCCAAAACTATTTTGACGTTCTAGACGTTCCAATGTATGACCATCGAATCTCGGATTTGACGGTACCGAGGGAAGACGCTCATCCTGCACTGAGCCGGACCGGCTGGCTGCATAGTCAACTTTGTTTGTATGCCCAGAGGCTTGCACTGGATCTTGAAATGGATCTGGTTCATATAAAATCTCCTCATTAGGACCAGAAGCAAGTAGCTCTTGTGTCTCTTTGTCACTCAAAGTGAAAGGAATGGTCCAGGGAGTGAGAGGTGGGTACTGCTGCGTAGAAGTAGCATCGCTGTCAATGTGGCCATGGCTTTCGAGAAACGCTGGGACTGTTGCCGAAGCCGGCGCTCTCGACATCGGAGAGGTGAGGAACGCATCGACGCCAACTGTGTGTACCCTTGGCCCTGGGGATAGTTGGGGTGGAGACGAGGCGAACGGGTGCGAATGGGCGCCTAGCGGGCTTGGGTGCTTGTATTGAAACGATCCAGGCTCCAATGGCAGATCTTCCCATACTGGATACGAGCTAGAGAAGTCTAGACTGCCTTCGTCGTCTGCAGAGTCGCTGTAATCTGCAAGGCTTTCACCAATGGAGAGTTGATCTTCTTGATCTTCTTGATTATTCTCTGCGACGGTCTCCCAATCACTGACGTCTCTCTCGACACTAAAGTCAGTCATAGGGTATCTATGCTCCTGGTCCACGTCTTGCGCGGTCGGGTCGATCCTGCTCTTGGTACGGAGGAGATTGCCCGAGTGCCGGCGTGACCACATCACTGGGATATCGTTGACCTGCTCCTCATGCTGACAATCTCCAAAAATGTTGCTTGCTTGCTCAAGCGCTTCATCTGGAACGCGAGAAGGGAATGGCTTCTCTTCCGATTGAGAGTAAGACGAGGATGGTTCGAGCGCTTGTGAATGGACATCTGTGACAACTTGGTTGGAAAGCTGCAGTAATTGTCGAGTATCTCCGTACGAAGAGACCCCCGAGAACAGATCTGACGGATTGTTAAGTTGCACGTTCTGATGATCCTCATCATACCCAAATGCAGGCGCCAACGGGGCAGAGAACTGAGGTGGAAAGCCGAGACTTTCGGTGACTGCGAGTCTATGTGAACGTGCAAGTTCGACAGAGCCTACCGCAGCCTCTTCATTTTGACTACTGCCAACCTCATACGGAAGGTCAAAGTCAAATTGGCTAAGACCAGAAGTGGCACGTGTTTCATTCGCAGGCTTCACAATGTCTAGATCCTTGAATGCACCCGATGAAGATGCATCAAGTTCAGCATTGTCATTCCTAGGCTCGGCGAATCCAGGCTGGGAATTGCTTCTACTGTCAATCCGCTTATATTGGTCAATGAATTTGCTAATCGTATCGGTCTTGTCGTTGCCCTGCATGAGCGAGCGATGGGGCATTTCTTCCGTTAGAGGCATTGACACACGGTCATTGGCGTGGTGAGGGGATGCATAATCGTGCACAGCCTCTAATTTGTATGTATTCGCGAGTTCAACGGCGTCACCACCTGGTGGAGCGATGACGCTGTTCCGAAAGTTCATGTGGCCAGGTGTAGCATTCGACCGACCATGTTCGTCCCCAGTGTAAATGGATGAGCTCCGGTAAATCGAAGTGATATCGTCATAATAGGGCCTCGAAAGCAAATTACCTTCAGACAAAGAGGTCTGCGGATCGTACGTTCTCCCAATCTGCGTAGAAGGACTATCAGGCAACATCGATGCAAGCGGGGCGGAATCATAGCGCTGCGTGGAGATCATGGGGTGATCAATCGATCCAGCAGAACTGCGGCGGCTCATAACATCGATCGCATGTTCCAAAGGCGATACTGGCGTAGGCGGATCATTTAGAAAGCTTTCAGATTTGGGCGTCACTAAGCGATAGCTCTTGTTCAGCGGTCGCGGAAATCCTCCATCAAAGCTTGCGGAGGCCAAGCTTGCACGAGATGCTGAGAGATCTTGAAGCTCCTCCTCGTTTTCTTTCTCTGAATTCTTGCCGAGCTTCTTCGTGAGAGTCCGGGTAAGCTGTTTCAAAGAGAAGCGAGGTTCGTTGTCGCGCTTTGAAATAGCCAAGGGCGAAACCGCAAAGTTCGAGTCCGGGCTTTGAAAGGGAGAGCTATACTCGGAAGAGGCGCGGCTCCGGAAGACAGGAGTTGGCGGAAGTGGGAGATCGAAGTCAGGAAGGCTGGTAGGAGTATGGTCTTCGTTGCGCCTCGCGATAATGGACGTGTAGGCCGAGGACAAATCACCGTACAAGGCGCGTTTCGGCGCCATCTAGATAATTTTAGCTGCTTTCGAGTCTCGAAAATATCACGAAAACAGCCTTACCTCTTCTGACGCAAGTGGATCCTCTGATGATCGCAACGGCAGATACTCTATAGAGTCGAGGTCTCTTGAAGGGGTCTCGATATCGTGGAAGCACAGCGAGTCGTGTGGATTGACCAAATCGAAAGAGGCACCACGGTAATGTATGACCGCAGGAGTCGCAGGTGGAGTGGCGGGTGCTGTTGTTGTAAAGCTTGCGGGGTTCACGCGCGGTGCGATATTCTCATCGTTAGGTGGTGAAAGGGAGTGGTTGACTAGGGGCGGAGGCTGAGGGAAACGAGACAAGGAAAACGTTGATGGGGTAGATTGCGTCTCGGTGTTACTCGGATTTTCCACAGAAGGGAAAGATGTTGTTCGAAGAGGAGAGAGCCGCTGATGCGTGGAGGTCACGGATGCAAAAGGAGCGGGGGGGAGGGGAGGTAAAGCAAAACCGGCGGCAGTAATCGGTTTTGGAAGCCTTTTTATGGGCTTGAACTTACGCGTTTTTCTACCTGAGTCCGCTGAAGATACCTTCGAGCCGGTATAGGCGTGACTAGGTAGATCGGCAGACTGCGACCTGAGCGGTTGGTCGGCCAAATCGCGTAGCTGATCAAAGGGCGGAGGAGAAGGAGGAAGCTGGTAAGAGTTCAACTGGTGAGCCGAGTGCGAGAAGTGCAAAGGGCGAACTGGTGGGTTGGACGGGATGCGCTCGACCTCGTTCAAACCTGAAGCCGCGGCTTTCCTCCGGAGAGTCTTGCCGGGCGGCGTGGCAGAGTGCGAGGCGGGCGAGTTTTGTTGTTTGCGATAATCGTGAAGGCTTAGAGAGAGAAGAGGAGTCCGTGAGGAGGTAGAGCTGTGGACCGAGTGGTGCGGCGAGTGAACCGGCGTCACGGGATCTAGCGCCCGTATACGCGGTGAATGGGAGTAGAGATTGATTGCCATATTTGCTGATTGGTCACTCAAACGGGCCACGCGGGTTATCTGAGGTGAAGCTCAAAGTGCGGTCTTCTCTTCCTTTCGCGCAGTCTGGGGCTGCCGTCACCTCGACTTATCTCTTGATATGTCCTCCTCAGTGGCTACGAATAGCGGGCACATGGCGCCACCCAGCCCATAGGATCCGTGGAGAGAGAGAGGGTGGAGCTTTGGGTTCTGCTGCATTTCGAAATTAGGAAGACCAATTGCTATAGCTGCTGTTTTCCAACCAACCTCGATTGCCTGGCCGACCCGAGTGCAGAGAAATAACAAACAATGTAGGTACTCGACCTCGTCCCAACTCTTTGCTGTCTTAGGCTCCGAGGACGCACGTTTCTGGCGGCCGACGTTGGAGATGCCGTTTACAAGGCGAGATGTGGCAGTCGCGATGGGCAGGCAGTGGTAAGGTCGTTATAAAGTATCCGAGTCGGGAGGCTCAAGACAGGGGAGTGAAGACGGGCACAAAGGAGACGGACATATTACGATTACAAGAAGGATATGAACTATCAAAGAACATCCGATCTGGACTTGAAAGAGGAAGCCCCGAGGGGACGGCGCACAACGGGCAGGCACGCCAGCAGAGGAAGGAAGCACAGCGTCCTCATCGGCATGCAGAGAGACAGACAGACAGACGGGAAAGAGACTTCGGCACAGGTAGATGAAAAAGAAAAACAGCCCGCCGGGCCCGCTGCCTAGCATCGCTCTCAGCAGGGCCCGCCAATCCCACCGTGTCCACGCTCGTCGCCATCGTCGACGACGCTCCGGGGGCGCCGTGTGGCCGTGTGAGTGCAAAGAGCAAATGTGTGGTGGAGGGTTGAAGAAGGCGGGCAGGGGTGCAGGGACGGCGGGCGAATCACAGGCTGCAGACGCCTGGTGCAGCGCAGGGCGGGCTGCCACGGAGCTGATGCAGCGGGGACTCGGCGGGGGCGTCTCTGCCACTGACGGGCCTCTCACGCCGGGCTCTAATGCCCGTCATCTCCTCTGGATGCTCAGGTGGAGGCTCGCGCTGGCCAATCCGCCGCCGTCGAAGCCTTGCCTCTCGCCTCCACGCCAGGAATCCGCGTCCAGAGAACGTAGGGTAGCGTGACGTCTCACTTCAGCTTCTTCGCCGCCGCTTTCTCCAAGGAGCTGCTTCGGATGGCTAGGAAAGGGGGCTATTTGGTGTCGCGGTGACAACGGCTTCGTCCAGCTCGTGGGAAATGCGTCGCACCGACGTGCTACTTTCATAGACCATGGCCTTCTCGATACCGACGCGTCGGGGTAGCTACAGGCTGACATTGCACCAAACCGCCGGCGATGCGACGCTGCGAAATTACATTGTGTACCTTCAATGTGTTTATGCTTCATCATGCCGTTGAGTCAAGACGTCCACTCGTCGTCAAGCTCAGATCAACTGTTTGCTGATGCAATCCTACTTGTACCTGCATGCTACTGCATCGGCGTGGCGCTGACTATTCATATATCAGTAGCACAGCGTATAGAATCCCTGCAATCTACATTCGCGAACTATTGAAGGGTTTCTGGGCCATGGAAATTCCTCCGACACTGTATTGAAGAGCGCGCGCGCGTAGCACAACCCATGCTTGATAGCAAGGGACAAGAATGAACCGATATCACTGTCATTTTGGTCTACATGAGTAATGGAAAGGTTGGAAAGGTCCATCGCGGTGCACAGGAAACGTCTGCCTGTGCGCAGCCAATGCTCACGCACTTTGCACTTTGTTTGTACTTGAGAATATCTGACCGTCACCTCGGGCCATGGACCCTTACAGTATTGTCCTACAGCAACTCCCGAGTAGGCGGCACGCCTGCAACGGGAGTTGTACAGACATGACCCTCCTGCATGGTATCGTGACATGAGGAAGACCATTCGTCTCTACCTGTTACAGAGTGCGAAAGGACCGTAATGTACCACCTGTCATTCAAGACGAATTGCTACTGACAGGCAACCGCGCGGCCACGTTCATCGGGTGCACTTGACTTCGAACAACACATGGCAAGGTGGGTCAAAGCTTGCAAGAACCCATTATCTTGTTGCTCAGGATCATTGGCCGGGGCCGTAGTACTCATACTGATAGGTAGTCTCCTATGGAGTTCCATTAGCACGTATATCATAGTATGCTTGCACGGCATACTCAGCTGTGCCATGCTCCTTCAGCTTCTACCGGAATTTGCGCTGACACATTCTAGGGCGATGGCTGGAGAAATTTTAGCCTTCTTTCGGTTCCCGACTGGTATTTCATGTGTAGCCATTGACTTCAATTTCGGGCTCTTTTCTCTTCGCTACACCATTCGTTCGTCTCGGGCGCACGCTTTCTTCATGAGAACTCTCTCTGAGTGAATCACGCGCAATGTCATGAAGCGCTTGCTGGGCACTATATTCTTTCAGTTCTGAGCGAGACCTTCGCCTTCGAATAGATTGGCGTCGCGCCGGATCTTGGTAACTGAGGGGGGACCCCGAATACCGTCGCGTGGAGGGAGAGCGAGGACCAGTGTGCTCCAACATCACGCGTACGTTGAGGGTCTCTGGTGCCCAGCTTTGTCGATTCGAAGGGGTTTCCGGTGCCCAGCTCCGTCGATTGAGAACAGGGTGCTGGTCGGCGGCGGTGAAGCGTCTTACTGGAGAGAATGGCTGATCCAGGGGAATGGGCGAGCCTTCGATAGCTTTGCCATCTGCAAGGGGTTGTCGCTCAAACGTCCTGTGGTGCTCAGGGTAATGATCAAAAGTCCGACCACTATGCCCTCGTCCCTTTCCGTCGGCCGATGTATCCTAGTAGCGTTAGCAAAGATCTATCAAAGCGACAGTGAAGATTACATTTGTGGGATACACTGTTCCCGGCATGGTGACATACTCCTCAAGCGGATGAGGAAGGTCAGCAAAATTAAACCCTCGAGTGGGATGCGTAGGGAAGAACCTCTGGCCAATATCGTTATCAAAGTCGATAGTAAGGTCCTGCGTCGGGAGAAATTTCGATAGATTGGTGTACCATTGCGGGTATTCGCCAAACCACGTCTCGACGATCGCGTCCACGTCGACGCTGAGATGGACATTTTTCACATCCTCGGGCTTTTGGACCAGTAGCACGAAGTCAAATTCACGAGGGAGGCCAGAGCGCTGGAGCAGATTCTCCTCTAGAGTCCAAATGGCCATGGCATCGTCAATGTCATATTTCGGGCCTAGTGGACTCTTGAGTGATCTCAGCGATCCTTGGATGCTCATCCTAGGCTACATTAGTGGAGCAAGTAACTGACTTTTGAATGACCTACATGTCATATATCTTGTAAGAGCTCCTCACGCCACCGTTCGGGTTCAAAGTGGCTACCAGAGGCGCTTGTGCAACTCCTAGAGAGCTTGAAAGACTAAAGTTCCACTGCAGATTTTCAGGAGAGACCTGATGCTGTTTTAGCGGCTAGTGACACTCTCAAGATGCAGGATAACACTGACCGCGCCGTAGATCAACTCAGGTGCGTGCTTCAATATACGTGGACTCGATCGATGCTGGCTGTACCAACCATGCTCGGAATCTCTGGCGGGGTCAAAGTCTCCGTGTATGCTGACCTTGATAACGGCCGACTTGAATCGGTGAGATCTTGGATTTTGCGGATGGAAAACGAAATGGACGGATACAAAGTAAACATTGTTCATGGGTCCTTCATGAAGCACGTTATTGTCGTAGTATCCGTGTTGCAGACGATTTACGTGGGCGGAGATGAAGGCTTTTCCGGGCAATATGCGCTCGTAGAGGCATTTCTGATGGAGTTGTAGCCTTTTCTGAGGTGTGTTGGGATCCTTTGGGTCTGGTTTGCAGGGCTGGGGCTTCCCTGGATGGGGCAGTGAGGGTTCTCCTGAAGGGAGCGAGCGACTTCTGCGCTCGGCAACCTGGTCATTTCCGCCGTTCCTCAGTCTCTGCAGCCATGAACTCATCGGAAATGGTTCTTTTGCTGAAGCTAATCGTCGAGCGTTATTGAGTAGAGCTGGGCGCGGATTGTAAGATCACGGGATCAGCGCCCTCCTGACTGCAGACTGGTCTGGCGAAGTCCCATATCAGGACAGAAATGTTTACAAAGGGTTATGAAGGCACCCGAGTGTCCACAACGAAGCAAGAAGAGTGCAGCATGATGTCGATATCGAAGGTTTATGAGGATGTTGATGGGATGCAAGCTGGTTCTGGAGAAGGGGCGAAGGATGCTGACAAGGACACTAAGACCAACGGGGTACTGATGTTTCAGCGACATACAAAAGGCAAAAGGAAGAAGGTTGAGACGCTGTATTTCAAGTCGGTCAGGGAGCAGATCACACCCTCGCCCAGTGCTGCCGAAGGCTGCAGCCATGTTCTAGTCGAAGCCTGCTGTGGGTCAGCTGCTGAGCGACGCGGGCGCTACTACACAGGCTCCCTGCTCTGGCTGCAGCTATTCCCGCGCGCATGCCGGCGGCTGAGTGGTGGGCTCGGGGCCATGAAGCATGAGCGTGGGTTGCTATTAGGCGGCTGAGGTGCGTTATCAGCGGGCTTGCCTATCGGGCGACGAACCCCGCAATCGCCAAAGAGGTGCGGCGTAAGGGCTGTCGAGATGGCCTCCGTTATCGAGGTCGGCTCTCCGTCGTCAAGTCCTGCACAGTCATTCTTCGAGCCCTCAATTGACAGATCTACATCTCCCCAGCATGCAGCTGTGTCCGAAGGAGGTGAGTAGCTTGGCTTCGTTCATGGCTTCTCCTGCCGCTAACTCGTTTTGGACAGCTCGACAAGCTTGTCATCTCGCAGCTTGGCCTGCTCGCACAGCGCCGCCTTGCGCGCGGAGTGAAACTCAACCATTCTGAAGCTACCGTGAGTGCAAAAATGCCCAAACGAAGAATAGTACTTACAATTGGCAGGCGCTCATTGCGAACAATCTCCAAGAAGTACGCTCCCCGCGAACGCGTCTCTAGCAGGTAACAGACTGAACGCATACAGCTCATACGCGATGGAAACCATACGGTCGCGGACCTCATGTCCATTGGCAAGACCATGCTTGGTCGCCGCCACGTCCTCCCCTCGGTTGTCTCGTCTCTGTCGGAATTAATGGTCGAGGGCACCTTTCCAACCGGCACCTATCTCGTTACCGTACACCACCCTGTCAGCACCGACGATGGCGATCTGGAGAAGGCCCTCTACGGCTCATTCCTCCCAATCCCTTCGCAGGATATGTTCGCGCTGCCCGAGGCCACCGTCTATGAGAGCATAAAGCAACCCGGCGCCATCGTGGCGGTCAAGGGCGAAGCGGGTACAATAAAGCTGAATGAAGGGCGCAAGAGGATCAAGATTAAGGTCAAGAGCACAGGGGATAGGCCGATTCAGGTATGGCATCCATGTCAATGTGGTGATGAGGGTACTGACAAGCGTAGGTCGGATCACACTACCACTTTATTGAGACAAATCCACAGCTTTCATTCGACCGTGTGCGAGCTCATGGCTATCGCTTGGACATTCCTGCAGGCACCTCTGTGCGTTTCGAACCTGGCGACAGCAAGACAGTCACGTTGGTACAGATTGCTGGCAACCAGATTATCAAAGGTGGTAACCAGATTGCCTCCGGATTCATCGAGGATATGTCTATTGCGGAGAAAATTGTTGAAAAGTTGAAATCTGGTGGTTTCCTTCACGAGCCTGAGCCGGTTGGGGATGCGGGCCACATCGACATTTGCACCATGGAGCGGCAAGCTTACATTAGCATGTTTGGACCAACGACGGGGGATGTTGTTAGGCTGGGTGCTACGGACTTGTGGATCAAGGTCGAGAAAGATTTGACCAAGTACGGCGATGAATGCTCGTTTGGAGGTGGGAAGACACTGCGAGAGGGAATGGGTCAGGCAGGCGGACGGCCTGACAAGGAGACATTGGATACCGTCATCACGAATGCCCTGATCGTTGACTGGGCCGGCATCTACAAGGCGGACATTGGCATCAAGGATGGTCTAATTGTCGGCGTAGGGAAGGCTGGAAACCCGGATGTCATGGACGGAGTAGACCCAGACCTTGTCGTTGGATCCTGCACCGACGTCATTGCTGGAGAGCATAGCATTGTCACCGCGGGCGGCTTCGATACCCACATTCACTTCATCTGTCCTCAGCAAGCGTACGAGGCCATTGCCTCTGGTATCACCACGATGCTGGGAGGTGGAACAGGACCGAGCACCGGCACGAATGCCACCACCTGCACCCCAGGCGAGACACACATCAAGCAGATGCTCCAGGCGATCGACGAGCTCCCCCTCAACTATGGCATCACCGGCAAAGGAAACGACTCTGATGTGCGACCGTTGCAACAGCAGGCCGAAGCAGGCGTCTGTGGCCTGAAGCTGCACGAAGACTGGGGCACTACCCCTGCGGCCATTGATGCCTGTCTGACTGTCTGTGACGAGTATGATATCCAGACGCTCATTCACACTGATACGCTGAATGAGTCTGGGTTTGTTGAGCAGACCATCAAAGCTTTCAAAAACAGAGCCATTCATACCTACCACACAGAAGGGGCTGGAGGGGGACATGCTCCCGACATCATTAGCGTGGTTGAGCATGACAACGTGCTTCCATCGTCGACGAATCCAACCAGGCCTTACACCAGGAACACGCTGGATGAGCATTTGGACATGCTAATGGTGTGCCATCATCTCTCACGCAACATTCCCGAAGACGTTGCTTTTGCCGAGTCACGTATTCGTGCAGAGACGATTGCAGCGGAAGACGTTCTTCATGACTTGGGTGCCATTTCGATGATGTCTTCGGACTCTCAAGCCATGGGCCGTTGCGGTGAAGTCATTCTTCGAACGTGGAACACGGCACACAAGAACAAGGTTCAGAGGGGAACGTTGAAGGAAGACGAAGGGACGGGTGCAGACAACTTCCGGGTCAAGAGGTACATTAGCAAATACACGATCAACCCAGCCATCGCGCAGGGCATGGGCCACCTCATTGGCAGCATCGAGGTTGGCAAGGTTGCTGATTTGGTACTTTGGAAGCCGGCCAACTTCGGTGTGAAGCCCAAGTTGGTGGTCAAGAGCGGGTTCTGCTCGTACGCGCAGATGGTAAGTTGCTCTGGCTGTTTGTAATTGATAGTGCTAACGCTGTCAGGGCGATCCCAATGCTTCCATCCCGACGGTGGAGCCCGTGATTATGCGGCCGATGTTTGCGCCTCTGGTGCCACAAAGCAGCATCACGTTTGTGTCACAAGCGTCCATTTCATCTGGCGTGGTGAAGTCGTATGGTCTCAGGAAACGCGTTGAGGCGGTCAAAAATTGCAGGACCATTGGCAAGAAGGACATGAAGTTCAATGACACGCGACCGAAGATGAAGGTGGACGCAGAACGGTACACGGTGGAGGCAGACGGCATGGTGTGCACGGCGGAGCCGGCAGAGAGCCTGCCATTGGCGCAGACGTATTTTGTGTACTGATGAGAAGGCGATGAGAGGGAAAGTAGAGTCAATACAAAAGCATGATTGAACGATGAGAAACAAGCGCGGTTGTGGATGGGAGATTGATAGCTGTGACTTGCGCGTCGGTGTGCATCGTATGTAAACACAGGCTGGGGGGGCTGCGACGAGGAAATGCAGCGAAGCAGCGCGGGGGTGTTGGGCGGCAGGCCAGCAGGAGGGCGAAAAAAGGGCAGAGGGAGTGGGCTGTGGCACCTGACGGCGGGCGTGAGACGCCGTGTGCGCCAATCGCCCGGCAAGCAGCGCCAACCACCCCGGGGGCTGGCATGCAGCATCTCGCGCTGCCTTTGGCTGCCGATGCGAACGGCCAGCGAGCGAGCGAGCGCGTGCGTGCGTGGGTTGCAGACGGACGGGGTGCGCCGGCGGGCGAGCGATAGGCAGGCAGGGAAGGGAGAGGCCGTCGCCGAGCAGGGGCTGTGGTGCACACGCAGCTGGCCGCCCGCCCGCCCGCCCGCTCACACTCGCTCACGCCCAAGGAGACGCGCAAGCCAACCGGTGCCGACGTCGTCGAGGCCCTGGAAGCCCTAGAGGCCCTGGAGGCAGCGCCCCCGCGCCATGGTGAGAGCAACCGGGCAGGCGCGCGAGGGCCGGCGAGGCACGGCGAGGCAGAACAGCAACACCCCAGGCAGCTCGGCCAGGCGGTTGCTAGGCGCGTCTGCGCGAAGGTGGTGGGTGGTGTGCGGGCGAGCCGCCCCAGCAACAGGCCAGGCCATGGCACGCATGGCACCGCCGGCGGCGTATGTGGTTGTGAGAGAGCGCAACCGGCCACCCATCGCTCGGCAGCGCGCCGCTTCTTCTAACGGGCCCTCTTCCCCCCCCCCCCCCCCCAACCACGCCCCAACCTCTTTCCCTCGCCCACACCGCCCCCCCAAACAGCCCGGCTCTCCCGCCATCGCGCCTCTCCACCTACGCCCTGCACCACTCTTCTCATCGCAGTCGACGACAGTCGTCATCATGGCCCGCACCAAGAAAGAAGACACGGGCGAACTCATGATTTCCATCGAGCAATTCACCCGCACCAGGGATTCGGTAAGTCGACGCTCTTGTCCTCTCTGCGCGACGCGCTTTGCCCTCGTGCTTGTCGCGATGCGCCTCCAAGCTTGTCCTCGACCGCGCTCGCTCGCATCTCACCATCCGCCCCTTCGTCTCGGCCGTCTCATTTTCTATCTCCATGGTCGCCGGCTCTACGCGACCAGATCCTCGCCCTGCTGCGGCCCGGCGACCTTCGCGTGGTCGCGCAAAGCTCATCCACAGCTGCGACGGCCACAAGGCGCCGCGCGTCGTCCATCAAGGCTTCCACCGCGAACAAGAATGTAGCGCCCTCTCTTACACGCGAACAGGTCATCGTCTCTCTCTCCAATGTCCAAAGAGGCCTTGCCCACGTCCAGAATGGCCTGAACGACCTCATGAATGCTTACATCAAGCACACGGCCTCGGTTCTGGCCGGAGAGGACGGCGCCCTCGAATCACTCCAGCTCCCTGAGAATGTTGCCGACACAGCCAATGCTGCCATGGCCGCAGCGACCTTTGCTGTCAACAACGCCGCGCAGGCTGTTGCCGTTCCCGCCACGGCCGCCGCAGACACGGGAAAGACGAAGAAGCGCAAGCGTGAGAAGAAGGAGAAAGATCCCAACGCGCCCAAGCGGCCCTTGACGGCTGCCTTTCTGTATGCCCAGGCTGCGCGCCCCGTGGTCAAGAAGGATTTGGAATCTGAGCTTGCTGCTGGCCAAAAGTTGGAGCCGAATGCGGTCAACTTTGAGGTCAACAAGCGATGGAATGATATGCCAGAAGAGGAGAAGGAGGTTGGTATACCCTTTCGTCACATCCTATGGCGCTTCTGCTAACTCAATTTCAGCAATGGAAAGCCTCGTACCGCGAGTCGATGAAGAAATTCCAAGAAGACTTGGCCGCGTACCAGGCCGCCAAGGGCGCTGCGGTTCCTGTGCTTCATCCTGAGGAGGAAGTCTCCGATGAAGCTGAAGTTGGCGCTCTTGATACGGATGCCGACTCGGACACTGACGAGGAAGCTGCTGTCGCGCCTTCTCCTCTCGTCGTCAAAGCTCCGACTCCCCCCACTACCAATGGCAAGACACCGCGCGCCAACAAGCGCCAGAAGACAGCGCAAACAAATGGCACTGCCGATTCCGCCACAACGGCAGCCGCTGGATCCGCTCAAACTCCTGTCCCCCTCCCGGGTGCAGCTGGTCGTCAGGTTACCCTGGTTCAACCCCCTAAGGTTGGTGCCCCAGCCCCTGCGCCTACATCCGCTAAGGAGAAGAAGGACTCCAAGAAGAGGAAAGAAAAGGCTGCACCGCTAGCCATCGCTCCTGCTCCTGCTGCCAAAGAGGCCTCTCCCGAGGAGGCGAAGAAGAAGACCAAGAGCAGCCGTACAACCCGCAACACAGAGGCTGACGGCGACGCGGAGAAGAAAGAAGAACCCAAGCCTGCCACCAAGAAGCGAGACCGAAGTAAGAGGAAGAGCGAGGCTACTACCTAAGCCCACTCTGTCTTCGCTCGACTTTGATTCTGACCAAGTTAACCTCAGTGTGAACAGTTCGGTTTGAGTCTTCTCTTCACGTGCCTCTTCCTTTGGGCATTCGGGACGCGAACCGGCGGAGCGAGAAAACGATTATGGCGATCGAAAAGCGGCGTTAAATTCGGTCTTGTCTTTTGTATTTTCCAACTACGTTTTTCTTCAAACGAGTGGCTTCGGCTTCCGGCGTCGGAAGCTCCTTGTATGTGGTTCTTGGTTTTTCTTTTGCTTGTGTCGAAAGATGCCGGAGGGAGGTGATGGAGTCTTCTGCAGGTAACTGGGGGGGTGTGTTGACACTTTTCACCTATTTCTCTCTCTCTCGACAGAGAAAGGCGCTATTTTGACGCTCGTATCTTAGCTAGTACATGTAACCCATTAGCTCTACGGTTTAGTATGCTTTGGGATGGGGGGGAAAGCAGAAAATATGGGAGCAGGCTGGGAAAGGTCTTATTGTGGGTTTTAGGGGTGTTTGAATGAAGCCGTGTCGTTTTATATTTTCGTTTACAATTCCATGCTTCCATGTCTATGGCTAACTCGTATCATCTGTATATCTGGGTATAATTTATATATATGCCCCATGTCGCCGAAAAACGCCAGGTTGTGCAAGTTTTTTTCTTCGCCCATGCCCCCCCCCCCCCCCAAAAAAAAAAATTCGCTCGAAAACCAACCGCTGTATAACGCCCCGTTTCTGTCTTTTTTTTTTTTTTTTCCTGTGCAGTCTAGCAGCCGCCGCAAGCAGTCTTTTGAATGGTGGTGTACTCGAAGCGAAAATCCAGAAGAGAGAAACCAAAATCCCTTTAATTCAAGCAGGCATTCCCTCAGATGCATCCTCAAACTCGTCAGCTTCCTCGTCGACGTCGTTCATGGCCCTCTTGTCGCGAACAGTCCACTTCATCATTTCGTTCGTATAGTCTGTTCTGCGCTTTTTTACCTAGAAAAAAAAAGGGGGGGGACAAGGTCAGTCATGTCATGTCATGTCATATCTCATATCAACCCCCTTTAACCCAGAAAACACATGAGGGAGAGTCGGGGAGTTAAACCAGTCAGTTCAAAATCAAACAGGTCCCACACTTACCCCGAGCAAATACTCCAACGTCAACCGCGCACACTCCTCCTTTGCCTTCTTCTTTCCAAAAATGTGCCGCACCTCGCCGATGGGCCCCTCGTGCGGCGCCGCGTCCTTGAAGTGGCAGCTCACCGAGTGAAATCCCGGAGCGGACAGCGAGCACGTGGTGAAGGACCAGGTGGGCGTGGGTAGGGAGAGTTGGACGGCGAGTTGGGCGACGCGGAGGGCGTAGCTGGCTCCGTGCGGGGGGCCATCGTCGGACCCGTTTGCACCGGGTGATGATGATGGTGGGGGTGAGGGGTTTTGGACTGCTGGGGCGGTTCTCTTCTTGCGGATGCTGCCTGTGCCCGTGGTGGTGGAGGGCCAGACACCCTGGGCTTGGAAGTGCTCGACTATGCAGCGGGCGGCGTCTTGCCTGGCTGCTTTTTTCGAAGGGAACATGGTCTCTCGGGAGCCGAAGGGGGTAGCCGAGGGGCCGAGGGTGGCTTCGCAGGAGAAGAGGGTGCCGTATTGGTAGTCGTGGTAGGTGGGTAGGGGAGCATTGGTGGATTGTTGGAATTCTGTTATTTTTTCACACGTGTGAGCTGGTTATCGAAAACAAAAGGATGCAGAGAGGGTTAGGAGCAAACAACGTACCGAGTACTTGTCCAATATAATTGATCCCAGGCTCCTTTTCTTTCTTCTCCACGGGCGCTATCTCCACCCCATCAGCCAACTTCCTCTTCTCTCGCCCCCCCTTCACCATCTTGCCCTCCGCTTCCAACCTGTCCAACTCAATCAACACCCTCTCACTCAACTTCTCCCTGGCCTCCTGCTTACTTGCATACAAGCCCTCATCACTCACTTCTACATCCTCTCCTTCCCCCAGCACGCCCACGAGAACCACCTTGCCCCGCCAACCTTGCTCGTCACCTGCAGTGATGATGAAATCTGGTTTAGGGATGGCTTGGGCCTGGTATCTTTGGTTCAATCGCTGGGTGTGTTCCGAGCTGTGGGCGCCGATGGCGCGGGGAGTCGGAGCCGGAGCTGAAATGGGAGTGGAAAGACCAAAATTCAGAGGGTGTGAGTCGAGGAAATCTTTCAGGCTGACGCCTTGGCCGAGGGATCCGTCGGGTGCGGAAGCACTCGCCATGGCATCTTGGGAGGAGATGTTGTGAGATGGAATCTGGTCAGCAGCATCGACTTGCATATTGCTTTTTCCAACCTCGTCGGATTTGTCCACGTGCAGGCGGGATTGCACGTTTTCCTTTTGGCCTTCGTTCCGCGCTGGATGGGCAACAGACAGGGTAAAATTGGGCACGAGTAGGTAGTTTAAAAGATCCTCTCCGGCAGCCATGGCAGGTGGAAGTCTTTGGGAAACGCCTCTGAGATTTGGCCAGTGTGGGCGGGCAGGTGACTGCGTGACACCGTGTTTTGTTTAGTTGTGTAACTGCGGGGTTGTCGGAGGGGGAGCGTGAGCGGTACAGCAAAGTCCAAGAGAAGGTTCAAAGTGGTGAGTGAAAAGGATTAGTGACGGACGTTGGAGAATGCGATATTTGAGAATGTAAGCGCTTTGATCAAAGACAAACCCTAGTGCATGTTTAGAATGAGAGGCCGAAAGTCCACGCCAAACAGCAAACGTGACAAACATGAAGCAACGACGCTAATTGCATACAAAGCCTCATTTGATACAAACAGATAGCTACCGTAAAGCGTCCAGGACCTCGTTTCTGGAGTTCAGTATTCAAAGCACCTTCCCACCTGGACCAGTTCGCCGCAATGTTGCCAAAAACTCCAGCACATGTCCCCCCAGCCACTACAACCTACATCTACAACCATGCTGCATCGCCTACTCTAGGCTTTGAATCTGCACCTTGATAGCGCCTGTCTTCGGGTCGCTAGCCGTCTTGAACGCCTCCACTGCCTCCTCAAGCTTGAACCGATGGGTGACCAGCTTCCTCAAATCGATGACGCCATTCTGTACCAACCTGATCGCCTTGGGCCACTGGTTCGCATACCGGTACTGGAACTGGAGATCCACCTCCCGCGTGCTCAGTCTCATGAATGGAATCTTCATTTCGTTCTTGCCGACGCCAATGACGAAGACCTTGCCGCCGAACTTGACGGCCTGGATAGCACCATTGATGGACGATTCGACACCGGTGCATTCCATTGCAATAGCAGGCTCAATGTTGTCGGTGAGGGCGAGAATGGCGGAGCGGAAGTCTTCAGGGCTATGGCTAAACTCGACCTTGTGCGTGAGGATGTTGGGGATGAGCTCCTTTGCAAACTTCAACCGTCCCTCATCAATGTCTGTGATGACGAGGGGCGCCGCTCCGGCTGCTTTACAGCACAGTGCTGTTACCAAACCGATTGGGCCCGCGCCGCACACTACGACGGGATCGCCTAGCTTCACGCCCGCTCTCTCCATCCCGGCAAGTGCAACCGCCAGTGGCTCAAGCATTGCTCCGTCCTCGTATGTAAGATTGTCGGGCAGCTTATGGCACCAGACAGCCGGGTGCTTGAGGTAACGGCGGAGGAGGCCTGGGACCGGGGGTGTGGAGAGAAACTCGACCCGCTCGCACCCGTTGTAGCGGCCTGTAAGGCATGGCTCGCAGGCATTGCAGATGAGGTTCGGTTCAATGGCTACGCGGTCACCAGGCTTGATGTGGGTTACGGAAGGGTGTACGGAGAGGACGAGAGCTGCCGATTCGTGGCCGAGAATGTGAGTATCTTCAACGATCATTGGCCCTATGCAACCCTACATTGACCCCTCAGTCATTGACTAGTTGCTTTGGAGGGAATGGAGACGGAGATGCAAGGATACGTACGGCATGCCAGAAATGAATGTCGCTCCCGCAAATGCCAGTACTCTTAACGTTGAGAAGGATCTCCCCTTCTTTGAGGTCTCCACCGCGAGAAACCTCCTCTATGCTGGGCTGTGCATCTGCCACCCAGAGGTCGTGTGCGGGATTCGTGTACACCCCAATATTGGCCTTACTCGGCTTGACTTCTGTGGCTGTGGTACTCATCTCGAATGGAAACAATGCTTCGTTATTCTCAATTCACCAAGAAACTCAGGCGTAGTAAGTGCTATTTGTTGCCCGCGGAAAACTAGGACGTACGCAACAACAGCAATAGAAGAAGTCAGAAGATTTCGGGAAAAGTCTCCACAGTCTACAAGGAGGCGGGGCTTTTATACCCACTTTGTCTCCCTCGAAAAAAAAGCATTACAGCATAGAGCTACCCCTCCACCATCGTTGGTCACCCTAGCTGCTCGACCCACATGACGAAGGATTTCCACGAATGGCAACCCGTCCACTCCGCAATGCGCCAATGACGGGCCATCTCGCTCCGACAGGGTCCAACAAGGACCCACTCGTCCCGCGTGAATTTTCCGGTGGCTGCAAACCTCACGATGTCACCTGTGGTGTTGAGCGAGCATCCAACCCTAACTTCGGCCCATGTGCACATTAGCGCAATATCAAGCGGATGTTGGGATTCTTTTAGGGCGGATAGACGCGGAGTGCCGTCCCAATGCCGCTTTGGAGGCAGGGGCGTTGTCGGATTAGGTTTGCTGCTTTTCTAGAAGCGGTGGGAGGGCACAGGCTGGGGTTTTAGCGTCCAAAGCTTGATTAAACGTTTTCTGTTGTTTCGTATCCTACAGCTACCTAGGAAGATTGGGTTCACTCTTGAGCAGCCTACCCATCACGCGTTCTCATTCATTCATCAGTCTCATAGCTTTGCCTTTTCCTCGGTGCCATCCAGTCACGACTTGTAGACGTGGATGACATGAGCATTCATGAAGGCAAGCAGACCGGTCTTGCCCCACTCACCACCGATTCCAGACTCCTTGTGTCCACCGAAAATGGCCTGCGGCGTCGGCTTCTCCCACGAGTTCACGAACACGGAACCGGCTTCGAGCCTTCGCGCGACCTTGGACGCCTTCTCGACATCCTTGCCCCACACGCAGGCACCAAGACCGGTGTTGGTGTTGTTGGCGCGAGCAATAACTTCCTCGAGGTCAGACCATGGCTGAGTAGGCACAATGGGACCGAAAGGCTCCTCAGAGATGATACGGCTGTCGTTGGGTGGGTTGTCGATGATGGTAGGCTGGACGAAGAAGCCCTTTCCGCTGGCAACGTCGGGCTCGCCAGCTGCGAACTTGTAACCCTTGGCTTTGCTGTCGGCAAAGAAGCCCTTGACCTTCTCGTACTGCATCGAGTTCTGGATAGGGCCGAGCAGGTTGTCGCCGTCGTCTGGGTTGCCGACCTTGATGGTCTTGGTGAAGTTGACCATCTCTTGTAGGAACTCCTTGTAGATGGACTCATGGATGTAGATGCGCTTGGTTGCAACGCACACCTGGCCGGAGTTCTGGAATGCGCCCATAACGACCTCGGGCGCAACCTTCTTGATGTCAACATCAGGTAGGATGATGGAGGCATCGTTGCCGCCGAGCTCGAGAGTCACACGCTTGAGCGTCTTTGCGGACGTCTCCATGACCTTCTTGCCAGTAGCGATGGAGCCAGTGAAAGAGATCTTGGCGATGTCGGGATGCATGCACATCTGGGCACCAAGCTCGTTGTTGCCGCCGACGGCCTGCACAACCCCTGGTGGGAAGATCTCCTGCATGAGCTCGACCATCTTGAGACCAGTGTAAGGAGTAAAGGGGCTAGATCTTGTTAGTCCCGTGGGTACCGTGCGGATGGTAGGTGGCTTACGATGGCTTGATAATGATGGCATTGCCAGTCAGCAGCGCTGGGGCAATCTTGCCGACGGACAGAATCAAGGGAAAGTTCCACGGAATGATACCTTCATAAATTAGCCTCACTAAATCTCACATTTAGGAAACCACTTACCACCGCAGACCCCGAGAGGAGTGTATTCAGTGTAGACCGTCTTCTCGTCATCGTCCAACTTCTCGGTCGGGATTTCGAGCGAGCCTGATTGGTCGTCAGAATATGCATCGTCAAAAGTACGCCGGAAATGGAAGGTCTCTTACAATGGTACTGGATAAATCCTACCACACCGCCAACCTCAATGGAGGCGAATTTACGCTGCGGTACGGTCAGTCTTGGAGCGGCAATCAAAGCCGGCATTGGTACAAACCGGCTTTCCAGACTCTTTGCAGAGTAGCGTGGTAAATTCGTCCGTGTACTGGCCGAAGAGCTCGGTAAACTTCAGAAGGAGCTCCTTCCTCTTCTCAATGGGCGTGTCTCGCCACAAGGGGAAGGCCTTCTTCGCAGTTGCGACAGCATCGTTCAAGTCCTGCTCGCTGCCGATGGGAACGTCCCAGTTATCCTGGCCGGTCGCGGGGTTGACACCTCGGTGGATGTTGTTGGAACCCCGTTGCTTGCCATCGATGATGTTGTAGAACTTTTCGAAGTCAATGTTCAAGACCTTTGAAGGAGACATGATTGCGGTTTGTTCGGAATGTGGGGTTGGAATGGACGGCAAGGGAGCGGAGAGAGGGGCTGTACTTAAAAACAAAGAGTCGACCTGGTCGACATGTTCACTAAGCTGGAAGGCCGCCACTCACCGCCGCCAACCCTCGCTGTACCCCTTCCCTCGGCAGTCGCAGCTTGTCTTAGAATTGATGCGAATCGTAGCTATGCCGTCGACCACAGGCGCGGGGTTGAAACGTCATGCGGGGCCCTGTGAGCCGCCGAGCTGCTCCGATGCCTCTAACTGCGACGCCCCCAGAACGCATGCACCGTAAACGGACTTACCGGAGCAAATAGGCCTAGCTGCTGGGATTTCGAGACACAGTGGAGATCTACTTGGCCACCCACTGTCCACGAGCATTTGCTCAAACGGACCATAGCGCATCTGGCCCACGATAATCGAAGAGTCTCGACTCGAACCGCCTGACTCGCGGAGTCGACTACTGAGCAGTGCTCTCCTCCGTAAGTCGCTGACTCAACAAATTCTTACTGTACAGTGCACTCCTCTTCCGTCCATGCATACACGTATATACTGCTATGTCTAAGAGATCCACCCTAATTGTGGGATTGTGGTGCCGATCCCCTAGATCTCCACGGCTTTCCGACGCTACGGCTGCATGCACTTGTCGGGTGGAAGGCCCAACTTTTTGTTATCGCCCATATAGTTGTACGCTGGATATGAAGGAGTAGGGATCTGCTATCGAAAGGCCGATTGGATCAGCTGTGTAGAGAATGAGCTTCAATTGAATATAAAGCTGAAGGACACGGTGGATGTCCCTCAGGTAGATGTTTTTTTTCTATGTTGTAGGAAAGAGTTGAGTCAGCGTCTAACCACTTTAAGCGCCAAATTCTCTCTCCTACATCTGATTTGTCCTTGCCTGATAGAGCATACGAAAGACAATACAAGCATGATCGGAGAGTATGCCAATTTCAATACGCCCCACAAGCAACTAGGTAACGGTCTCGCCACCAACAATGTTCTGAGGCCGAGAATTCAAAATCATGGTGAAACCCGTCGCTGTTCACAAACCCACTCTTCTAGAAACTCCAAGATGCCTGGCTGCTAGCGTTACAGTACAATTTCTGCACCACCGCTCGAGCCCATTACATGTTTTTGGAACTGCAGTTCAGCTCGTATAGAGACACCCTGCATCGAGAGAGCAGGGGAATCCCAAGAGGCCAGCTAGAATTTTGACCATTGCTGCACGTGATAAAAAGCCACTGTTAGAGTTTTTGCCTGTTCTCCTTCCAACATGACCACTTCGCTAAACAAATTAACCAGCATAGCGCTCTAACAATAGCCCAGCAATTTCTTCTCTCGCATTTTCTAGCGCCCAAAAGACCCTCTTCGACTGCCTTTGTACGTCTTGCAGAATAGTCTGCTAATCTATTTGTCCAACGAACGCTGTGGCAGCTTCCCCATCGCCCCTCAACTAGTCATCGTTCATATCCCCGTTGATGAAAGATACGAAAGACTAGAAAACTCGTCTCCCCGGTTCGGCAGGCGTTTGTTCTGCAACGGGCGCGCCGCCGCTCGCTAAGCTCGACGGCATCCCAGCCAGCAATATAAACGTCGCCGTCGACTGCTAGACCTCGACCCGGCCCTCCAATCTATTATATACAAGCAGCGACGCTTTCACGCCCATCGTGCTGCCATCACGCTACGGCGAATGCCTCTCGCATGCTATTTTTGGCCCTCAACTTTCCCCTTCGAAGAGCGTTGCACAGGACGAGCCGTGTTCTAGAGCTACCGTGTTCTTTTGCTGCGAAGAATGGGTATGATTGTGTGCGCGGTCATGCCGTGTACGACATGCACCCGTAATATGGAAAGCTTGAAATGATCTGAAGGAGTGGCGAAAGAGGCAAGGTTCGTAACTTCTGCGCCTAGGAACGAGCGCCTGGTCGCATGCTGCTCGGCCGTTGAATTGAGTAGCCATGAGCTTTTTTTGGGCGGGTGCAGTTTATACTCACGATTGACGAGCCCAATTGGCGAGGTGGACTAGAGGCGCTGGGCGGGCCGTAGGACCGTGCCTTCATCCATTGTCCGTGTAGATGCACAGTTAGGTATCGTGAACGCAAGTGTAGAGTTCGTGATCTATTGGACCTCGTACTCGGGAGAATTGCAGAAGCATTTAAGAACAGCGCTGCTCCCTTCCTTTCTTGTCTACAGTCCAGCAGACCACCTCGCCACTTCTAGGTTCATTACCAGCATCTACTTTTCTTGGGTCATAAGATACTCTTCGAGATATATATTTGATCAGCTTTAGAACATCGTTGGTTCAATCCTTCTCTCAAATCTACACATCTCATCATCAATCGACTGTAACCATGAAGTCCTTCCTCGCAACCCTCGCTCTAGCGACTGTATCCCTCTCATCACCGGTGCCTGACACCGTTGCCTCCGCCCCACCCGCATACAAGGTCAAAAGTGTTATTTCGGGCGGCTCCGGTTGCCCTCAGGGTAGCATCGACATCGACTACAGCAACAGCGGCATCATGCCCATCTACTTCAGCCGCGACTTCACGGCCTCGGTCGGACCCAATGTACGCAGCATGTGGTCGGGAATGAACAATTGCTAACAGCGTATAGATCGCTGCAGACCAGAGCCGCAAGAACTGCCAAATCAACATCGACCTTGTGTACAGCCCTGGCTGGAGCTACTCTGTCTACTCTGCCGATTATTCAGGCTGGGCAGACATCGATTCCGGCGTCAAGGGCGTTGTGAGGGCGAATTACTACATCTCGGGACAAACCGACCAGGTACGTGATATACCTCAATGCTTTCCCCGATTCTCCTATACCAGAGACTGATATCTTGACACACAGACCACGACCTCAACATACATCAACGGCCCCTTTACGGGCAAATACTCCAAGCATGACGACATCGCCATCACGACTTGGTCACCCTGCGGCTCCGAAGCCATGCTGAATGTTAATGCCGAAGTTGCTCTCACGCCCATGGGTACCTCCAACACGGGCACTATCGTTGCGCTGAAAGAATCTGCACGATTCACACACCAGCTTTATATCAAGTGGAAGCAATGTTAGATCGAGCCAAGTCTGCGTTTTGCATAGAGTGGAAGATGGTTGCATGTTGAGGCGATTTCTGAATACCCATTTTTGATAGGATAGTGTTAGTTCAATTGAAAAATTTTGCAACTCGAATGCTTTCCGCCTGTTTAGAGGACACTGTTGGTCATGTTCAGACTAATGTATGGTCACAAGTCAGCATATACTGCCGAGGACGCACAATGGCCTGAAGTCGAACGGAATGCACCACCCCATATTATTTAATTTCCCTTTACCAGGCTCTCAGGATGTGCTCCCAGGATGTGACTTTCTATTTTTGTATCCCGTATGCGATGCATGGATTCTACAGCATAAAGTACAGTGCATGCAATCAATCGCTACATTTCTGACCTAACCATCGCTCAGCGATTTCTAGCCCTCTGACCCCACAGCGTGGTTGTCCTGGTCCCCTATAGATTCTTGAACCGGGCTCGCCTTCTCCACAGCTTCGTCGTAAGACGGCGGGCTCAGTTCCTCGCCCCCTTCAACCCACACGCGACCTAGCTCTGCATCGATTTCTTGCTTTCGCTTCTTCCATTCCTCGACCTTTGCGAGTCGCTCGCGGAGTTCATGAAGTTCCTTCTCGACAGAAGACTTCTCGGATTCGGTGCCTATGCGCTGGAATTCCCACTCGTCACCGTTGTCGCCGAGGCCCATGGTTAGTGTAAATGTGTGGTAGCGTTTGAGAGAGGCTCGTGTTGAGATAGTGATGAGCGCTATCACTGTTAGCATAGATTCGGTGAATTTGTGGGTGGAAGGGAACAAACTGATGCCCTTTGCTTTCGCATGCTCATAGAGAAGTCCTTCGACATCAGATGACACAGCACTCGTTCCCTCATCGACAAATGCATATCGTGGCTCATGATATAGCAACCTCGCAATACCCATCCTTTGCTTCTCTCCACCGCTGAATACGTCTTTCCAAACCTTCTTGGTGTCCCAGCCACCCTCACGATCGGGCAGATAGCCCAGCCTCGCCTCTTCGAGGATCTTGCTGAGCTCAAAGTCTCGTCGACCTGCATCCTTCATATCAACTTCGGTATGCGGATAGATGACTTGATCGCGCAATGTGCCAGTACTGAGATACGGACGCTGAGGGAGGAACATGATGCCGTCTACACCTATGCTACGTGGCCTGCTAACTAGTCCGCGGTAAGTGGGCCAGAGACCTGCAACGATACGTGATACGGCGCTCTTGCCGACACCATTGGGCCCTGTAATGAGCAGATGTTCACCAGAATGTACGATGAAGGAGAGGGATTCCATGAGCTCATCACCGCCCATAGGGTAGAGGGCAGGTGCGACAACGGGTACATGCTCGAGGCGGAGGCCGTCGAAGCCTTTGTGAACAGTTCCTTGAACATCTGAGAGGGAGTACAATTCTGGTCGTTGTCCTGGGAGGGGATAGTATGCATCGGCGTGGACGCGATGCAGTGTGCTGATGAGAGTGTACACGCGAGATGTGTATCCAGCAAGTTCAGAAAGGTCTTTTATGGAGTACATCATGCGTCCACCTGCATCGGCAAGCGAGAGCATGAGCCGCTTATTTGTAATGAAGTCCTTCATGCGGTTTCGCTCTCGACTCTGTCGTTCGCCTCCCGAGAGCTCTTGTGCACTTCCTAGGCCACCCCACGCAGGAAGAAAGACGGGGAGCGAGGTGATGAGATAGCCAAATGCCGACCACGAATACTTTAGCACAAAGTCTTCCAGCATGTTGTACCGGATCTTCAAGCTGTATATGCCCTCCATCCAATGTTTTAGATCTTTAAAACCCCTTTCAAGGAAGTGTTTCTCCATCTGATCGCCACCATAGAAAGCCACCTCTTCAGCATTGGCGATGAGGCGGGAGTGCAGAGCGCGAAAGTCTCCTTCTCTTCTACCCTCGACTGCCTTCAGCTTTCCAAAAGGAGGGGAAAGTCTTCGTAATATCGTAGCAGTAAGAAAGTAGTTACTCAGAAGTCCAGTGAATGCCAAAGGCCCAAGCGATTGGATGAGTTGGTAATTAAACACGCAAATATCCACGAAGGGCTTTCCGAGGGAGGAGTAGAGTGATGCAGCCGCCCCGCAGAAAAGTGTCAGATCCTGCGTGATAAACTGGTCTGCACCTTGCCCCACGCCGCCATCCAGATTACACAGCTTGTAGTAATTGAGGTGGTCGTTTAGGTACAAGTCGTGAATATACCGGGTAAGTCGCGTGCGGAACGCAATCGAGACCTTGGATTGCAGGAACTTGATCATAGCATTGGTATACGATGAAAATGTTCCAACGCCCAGCCACTTCACGATGCCCCAGAGGAATGCTTTGCCGTTGCCAGCCACGAGATCACGCACAATCTCTCCGTCAAGGCGCGCCACAACTAGCGACAAATATGTCCTCAACATCAGGAAGACGCTGTGACTTATGAGAAGGCCCGACTCTTTGCTATTCCATCGAGGTATCATGATATTTAGAAGGCTGAGAAACTGGTGTAGGAAGGCGAGGTTCAAACCGGGCTTCGTCTGCGGCGGGGGAGCTTGCGGATTGCTTGCGTCTGCCATGCGCGCCGCGCGCGGGGGTTGAAGAAACAGTCTACGATGCGCATCGAAAGTGGTAGGCTTCGTCGGGTTTATGACAACCTTGGATGTCGAGTCGCGATATGGAACGTATATGGTCCTCGATCCATCCTTGCCTCGCAGTCCAGAATTCCGCCTCAGCAATCTCCGTCCTGTCTCCTTCTCTGCCCGCCTCTTGTTGTACCATGTCCTCCCACCATATCCCGCCCCTATTATGGTGAGAGCCAAGGTGATAGTAGACAACAGCTTCGTAACATTCGAGGCGCTGCGGACACGAGTGCGGAGTAAAGCGGCATAATGACGGTACAAGGCGAGCAAGGGATCATGAGCTTCTCGTAAGGTAGATTGTGCAGCCATTGCGGGCCATGGGGATCCTCTGGCAGGGGAATATCATGTCTCGAGGTTTGGAGGTGAGGATGTGCACATGCAATCGTTACCTGTCATGTGCAATCAGTAGCTGTTGATGATGCACGCTGGACTTGAGGAGCCGAGGCATGTGAATGCGCACGTGACATCAGGTTACTTAGGTACCATCGCCTCAAAGAAAGGCAAGACGTATGTGCACCAGAAGGGAGTTTCTCCTTCAGAATTATAATAATGAGCTGATGTCCACTTGGCCCAAATCAGCACTATTAAGGATTATATAATATATAATGACTATTATTTCCTTACGCTCCTCAGAGCTGTGACGCAATGAAAATGGGTATGTCGCTGCTATCCAAAGCGACTGCAAGAGCGAACGCTCAAAATACAAAAACTGCACGGTAGATACCGGGAATCATGCCTCGTCGCTATACCAATCACCTCCTTCGTCCTTGACTAACAGCACCCTCTCCTTCGATTCGACCCACTCAATCGAAAGACCTCTTCCCATTCTCTAAAGGTTTGACCGGCGCCTCTCTTCCCTCTGTGTCTATGCCGTAGTCCTTCCCCTCCGTTGCCGCTCTTGATACTCCCTGTGCCGTCATCCATGTCCCAACTACCAATATCGCCATACTGTATCCCACTGCTAGGGTCATCCGGATCGATTTCTCCGAGTTCGATCTTAGTGAGGATCATACGCGCAAGCCGATTGAAGAGTTCGTCAATATTTTCGCCATTCAGCGCCGACACTTCGACAGCGACTGGTATACCATTTTGCCCTGCCCAGCGTGATGCTGTATCGAATGGGATTTCTTTCCCTTCTGGTGCTACTGTTGCTTTCGTAAGACCGAGAGTGGAGCTCCTACTTGATTGTGAGGAGGGTGTAGGCGGAGCATGACCGTCATTTAAACCCGACGTCTCACTTGAATAACTCCCATACGTTGTGGCCCCTCCCCCTCCAGCTCCTTCAGCAACATCCGTTTTATTACCTGCCAATATGACCGTCAAGTTGGGGCTTGCTAACGCACGCGCATCATCGAGGAAGGTGCGCAGCTGTTCAAAAGACGCCCAGTTGCTCACGTCGTAGACCAGTATTGCGCCGGCGGCACCGCGGTAGTAGGAGCGCGATACGGAGCGAAAACGTTCTGTGCCTGCCGTGTCCCATAACTGCAATTTTATGCGCTTGCGGACGCCTCGCGATGGATCTCGTGGGTGGATATGGACGATCTTAGATGCGAACTCGACGCCGATGGTTTGTGAAGACAGAATTTTCCACTCATTCTTGACGAAGCGATGAAGGATGCATGATCTGTGAGTGGGCATGCGTTAGGATGCAGGCAGAGTAGGTCAGAGGCGGGACAAGAACGACGTACTTTCCGGCGGCGCTCGGTCCCAGCAATATCACCTTTGCAAGGTAATCATACATGCTCCCCAGCTCCTACTATCATTAGTATGTCTTGTTATCTTGAGGCGTATCCCATACCTACTCGTGCCGGCTGCTCACCGCTCCGACTCGAGGCATTGCTTGCTTTGCGCGGGCGGCCCATGATACTCAAAACAAACAAGGCCTTTACGTGCTCTGGGTGGGAATGGTCGTTCCAGGACCTATGAGGAAGCAAATAATCGAGATTCTTGAATCTGTTCTCGAATGATAGCGTTACTGCAGGAATAACATGGCTGTGACGTTGCAACTTGTGCCGTCTGCGCTGCGTTGTCTGGAGGCTTGGCCGCCGCCTTATCGAGTGACGACAGCCCGTTCTACGCGAGCCAGCCGCGATCTACAAGGAAAGGGTCGTCACGCGATAAGGACCTCGCGTGCCTTCGTTCTGCATGCTCATCTTCACGAGATCTGTAGAACGACTTGCTGAAATTGTTAATTTCCTTATTGTTCTACTACGTGCATCACATTTCAACTATTACAGCAAAAACCTTATTCTCATCTCAAATAATTTCCGCTCTTCTCAAGTACATACTCTGGTTCTGCCCGAACCTCGCGTGGCAGAGGCTCAGCAACAATTTGCAGAGGTGGAACTTGAAGCAGATTTGCTTTCTAGTGTAGTAGGGTAAAAGTCAATTTAGAAATACGAGCCGTCTTCGACCCGTCAAGAATTTCTCAGGACGTCCGCTAGACGTGTGGACTGTAGTGTCTCAAAGCTACTTCATAATGACATAACACATGTTCAACTCGAGTATCTACAAGTCACTAAGACTCTTCCCCTTCTTCAATATTCAACAGTACTAAAATAAAACAAAAGAAAAGTCAACATGGTATCAATGGCAGAAAACACATCGCGGTATACGCAAGACAACCTCAATGCTCCGCCATGTTCTGCAACGGCATATAAGAAACGTCCTCCTTATTCCTCCTCCTCGCCGCAATACTTTCCTTCACCCAATCGATTGCGCTACCAATCATCCCTAGCTGAGGAGTCCTATCCATCTCCAGCTCGGTCTCAGGAACTTCCGCAGAGGGATCTAGAACGCTGACCCTCATCCACTTAGGTCGCTTCCAAAATTTTAACTGCAATGAGCTAGCCACGACGGAAACGGACGAACAAGCCATGGCAGCGCCGGCAGCCATGGGGTGCAAGCTCAATCCCCATGGAAGAAAGAACCCCATAGCAAACGGTAACCCTACAAGATTGTACATGCAAGCCCACGCGAGATTCAGTTTGATACGGTTGAAGATGGCCTTGCTGAGACACAGACTTGCTGGGATAGCGAGCAGATCGGTTGTGCTCATGAGCACAATGGATGCAGCTTCCATGGCGACATCCGTGCCGGTAGACAGCGCGATACCAACGTCTGCAGAGGCGAGAGCGGGTGAGTCATTGATTCCATCACCAACCATGCCGACCGTGCGTCCACGAGATTTGAGGTCAGCAATTATGGCCTTCTTATCTGATGGCGTAGCAGATGCGTGAACATCTTCAGGATCGATGCCAACGGATGCGGCGACCACGAGAGCAGAAGCAGACGTGTCGCCTGTGACGATAGAGACGGTCATACCAAGTCGCCGCAGAGCAAGAACGGTGGCGCGGGCAGACGGCTTAATAGTGTCGGATAGAGAGAGAGTGCCGGTGTATGTTTTGCCGATGGCGGTGTGGATGGTTGTAATACCTGCGGAGCGGGTCTGAGAGTTTCTAGGGTTGGCTGTAGGAGCAGACGGAGTAAGAGGTTCGTCGAGGAAATCGGGGACGTTGACACCTTCCGATAAAAGGTATGCTGCGTTTCCGATGAGAACTCGGTAGCGGGTGCGCTCGCGGGAGACTGCAGCTTCGACAGTCGCAGCTATACCTTTACCGACGACGGCTTCGAAGTCGCCTACAGAACCGTCAAGATGGCCATCAGAACCCAGCCGAAGGTGCTCCTTTGCAGATCGCACAATAGCCTTCGCAATGGGGTGCTCTGAGCCCATCTCAGCAAGACCGATAAGTGTCCACCACAGGCTCTTCTTTTGAGAATCGTCTGCCCAGCCGCCTTGGATATTAGCCTTGGAAACGCTCATCTTGCCGACAGTGAGGGTGCCCGTTTTGTCGAAAATGATGTGATTGACTTTGGTCGCTGTCTCGAGTGCAGCACCTCCCTTCACAAGTATGCCTTGTTCGGCTCCAACACCGGTTCCTACCATGACGGCAGTAGGAGTAGCAAGTCCAAGGGCACAAGGGCAAGCGAAGACAATGACAGCAATGCAGAGCTTGACGCATACCATGAGCTTGCCACCGCTCGCGTGATCCAAGAAGACTTTTGGAGGATAAGGTAGAACGTGGCTGAGGACCATCCAGGCTACAAAGGTCGCGAGTCCGAGGGTTATGATGATAGGAACGAAATATCCGGCAACGGTATCCGCGAGACGTTGGATCGGTGCACGGCTAGTCTGGGCCTCTTGCACGAGACGCACAATTTGGCTAAGCTGTGTATCGCGCCCGGCCCGGGTGACGACGAAGTCAAGCCTCCCGGCGCCGTTGACAGTTCCTGCCACGAGAAGAGTCCCCTTCTTTTTGAGGATTGGCATAGCTTCTCCTGTGACCATACTTTCGTCAACATAAGATTCTCCTTTTGTGACGGTACCATCGGCTGGGATTTTGTCCCCTGGTCGAAGAATGACCACGTCGCCCACTTCGATGAGTTCCGTAGCAATGAGCTTTTCTTCAATGGTGCTCATCTCGGTGGACGCACGCGAATCCTTTTCGTCAACCTCCCAACCCTCTGCAGTCTTTGCCGCGGCGATGGGGTCGGCATATATAGTCGCCATGGAAGGAGCCAGCGACATGAGCCTCGAAAGAGCCTTCGACGTCTGACCCTTGGCTCGATTCTCGAGATAACGGCCTATAGAGATGAAAGTGATAAGCATAGTGCTGGTGTCAAACAATGTGGTAGGTTTGCTATGTGGTGGCACGAGGAACGAGACCAACATGGAAGCGCAGCTAAAGAAGAAAGCTGCTGAAGTACCCAAGACGACCAGCACATCCATAGTAGGCGATCCGTGACTTAGCGATTTCCATGCGGAGATGTAGAAGCGCTTGCCGATACCGAACTGAACGGGGATAGTGAGAGCTAGACAGATAAGGTCGCCCAGATAGAGACCGGGCAGCATGCACAGACTACCATAGTCGAGGAATGGCAGGAACATAGGGAAGAACATGCTGGTGAGGAAAACGGGCACCGCGAAACATGCTGAGACCTTGACGGATCGTTTCCATTCTTGGATTTCCTTCGTCTTTGCGAGAGATTCGAGTTGCGCATTGTTGTCGTCGGAATCAGAGACCAAGGCGTTGTAGCCAGCGGCTTCGATTGCTTCGACTGTAGCACGAAGGCCAATGATTTGAGGGTCCCGGTGAATGGTTGCGCGAGACGTGTTGAAATTGATCGTCACAGCGGTGATGCCAGGTCGCTTGGCTAGCAATGCCTGAAGTTCTTCAGCGGCCTTTGCGTTGGGCATTCCGTAAACCTTGAGATGGACCGGGCCATTGTTTGCCGACGACTGTTGCACGCTCCCGTCCACGGACGATATCACTTTAGCATCGAAACCTCGGTCCTCGATTATTTCCACGATCTGGTCTTCCGTAAGTTTTTCTGGGTCGTGTACGAGCACCGCACGATTTGCTAGAAGGCTGATGTTGAATTGGAAGACACCTTGGACGTCTTTGAATCCGCTTTCAATGGCTGACGTGCAAGCTCCGCAAGTCATGCCCTCGACCCCCACCGTTGTAGTTAGTGTCTTCTGTTTCTTCTGGCTCTTGCTCTGTTTCTTTGTAGTGGTCTGAGCCACAGTCTCTAGGACCTGCGCATCAAAGCCCACGTCTTCGATTGTCTCGGCCAGCTTCTCGGGCGTCGTTTCTCGCGTGTCATGCTCAATGACGGCGCGTTCCGACAGAAGTGATATGCTGAAATTCTTGATTCCCGCGACGTCCTTGAAAGCGCCTTCAACCGCCGATGTACACGCGCCGCAAGTCATGCCGCCGACCGAGAGCGTCGTTATAGAGACATGCGATTCCTCGATATCGTCGTCTTCCGAATCACTCAAAAAGTGATCCGGCTCGACCAAGGGCAGATCCGAGGATAGGACCTCGGCGTCAAAGCCCCGGTCTTCTATGATCTCCTTGACTTGTTCCGCGGATATTATCTGAGGATCATGCTGGATGACGGCGCGCTCCATGACCAAGCTCACAGACACACTGCCTACTCCATTCTCGCCCTGAAAGCCCGATTCTATCGCCGAGGTGCACGCGCCGCACGTCATGCCTTCCACCTTGAGCGTGGTCGTCGCCATGTGCGCCGTTGCGCCGGCCGGGGCTGCTGCGGAGGGTGCCATGGTGGACGGAATCGAGTCTGGATGAGGGACCGAAAGACGTCTTCAAGAGTCTTCTTGTAGGACCAGGGGTGTCGTCAGCGGCCGGGGTTCAGCGGGCCTGCGCGAGCTTCGTCGGCGTCGGCGTCGTCGTCGTCGTCGTCGAGGGGAGCGACGGAAGGGTACGTGCTACCTCATGCAGGAGAGGAATGAGGCCAAGTACCGAAAAGCAATATAACAAGCGAACCGCCGCTCGTGAGGGTCGGCAGATGCAGAAGGCCAGCCTTCGTGTATAAAGACAGATGTCTACAAATACCTACTCGGGACCGGAAGAGGGCCGATCAGCACTACCCACTGAATAAAGCCACACGATGGCGGGCCGCCAAAGGGCAAGGGATGGTGAATGGGTCCCGCAGCTGGATGCAGGTGCGCGGCCGCTGATAGGCTTGCGGGTTGGGGGTGGCGCCACCAGTCGCCGGGCTGAGCGTTGTTGCTTGGAAATGTGCTGGGCACGAGGTCAGAGTCGGAGTGCGATGCGTGAGCGGGCGGAGGAGAGATGGCTGCGATGGCGACGTGCGGCAGCCACGAGGTATTGTATCTTGAAGTCGCTGCGAAGCTTTGGCGGCGTTATTCAAGACAAATGTTTCGTCTTGGCGCCCTGAAACGTGGACGCGGTTTGATCTCAGGACCTGCGACAAGCTAGCCCCGCGAGTGCTCCGCGGTTGGCCGCGTATTCTAGCCCTCAGCAGACTCGGACTCGCTGCTGGGCATTCCATTGCTTTCACTCAGGCCGGCATGGGCACAAAGGTACGGACGCACCCAATGCTGCGGAATACGAGCGAGTGGGCACAGTGGGCCTGAACGTGGCGCCGTGCCAATACACCCACCACCTGCAAGAGACCATTACCAAGGTGAAACCTCGGGTTGCTTACTCCAAGCGAGGGCCTTTGGCCTACAAGTAGCTGTACCTAGATACAGGGGACTGGGCGCGGATGCAAGGACGGAACATGGAGCGCATGCACCGCAGAGGGGCTGCCGAAGCGTCCACGCGGCTGAATAGAATGTGCACGGCGCATACACACCATGTGCAAAGTAGTCACGGTGTGGCATCCCCTTGGGGTAGCGGGTCACGTGCGAGCCTCTCCAGCCACCGCGGTCGCTGGCTTCCATAAATGGAACATACGCTAGTCCACATACGGCTTATCGATTGGCCGCGCCAAGCTCACCCGCTGTTGACTGAAATCCACTCCACATGGCCCGCTAAGCTACCATCCCGCAGTTCCAAGCTCCAAGCTCCGACAAGGTGCACACCTCCGTCCACACATAGCACCTGTCCTTTCCCGCGGCTGCCTCGAGCACAATGGAGCAGACCAAAGCACTCAACGCCCTCGAGCCCTTCCTCGCCCTCAGCAAATCCGCCGTGTCCCCCCGCGCCGCCGCCGACTTGATCACCCAGGCTACCTCTGCGCCGAACACGTATGTCTTCGCAGAGCTGCTTCAGACGCCGAACATCCAGAAATTGCGAGACTCCCAGGACTATTCTCCCCATCTCACTCTTCTCGAAATCTTTGCTTGGGGAACGTGGGAGGACTACAAAGGTGGGGACCCGCCCTCGTACTATTCTCATGAGCAAATGCATGCGGAGCAGGAGAGAACTAACACGGTGCAGCACAGGAAAACCTTCCTAAACTATCCGCACAGCAGCATCAGAAGCTACTGCTACTCTCCCTCCTACCCCTCTCCCGTTCACATGCAACCCTCACCTACCCCTCCCTCATGAAGGCTCTTGACCTTCCCACGACCCGAGCCCTGGAAGAGCTCATCACTACTGCCATATATGCGGGGCTTCTCACCGCAACGCTAGACCCCGCACACTCGCTCGTAAGCGTGTCTTCCATCTCGCCTCTCCGCGACCTCGCCCCCGGCTCGCTACCTACCCTCCAAGCCACCCTCTCGACATGGTCGGAACGTTGCGATACCGTCCTGGTGGACTTGGAGGCAAGGGTTGCCCAGGTCAAGAAGGCGGCGGTGGATCGAGAGAAGATGCGGAGGAAGAAGGAGAGGTCCTTGGAGGTGCTGATACAAATAAGCGAGGAGAAGGGCTCCCAGAAGCGACTGGGTGATGAGGACCTGATGGAGATTGACCAAGATGCTGGCTCGGGACGAGTTACGAGGGGCTCTAAGCGTGGTGCTGGTGGCTTTGGCTTCGGTGGTATGGGTCGCCGACTAGGCTGAATGGTCTCCTGGCCTCTTCTGCATATTGGACTGTGGTGGACGGCCCGAGTCTGTTCTAGGCAACCCACCTCGTCATTCGCCTGCTGTTGGGGAAATGGGAGCGTCCGAGCAGAAGCTAAGACGCATGGCCTTAAGGTACAAGGGGAGAATGATATTTGGGGTCACTACCACCACTCTCGGCTTCGAATGGCATGGGCATGTAGCAAAACGGTCCCGAAAAGTGCGGGCGACGTATAGAAAGCACGAGTGAAGAACAATACCCATTGCAATCGATTCAACCAGTGCTTATTACAACAGTATTCCCATGCGTGTCTGTTCTCCAAAAACCTTCCAGTACGGGAAATCTATATAAGACGGAGCCTTCCCTGTGACGTGACCCAGCCGTGACCCAAAAACCCGCAGTGTCACCCTGGGAGTATCCCACCCATCCATTCGGCCCTTATTTCCAGAAACACCCTCTTCTCTTTTGGTCAAAACGCCTTGCAGTGCATTGTAAACCAGAAAACGTCGTATAGCAGGGGGAGTGGGGGGAAGGGGGGAAGAGGGGAAGAGGGAGAGAGAGCTTGTGGACGGAAAAAAAAAAGGAAAATGAATTATGATGAAGAGGCTGCTGAAATGGGTGCTGAAACGGGGTATTGAATGCCGATGCATCGAAACGAATACGTGATGAGATGCTGGAGAAATGGCAAAGGAAATGCGAAAGGGGGGTGAGCTGAGGGTCATGCTGGTGCAGCGGGTGGCGGGTAAGACTGTGTGGGTGCTGTCGTCGAGGTCGAGTCTGTCTGGTTCATCTGCGCCAAATGACCTGCCATGGTTCTCAATGCTTCGCGGGTTGCGTCGATGTTGAGCTCGCCTCGCTCTTGCGCCTCCTTGAGATACTGCTCCCATTCAGGGTCCATAGGCACATTGGCACCCTGTTCTCGAAGCGCTGCAGCGTGCATCAGCCGCTGGTTGAGCTCGAAGCCCACACTCTCGTCCACGTCCACATCTTCGTCCTCGCTCTCATCGTCTCCGTCTTGCATTTCCGTGTCTGGGGATCGAATAGCTTCTTCTGTAATAGGCACCTGTTCGATTTCCACCTCGATGTCTGTCTTGACGTTGATGCCCTTCTCTGTAGCGCTCCTCCACTTTCTTCGGTCGACCCACTCGCCGATTTCGATGCCTGTTGTGTCCCGTACTTTGACGCCCTCGTCTCTCTCATATCGCTCGCGTGCCCAAAGCGTGCCTTCCCACCTGCAAAAGCCTTGGATCTCGCTGTCTGTAAGTCCTAATCTGTCAAATGCTTCGAACAGCTTCCTGTGGTGTGGAAAGCGCCCGAGGCGCTTTCGGTGCGGTGCGTGGGCATAATTCAGGCCCGGGTAACGCGCTTCGATGGTGTCTAGAGAGCCATAGAAGGTTGCTGTTTCGATGCGGACTTCGCCTACGAGATTCTTGGAAAGATGGGCGCTGAAGCTGGGAGGGTCGGTGGGTGAAGGGGTTGGGAAGAGCGCATTGTAAACGAGGACCGAGATGGGGTTTTTGCGGTGCATGGCGGATTCGTCAAGCGCTATGCGCTGTTGAAAGAACTATGGACTTCGGATGTAGGCAACCTAGACTTGTGCGTTGAGGCGATATGTATGCGCAGTATGCTCTCGATGCTGTAGAATCGATGGGGGAATATGGGGGTCAGCCCTCGCGAGGGTGGGTGGTGCGAACGTGAAAGCGACGCTGGGATGTTGGGAGCCGCAGGCACGGGAGTCCGTAAGGTGGTGCTTCCCGTTGCGAGATCCGAGAATGTGCTTGCAGCGGTGAGCGTGACCGCGTGCTGGCCTCTGACGCTGCACTGCCGATGCCCTTCAGCCTCCCGTTGTCAGACGCTCTTGACGGTTTCAGGCGACTAGCAGAGTCGCCCGTGACGGTTGCACAATGGTGTACGAGAGGAGCCTGGCGAGGGGAAGGCCGAAAATAAGCGGGCTGGATGGAAGAGCGCGACGCCTGCCACTTATGCCGGGGGGGATAGTGCAGAGGGGGCCTTCTTGTGGAGCGCCCCGGTTTCAATGGGAGGCAGCTCGGGAAGCGTGGAGGAGGCGTTTCGTGGTATGCGCGGGAGGGTGCAGGCGTCGGGTGAGGGTTTGGAGGAGGGCGTCGAGGGAGGCGCGAGGCAGCAGGATGAGACGGCGAGCAGCAGAAGAAAGGAGAAGGGAGAGAGGATGGTGAAGTAGCGGCTCACCGCCTCCTAGTGAATTGGACGGACTGGATGATCCTCCCAGGTGCATGCCACGGGCGAGGGCCAGCCTGCCAGGGCCGGGGTCGGCCAAACCCACGAGACCCTGGTCAGTCATACAAGCACCAGCATCCATGTGTTCCCTTTATTCTACCATGCCAGAGCCACTCGTCCCGCCGGACCAGCGCGCGCGCTCTCCACAGCACGGCGTCGACAGCGTCCCAGAGCCCGCGTCGCCAGCATCGACGGCCGATGCAGCGCTGCCCGTCTGCGCTGGCACCGTGGCCGTGACTTGTTGGTCGCCGCCGCCCAATCGCCGCCATGCTCGTCGACGCAGCCGCAGACGCAGCCGCAGAACGAGTGGCCTGCCCGACGCCGCACGCGCTGCAGGCCAAGCGACCCGTGGACCTGCCCTCGGCCTCGAGCGCCCCGCCGTCGTGCGAGGCCATCGGCAGCGGCTCTTTGTTGCGCGGAAGGGCCAGCGCGGCGCCGTCTGGGCTTTGACGTGCTCGCTGACCGTGGGTGACGCTGGAACTGGCGGGCTGGCGGGCTGGCGGGCTGTCTGGCTGTCTGTCTCGCGCTCTGGCTGTCGGGACTGCTCGCATTGACGCGCCCGAGATGAGATGGCCGCATCCGGTTAGCCCTGCCAGCCGCGTGCCTGCCAATCAGGCGCCACACTATTACTAACCCCCACCCCTTGCGCCCGTGCTGCATTGCCGCCACCACCACCACCACTCTCACTCCCACCACCTCGGCCGCCTCATGCACTGCTGCTTCTGGGCACTGGGGCGACTGACCCGATGACCCCGGCTCACCTTCTTGCTGTCGTCTCCGGCGTCCACCCTCCACATGTAATTGCCCATGTCGACCTTCAGGGGCATTGTAGCCGGTCGGCATCTCTCGGCCCGCAGCGCTGGACGTCACGCTGATGCCACCAGAGTTCCCGCAAATTAGGATTGACTACTTCCGACAGCAGCCAGAGCACAAGGCTCCGCTGGCCTGCTTCCTGAGCCATGTGCATTCAGACCATCTCGTCGGGCTCGAGTCCCTCCGCGCTCCTTTTGTCTACTGCTCAGCTGCTACCCGAGAGGTGAGCTATAGCAATGACTCCTGATGCTGCTTCGTGAATCCTCGACAAATTCCCCTGCGTCACCCTGTTGTTTGAGCCGCTCGTGACATGACTATGCTTTACAACCCCGCAAAGCTAACAACGACAGCTTTTGCTCCGTCTCGAAAAGTATCATTACCGTGCCAATTTCGCCCGCGGCATCCTCGAAAGCCGCAGTGTCACCTATGACAAGAGCATGCGCAAGCTAGCAAAGGCGCTGCCGCTAGATACGCCAACCAGCATCGAGCTCGCTCCAGGCAATAGCATCCGTGTGACGCTCATCGACGCAAACCACTGTATCGGGGCAGTCATGTTCCTCATCGAAGGGGACGGTAAGGCCATTCTCTACACCGGCGATGTCCGAGCAGAAGCATGGTGGGTGAATTCCCTTGTTCAGAATCCAATCTTACTGCCTTACACGATTGGATCCCGGCGGTTAGACTGCATCTATCTAGACACAACATTTGCCGTCAAGTCAAAACCATACAGCGAGTTCCCTTCAAAAGCTGATGGGCTTAAAGAGCTGTTGGAGAAGGTAGCAGCTTATCCAGATGATACCGTCTTCTATTTCCATGCATGGACGTTTGGCTACGAGAATGTTTGGCTGGCTTTGTCCGCTTTCCTAGGGTCCCAGGTACACCTGGATGACTACCGCTCTAGGATCTATGCATCATTGTCCACTCTCGACAAAAAGTCTCTAAAAGAAGCAGGACTTCATGCTCAGTCCGAGAATAAGTATCTACGAGAGTCTGGGTTTGAAATTCGCGAGGCTTCCGCCCTCTGCGGGTTTCGAAACGGCAACCATATTCAATCAGGTTGCCTGACCTCTTCATCTAACGTTCGCATACACAGCTGCGAGCAGGGCTTGGGCTGCCCAATCGTAGACAATGACACCGACAATCGAATAGTCCATATAATTCCAATCGTATCGCGTGTTGACGGTGTCGAGATTGCCGAGCTTGGGGCGGGGGGCGGCAAAGGCGATTTAGATAAGAAGGAAGAGCTAGAGACCGACGACGCAGTCGACATAAGCAAGCTGATGGAGCTGTGTGCAAAGACAATAAAGGATGCCGAGCCGTTGGCGAAAGTGCTGGCATTGCTTCAGCAGGCGCAAAACACAAGCAACGGAACCATCAACCTTGATTTACATGCGCAGAAAGAAAGTCAGGAAGACAACGACAACTTGTCTCTAAAAACACTGGTCTCCCTTTTATCGTCTCACGCCTCTAAATCAAACAAGCCTGAGCAACCCAGAAACAAGGCCATTCGTTTTCCGTACCCTCGACACTCCTCCTACCATGAACTATGCGCCTTCGTTGGTGCCTTGAAACCGAAGGATGTCTTTCCGTGTACAGTCGACGAAGCCAACTGGAATCCTTCCTTATGTATGAAACACATGTTTGGTCAATTCTGCTCCGAGGACATTTTCCGCCATGATGTGGAGATGCTGGGCAAGTACGAATCGAGAATGGGACAATATTCGAGTGGCAAGCGGGATCAAAGCCAGCAAGACAGTCAGAACAGTGAAGCAGACTCATCTAGTCCTGACGATGTTGGACCCACGCGAGATAGGAACGTCATGGAATCATTCACCTCCCCCCTGGCGAAGTTGCAGGATGATATCGAAGTTCCATGGACGTCTCCCCTTCCTCCAGGGCTGTCATCGGAGCCGGCAGCGATGGGCACTCGGGATGTTCACTCCGCCACACCACCCGCCCCGAGCAGAAGTGCTATACAAGCAAGATCCTGCACTGGGCCAATACCGCTTTGCCTTTCGTCGCTGGACCCTCCCGAGATTACTAGACATAGTAAGCGGAGGCTTACCAGCAGACAAATCGCTTACGAGGCTGCTCTAGGAATTCGGCTCACATGGGCAGAATATGGGGGTCTTGTATCCACAAGGAGCAAAGCCGACAGAGAAGATGAAGAGCTATAAGTAAATTACAATCAATAACTACTAAATAATAACGTAGCTTCTTTGCTCGTGACTGCATGTATTCAATATCCATATAACTCAGATCGAACAACTTGCAGGGAGGCCGGTGTCTCAAAGTACCACTACAAGTACCTAATGAACGAATCGAACTATTTCAATATTAGCAAGACTCTACCCGCATTTTCTGCCTTCTAATTTCAGTTCCTGCATGACTTGTTAAGACTATAGCGATGGTAACAATTTGAATCTAAAGGATCGCAACACTACGAAGAGGATCTCTACCCTGGTATATAATTAACCTAAATCGGTAATCCAATCACTATTGCCAAGCTTTCCAAGGCCGTATGGTTCGCGTGAGCCGCACTATATTGCATATATAACCGGAGTTGCCCTCACTGTCAGCTTTTCACCGCATTCCGTCACTTTCTTGTGTGTCGCTGACCACGCTTCGCTCATTTATCTATCTTTCCATCTCGTATACCGTCTCATGTTGCTAACCAACATTTCTAAGCGAAAAAAATCCTGTATTCAAATTTGAAATTGTACCATCGACGCAATGCGTATTCTTCTTTGGTCCGCCTTTATATACACCTTTGCGCGCGCTGCGGAAATTAGTATCGTGGGACAGAATGTCACGGCCGGCAAGCCCGTCGAAGTCACCGTCGACAAGGCCACCGAGGCTGGATCAGGGTATCCGGGCAAGACAACCACCCATTTACAATTCGGCATTACCAACCTCGTCTACAATTTCTGGATGTGTTTGTTTCCCATTTGACCCTGTCTGGGGCTACTAGTATTGACTTTTAGTCCAGGCAGTTTGACATCTTTCGTACCCGCCCATGATGGAAAGTATGAACTGACTGTGCCGCCCGAGATGGGACCCTCGGGTTTGTACTACAAGATCAGTTACCAAGGCTTCGAGAACCCCGAGAATGGCACAGTGGGCGACTCAATCATCGGTTTCGACGGTACCGACTACTTCTTCCTCTCGGGCGGAAAAGGCCACTGGACTCCTGCCGACGCCGCAGACGAACTCCACTACAATGGTCTCGTAGGTTTCGCAAACGCAGATATCCCCTGCTCCTCGTACCCGTGCGCACAGGCTTGCGCCATGAAGCAATTCCCGACGGAGAGTGAGTGGCGAAATGACACAGTCTGGCTAGAGTGTCTAAAGACATGCAAAGGCGTTGCGTTGAATTATGCAAGCATGGCCGAATTCACGGCGGCCTCGACGACGGTGAGCCTGCCGAGCAGTTTGCCGACGCCCACGAGTAGCTGCAAAGAGGAGGAGTATCACACACCGTGCGGGACGGATTGCTGCTCGAGGTATGAGTATTGCAGTGAGTTGAAACGGTGTGTGGATTTGCCCTTGCATTTTGCTTCGCTGGCGAGTAAGACGGCAACGCAGGCAGGAGGGGCGACTCGGACGGGAGGAACGGGTGCGAAGGAGACGGCCGCGGCGAGGGTGCTTGAAGTGGATTGGATGGTGCTTGGGGCTGCTGCGGGAGTCTTTGGGTTGACGGGTGTAGCAGGAGTATGAGGTAATGATTTAAATTCAAGCTGTCGAAAAAGGGTGGAAAGAGATGGACGATCGAACTGGGAGATGTTAATCATGAAAATGTTCGTCGTCTGGTAGAACCCCACCCAGCCGATATCGAAATAAAATCACTTGTACAAAGCTGTGAATTATTCTAATAACTTTCGTGTCCCGATAAGACTCAATTGTAGCTAGTGGTTCTTTTCACGGAATGCTTTATGTTGAAGAGGAATTACGTCCAGTCTTCTTCAACTGCACTAATTGCTATAGTAGGCATGAATTTCTGGAATCCATTGAGTAGAGAGCATGATCTAGGACGATGTCGTCGAAGTCGGAAGGCTGGTTTGGTTGTGACTTCGGCTAGCCATTTCAGGTCAAGAGCTAGCGCTCAGCTTATTGAGAACATGCTCTAGGACCCGGATACTTGTCACATCCATATACTCGGGAGCATTCACTAAGAAACGAGCAGGCCACAGCATGAATCACTCGAGAAGAGCTCGGACTGATTGGAAGAAAACCCCGCCACGCGACCTTTCCAAATAGCGGTAAATTCTCCTTAGCTTCCCTAGGCGGGGTAGCTCCGCTCCGTCATCGCACCTTGCTCTCTTACCCCGAATATCCGCAACCTCAACCTATAATAAAGGAGACTATGTCACTACAATTTTCCTTACTCGCTCAATTCAATATCTGTGACAACGCAACTGCTTCACCATGGTCGAAGTTCGCACCTACACTATCAACCCCACGCCCTTGATGCCAAACTCTCCGCATGTCTTGATACATTACCCTGGTCTCTTGCGATCTAAAATCGAGGATCCTGCATTTACTCCAGGCGCCCTCTATGATCTTTACGCCAGCAATGGCTGGGAGTCGCAATGGGTTGCACGCTATGGCCCAACGCAAACATCACACTATCATTCACAGGCACATGAATGCATGACTGTCATATCCGGCGAAGGAGCTACGATTCGATTTGGCGCCGCTGATACCTCGGAAGACGAAGAAGAGCATACCCACGGCTCCGGCCACGAAGATGGAGCTGTTTGGGTACAAGCGTCAAAAGGCGATGTTTTCATCCTCCCTGCCGGCGTAGCACACAAAACCTACGACCCAAAGCCGTATGCTCCAAGCCTCGACTTTGCGCAATGCAAAGATGAGAATGGAAAAGTCATCAGGGACCCCGTAAAGGCGCGCAATTTCTTCGAAGATGTCCGAATCAAAGGTGATTTCATGATGATGGGTTCGTATCCGTTTGGTAATGACTGGGATTTTGCGGTTGGTGGAGAGCACAAGGGGCAAGAGCAGAAGGTATGGTCAGTGCCTAAGCCGCCGAGAGATCCAGTGCTTGGGTCGAGTCCTGAGGGGCTCTGTGGTCTGTGGAAGGACAAGCCCTTGCTGAGTAAACTCTAGCTCACTGTAGTGCAATGCAAAGAGGGTAGTATCACGGTGCGTAGGCAGAGATGTGATACCCTTTGAAAAAAGTGAAACAAGTCCTGCATTATTAATTTGCTCGTTCCATTGATGATTGTTACACATCCGCTTGTCCAAGCTTTACAAAATCCGCCCCTGACTAGACAGCCTCGAAGGTACCTCAAAGTCATATAGGGAAAGGCACGTTGAGTCACCACTCTAATGACCTCAGTTGCCTTGGATACCTACTAGACATGTGAGTATCGTTTACACGTGATATTTCATTCAAATCAAATTGATTTGTAGGCTACCAGCGCGCTCCCACCTATGGCGTCGCCATGGGCGTTTGCGCCCTCTTTCATTTCACCGCCAGCCTCGACAGACCCCACGCTAATCCTATACAAAACTATTCAAACTACAACGGGGCCCGAAGCCTACACCTTTTTCTTTCAAATTTACTTATATCGGTTTCCCTTTTGATCAACTTCTACTCGCCTTTGGCATTGCACTATTAATTCGACCATCATGAGCTCGGAAGCCCCGACGGTGCAAGCTCAAGGTGAGGAGTCGACCAAGGCTCCCTGCCCCAACCACGGTACTCATCCCTTTCGCTTCCCTGAGCTTGGGATCGGTACGGGCTCGAACGAACAGGCGTACTTTCGCGCCATGATCTTTTTCAGCAAGAAGCCAGGCCTTACCGACGAGTTCTTCCACGAGCATTGGAAGAGCGTGCACGCGGATTTGACGATGCAGGTCGAGGATGCTGGAGTCTTGTTCTCTCGATATGTTCAGGTAAGAGATTCGGCCCCTTTCATGCCTTGCCCTGCCTTGCCTTGGCTTGCCTCAGGAGAATACGCGTACTAAAAGCATATATAGTTCCACCAGGAGCAAAAGGACAGGGACGCCGTTGCTTCTCTCATCGGGACCGGAATGCAACTCATGCCCTTTGATGGAGCTGCCGAGATTCACTGCAAGGACGCCGAGAGCTTCGTCAAGTTTATGCACAACGTGTACAACGCCAAACATCTAGTTGGTAGGTTTGCCATTGCCGTCGGAAGTTCACGTACTTATATCATGCAGGCTGTGGATCCCGCTTCGTTGACATGGATAATCCGTACTCCATCATGGTGGGCTACGACAACCTCATCTTTGGAGCCTCCGCGGCAAGCGCAGACGGTCAAGATGGCATTCTTCCTGGTGACGCGCGAATCAATACGAGTACCTCTGGCGAGAAGGAGGACCAAAAGGAGGACCAAAAGGAGGACAAGTAGTGGACTCTTCTCAAGGCGACTGCTCGGAGATGGTAGACTTCAATCAATGTCGGATGCGAATCTTAGGGCACATGGAAAGGCGACTTAGGAAACCATCTTAAGCTCCCACTGCGTCTGTCAAGTGATGACGTAGTAGTCAGGTGGATTATCGATTGCAAATAGCTTTCAATCAAGACACAGCCTTATTTTGTTCTCCTTTTGGGTGATATTAAGCTTCCCAGTTTATCAAAGCCCCCTTCCCCCCCTCTCCGCTCGATTGATTCTTTCTAAGGCTTTCCGTGCGGATTTTTTTGTTGGTGAGGTGGCAACTGGTCGTGCTCCTCAGAGGATCTTTCTAATCTTAAAGGGACTTCGTCGCGCCCGAAGTTGAACATTGGACGGGTAGCCGGGATCCTACCAGATATAACGGCTGTCGCATCTATGGCGAAAAGAGCCCCGCCCATATATCGCGGTATTGTACAAAAGTTCCCAAGTGATGCTGTTGCTACACGTCTGTAACTTGAGAAAACAGTGTGCAGACGAAACAACAATAGGATTAAGACACGCAAATAATAGAGAGCAGAATCCAATTAAGAAATAAACACTGAAGGGCTGTGATGTGAGAGAGAGGGTAAGGGGTATAATATACCTATCATTGATTTTGCGCCCCCGCGTAACCGATGTATTGCACAGCATTCATGTTTGGAGTGTTTCAAGGCAACTTAAAGCTAACCATTACCCCTCAGGAGGTGTCTTTTGAAACAAAATTTTCAGCGCTAGAAAGTGGGATGTGGAATATCATATATAGCATTTCTCCTTTTAAAAGAATAGGATATATTTTATATTGTGCATGGAAAATTAAAAAATAAGAAAGTAGCATCGGTGGTTTAGTGGTAAAATTAGCCGTTGCCATTCAGTTTCGGCTAGCCCCGGGTTCGATTGTGAGTTCTGTCACATTCTACTTTGCAATTATACATTTAACTAACATCCTCTAGCCCGGCCGATGCAAACCTCCAGCAATTTCTTTTTTTTGCCTTGTAGCTTTTTTTTTTTTTTCCCTCTAGATAGAATCTGTTGTTAGGCATGGCAAGCATCTTTCCCCCTCTGGCCTTGGCTTGATGTGTAGTATGATATTGAAGAGAATTTGTGGGTCACGTGATCCTTCAACGCTAGTAATTTAGCGGCCCCCCTCCCCCCCCCCCCCACCCCAACCCCGGGATGACCTATATGATGTCTTAAAGTGTGCGTACAGCACGATGACGCAAATTAATGGATATCAGGATTCCTGCCCCATTGTGAATATAACAAATCTGTCCAAATTATTAGTCTTATCTCATGGAGAAGGTATCTTAGAGGTCTTTAAATATTTATAAAGGCTGAATTCTCCAGACATTTTTAACTGCATGGGTGCTTCAGATAGCAAATAGCGGAGGCAAAGCTGCCTAAACCTAGCCTTTTGATACCCATCAGGATTTAGAACGCTTGGTCTTTTCCTGCCACAATTCAATCGATGATTGCAGAAGGGTACATTTTATGATTTCGCAACTCAGTGAGCTAGAAGACTAGTATATTCTTCCATCTTACATTGATACTAAATCCAAAGCATACAGATAATCTTGCAAATCGCAGATCTAATGAAGGTGTGCATGTAAAACCTCTTGTTTTCGATACTATTTCATTGTAACCAGGTTGGAGCTACTACGATGCACGGCCCGCATTGCACGAACATTCATTCGCCTTCATGTAACAAAACCACTGCATATTGTAAAAGACCTCCGATGCACCTACTCAAGGATTGGAGTGATGGCCTCCTGGACGAGGCCGCGCGTGAGAGATCGAGGCACGGTTGTTAGAAGATGAGGCGGACAAAGTCGGGATGGTAGGGCGGCCTGTCTGAGCTAGCCCGAACTTGGCTTTCCATGCGAATAATGAGATAACAGGGCGGTTTGAGGATTTCCCTTTCTGAGCTCGCTAGACCTCGAAGCGACCTAACCAATCAGATTGCGCTTAAATCCTGATTGGGTTTAGCTGACCTATTTTCGTCCTATTCATCACTACGCACTGCGCTCAAACTACGCGCAAGCTCTAGCAATTCTACCATGTCAGTAATTAGAGCGAAGCTGAATGACTATGATGAGCATCAGGTACTTAAGCAATCCTCCTCCGCAGTCTCAACGTTCTTAGACGGAGCATTTTTTACTCAGACATTTACATCATGTTGGCCCCAGTCGTGAAGTCAGCTATCGCGCTCTTGAGTTTGTCAGTCTCTCTTGCATCTGCTTTGCCTAATAGACAGTGGGATTCTAGAGCATTTTCTGCCGGGAATGGAAAGTCCCGCACGATAGAGTCGAAAGTAGCTCCTGGAGCGACCTTAACTTACAAACAAGTATGTACGATTATCATAAACGAATTCCGTGTTAAATCAAGCCTTATGTACGGCACGCTTATACGGATTAGACACGAATTTGCGAGACGAGTCCTGGCGTTCGATCCTTCAGTGGCTATATCCACCTACCAAGTTCTCTACTCAATGGCTTCGGCGGTGCGAATGAATACAACGCAAGCATGTTCTTTTGGTACTTCGAATCTCGGAACGACCCCAAAAACTCCCCGCTATCACTCTACTTGGGAGGCGGACCAGGCACGACGTCTCTCATGGGAGCCACGATGGAGAATGGACCTTGCTACATCAATGCGGACCAGAAAAGCACGACATTGAATCCATGGTCTTGGAATAACAACGTTAACATGCTGTACATTGACCAACCAGTACAGGTCGGTTTCTCGTATGGTTCGCTCCTTCCGAGCGTATTAGATCTTCTTACTGGGGCTGTCACCCCTGATGGTGGATCCAGCACATCGAACACTACCTCTTTGGTTGGTGTGCTCCCGAACCAGGATCCAGGTAGTGCTGCGAACACCACAGCGAATGCAGCCAGGATCCTTTGGCAATTCACGCAGATTTGGAAGCAGGAATTTCCTGAGCATAAATCTTGTGATGATCGTGTCAGCATCTGGGCAAACTCGGTGAGAATTGACAAGGTTCTCCTCTGCGCATCTCTGCTTACTTTTGTTAGTACGGTGGTCACTGGGGCCCAGGCGCTATGGCATACTTCCACTCCCAGAACGAGAAACTCATCGAAAAGAAGATTGACAAGTTGAATGGCATCGCAGCACAGCCCATTACCCTTGATACCCTTGGCATCACGAATGGTTGCATCGACTCCAAAATTGAAGCTCCAATTTATCCGCAGTTCGCCTTTAACAATACTTATGATTTACAAACCATCACTGAGAGCGTTTATCTAGAAGCTCGGAACAACTTCACTAAGGCAGGGGGCTGCAACGACCTGATCGATCGATGTCGAGCTTTGAGTGTATTCGACCCTGACGGTATTGGAGCGAACGAGACTATTAACAATGCCTGTGCACTAGCATCTCAGTACTGCTTCCAGTTCGTACAAGGGGCTTACACTGCATTGTCTGGGGTCAGTACAATCAGAGTTCTTATTAAATTCACAATAGCTGACTAAACCAGCGGCAACCCTTTGACATATCTCGAGAGAAGCATGCCGGCTTTCCTATCGACTACATCATCGGGTACATGAACCAAGACTTTGTTCAAAAGGAGCTCGGCGTACCTCTGAACTTCAGCATCGGCTCTAATAATATAGCGAACTATTTCTTTGGCGTAACGGGTGATCCGATGAAAGTCTCAATCGATAATATCAATTATGTCGCAAAAAATAACATCAAAGTCGCTCTTGTCTATGGTGACCGAGATTATAGGTGTAACTGTAGGTGGATCTCTTTTTTTATAATACTCTTCTGACACATTGTAGGGCTAGGAGCCGAAGCAGTCAGCCTCGCCATGTCTTACCCTTCAGCAATCAACTTTCGCTCTGCAGGTTACGAGGACATTGCGACCAATTCAACCTATCGCGGCGGCGTTGTTCGCCAGAACAACCAAGTCTCCTTCTCACGTGTCTTTGAAGCTGGTCATGCTGTAGGCGCGTACCAGCCCGAGACTGTTTCCAAGATCTTTGACCGTGTTATGTTCAACAAGGATGTTGCTACGGGACACATCAGCACGAAGAAGAATCCCAAGTACCAGTCGACAGGACCAGAAGACAGCTTTGGGATTAAAAATGAGCTACCTCTAAGCCCGAAGAATGTGTGTTATGTATGGGATGCGGTGACGACGTGTACGGATGAGGAGCTTCTGGCGCTCGCGAATGGTACTGCGACTGTCAAGGACTTTATTCTAGTCTCTAGTAAGCAAGACAAGTGACGAATTTAAGGCACAGGGGGAGTGTTTCCATCGTTTACATGATCTAGAGTAATCCAAATGTGTGCAAAACTTTAATAACACTTCTCTATCAGTGCGAGTAATCATACTGAAAACCTCGACGAATGAGACACAAACAATTGGATTGGTCGTGAGATACGATGAACAAGCACATATTTACGTAATCTAGCCAAAATTTATAGTATATCTACTATGTGAAAAGCTAACAGTGAAAATATACTGTGTAGAAGAGCCGCTGAGTGAACAGCGCGCATGAAGCAATCGTGGGCTCGCCTACCTAAACAATGGTTAGCTGTAGCATCATACCTAAATTAATTCCTTCTAACGTTTTCGTCTAAGCTCATAGTGTAACCTTCAGTCATAAAGAGCCGTGTTGAATTACAGGACCTATTCGGGGTCGGACTTCGTGAAAGTGCATGATTGAGAGTGAGCAAGGTAGACTGATTATGACTCATGTGTGGCTAATTTCGCACTGCGCCTCATTAGATTAGCACTTGATGTTACCGAAGAATCATGTGACTTTTAGCGGTCAACATTACTGTTCCTATGCTTATACCTCTCCTACCTATATAAGACTTTTTGGCTTACAATCATTAATTAAGCCTGTTCTCATTATCTACAATCGCCCCTGCACCTTCACACTTTAGACAGGGGCACCTTCACATCTTACACACCAGACTATCCACATTTAAGCTTCTACTCCTCCTATATCTTTCGACAGAGAAAGAAGCAATTTCAGAATGTCTTTGAAGTCGCGTGTGTTTCCTTGCAATACTTGCTCTATTACGTTCAAAACCAGCGAGCTCCAGCGTTCGCACATGCGACAGCCTTGGCAGTAGGAATAATCACGAAGCATTATAGCATGAGACTAACGGTAGCAGTATATATAATCTGAGGCGTCGTGTAGCTGAACTGCCAGCATTACCAGAAGAACAGTATGGTGCACAAGCTAAGAGCCAGGAAATCATCCATCGACAGGACGACGGCGATGAGCAACGGGAAAAGCGACTCTCCTCATACAATGCCGATGTTGAATCGAATTCCATCCCAAATGGTATACCTGGGGCAGAGTATAGGATCTCTGAGAAGGTTCCCCCAACGAAATGTCTCTTTTGCAATGTAGACTCTCCGAATCTTGATGCAAATATAGACCACATGTCATCCCTACACGGCCTTTTCATCCCTTCACCAGATCAACTATTAGACCTGGAATCTTTCCTTGGGTACCTCGCAATTATTATATTCGAATATAATGAATGCCTCTATTGCGGTCTGGAGAAAGGCACTGTGGACGGGGTGCAGACACATATGCGAGATAAGGGCCATTGCATGATCAAGATGAACGCAGAATCCGAGCTTCTTGACTTTTGGGAGCTTTCTGATAGCGGAGATGAAGGCCAAAATGAAGATGAGGAGCGTACGCAATATACGGCGATTAAGCTATCAGAAACAGAAATGAGGCTTCCTTCTGGGGTAGTCATTAGTTCTCGCTCTGATAGCACTCAGTTTCGGGCTAAGCCTGGACTCGCACACTCGAGGACTAAAGGCTCGCAATTTAGAATCAAGAGAGCTGAGATGAGAGCTGTTACTGCAGGAGAGAATCAAGAGACAGCAGACGAGAAACAGAGTAGAGTCTCACGCAGCAACGACCACCGTGTCGCCGTCCGTGGTGAAATGGGGCTGGCCGGTATTCCAGAGAGCCAAAGGCGGGCTTTGCAGATTACCGAGAAGAAGATGAAGAGGAGGGAAGCGGTTGTTAAAGCAGCACAGCGACACGCTGCGGAGCAGGAACCGGTCAAAGCAAAGTATTACAAGGTATGAGACCAAGAAGATCTGAAAGAAACAGTATAATGAGTGATTGCTGATTCATGTACAGACAGAGGCTCCCATATACCAGGCCGGGTAATCAGGCTCAAGGCCTTTTATATACTCAACTGTTCCACTTCTTTGTCTCTGCGTCTCAAAGCAGTCCCCGTGACATCCTCAGTCTCTAAGAACGCAAAATGGCTCTTCCTCAACTGACTTCCACCCTGCGATACTGTATACCCTCTTTCCTCAAACGCCTTGATCCGACCCACGAAGGAATTTCATTCAATTTAGCGCTGTGCTTGTCCAGTCAATCTTGAAGATGCTTGGTCTGAGGGTAGGCCGGATGAGTTCGTAGACCATGGTCCAACTCACCTCTGTGAAACAGACGCGAATGGTGAATGGGCCGGATTGTTCGCCAATGTCCGATGTGTGAAGGAGTGACAGCCCCACATTATTTAGGTTTATCTTAAGATAGTGATCTTTACAAACAAAGGCCAAAGACAACACGCATATTGTCGTGCCGTATTCTGTTAGATTGGAATGAGTAAAACGAGCGCTGGGCATATAGCTACAACCTCCTGCCTCGTTCTTCGCTCCTTTACAAGTAACAAAAGAAAACCTTCAGCAGCCGCCATAGCATACAATTGGAAAATCTTCAAAAATTAAAAACAAATAGAAACTCATTACGCAACGAATGACTCACGCAGATATTTGGTTGTAAAGCCAGCTCTGCTTGTACCTATCTTGACTTCCCTCTTTAAATGTTCGAAATGTCACGGACTGGCAGTCCCATCGTAACCCGTGACCCCGCTGGGCCAGACCGGCGGTCCTGGGGGATGATATACTGTCATAATTGGATAGACGGTTTCACTGAGACCATCTTGACCTTTTGTGTAAACCCCAGGAAAGGGGACCAAAGGACCAGGGGTGCCGTTACCACCATTCGTGACCCTTAGCTGAGCACATGCCACGTACCATTGCGGATCTTTGATACCAGCACTCATTTGGAAACCAATCTGCTCAACACGGAGGAGGTAGTCTCCACTTGGGAGCTCCTTCGGAATGGTAGCATTGACAACTTTTTGCTGTACTGGTTCTTTAAAAAACGTCAGCCCGAGCAATAAGAGTCCTTCAAAGACTTTGTACGTACTATAAGTAGGCCATACAACTCCATAACCATCAAACTTATGTCCTAGATAGCCAATCTTGAACCAAACATCTCCTTCTGGCTCCCAGCTCGTGAGATCACTCCCCGCAGGTACCCTGGCCATGTAAAACTGAAGCGGACCGTTGTGAAAGATTGGAACGGGATGAGAGACCATTCCGACGACAGTTCCGGCCTTGATTGTAGCAAAGCCAAAATTAGAATGGCCTGGGAGCTGATGGCAGCGCATATCGGTGCTACTAATATTGTAGAAAGGGCTAGGATTTGCGTCTTGGTAGTTCTTAGTCATGCGAACGGTCGTCCACTCGGCTTGCTCTTCTTCGCCGTCAACAATAAGCTTGGAAAAACGATCTGTGAGAGTTATCTTTGTATCAGAAGACATCGTTCAATATGCAAAGCAATCATGAGCAAGATGGCTGTGATAAACATACAATGGGCCTGAGCGATCGACACCAATAAGAGCAGGACAGTTGCGATAGCTTTCATCTTGTTTATTTCTCGATGATATCAGGACCTGGAGTTGACAAAATTCAGCGACGGATTATATCGAAGTAAAACACAACACGAGCAGGTTGAGACCGCTACAATGTTATCTAAGCCTGTACAACAAAGCTGTGGTGCCACGGCAACGAAGGCTATCATGAAGAGACCGAAATATAGAAACAGCAATCCCATATGCGCCATTGTAATGGGAAGGTGGTTTTGTTCGTTGATTTATTTAGATTGTCTGTTGAGCTCCGCCTAGGATCTTAAGTACTTGTCACGAATTGGAGAGCGCTCTTTGAGCGTGAGCCTGCTATAATAAGGTTTAACATGTAAATTGATGATTCTGTGACTGCAGTGTTAGAGATTAAATCACTTAAAAGTGCGCAGCTGGCAATGCGAGCTCGAAGTGAAATAATTCTTGTAGAATGCGTGGTTTAATAGCAGCAGCTGAAAAGCGACCTGCGGTAGCTATTATCCCACGAAAGGACCGAAAGTAACGGAAGAATATACGGCCGCAACCACCATAGAAGCTACTATATACTTTCGACAATATATGCTTTCCATTCAGCCGGCTGATCGAGCCCGATCAATGGATCAGTCATGTTTTCGTTCTGATTACCTTGTAGGTCGTGATATTGCCATAATCCTGTCTTCTGCGTTAGGAAGCTCTCCATTTAAAAAGGTTCAGATAACAATAATTGTTAATATGTGTAAAAATTACTAGCTTTCGAAAACGGGTAGGGGATTCTCTTTTATACCGGGCTAACAAAGAAGCCGGCGCCGACTTAGATAGAGAGATGGTAGCTGGCGATTTTCGAGAGACCCCAGAGGAAGCGGTGACAATAAACCAGCGGCCGATAGACGAATGCACGCTAATTAAGCATTAATACCAGCATCGTAGCCTTCGTATTAAAGCATAGAAAATATAAGAAGAGACAACAACAGGCACAAGGCGCTCAATCTGGCATATATGCTAAAAGGGCCACAGCATATAACTAGTAGGAGCCCATCAATAGGTACTACTCAATGTGTCTCCACGACAAGAACACTTTATAGGCTTACTTTTCCGCCAGAGTACCTCTGCTTGTATAGAGAGATCATATTTAGCTCCGCTGCTATATAATAGCAGATACGCAGCTATCCGCTCACATCAGCATGTTCATAGCTAATGTTGATCTTCACATATATTATGCCGTGCTTCTTGATAAGGCTGCCTAACAGAGGCTAGCTCTATTTGTTTTTCGAGCCTAGACTGTATTATGAATGAGAATGATTGTACGATACTTTTTATGAATAGAAAGAGGCAAGTTCGGATTTGAACCCGCAATTGCGTGGCGCAGTTGCTAAATTAATGTTGAGCATCTGGCTGAATCGCGAACAGTTTCATAACGTCTATCAAGCATTTTTGTGATCGAGTCCACTACTAGGCTGCATCTGCCCGTAGCACGTTAACATATCAAAACACTTTAAACTTCGTAGACCTGCCGCTCAACCTCTACTAACTGACAAGAAACCCTTTGCACATGGGCTGCCAGCTTACTAATAGAACATGGATCAATCTTTATCGCGTGCCCGCTCACTTTGGTTTTCGTTAAGCATCATCTTCACATGCATCAGCATTACTGAATACCTATGGTACTACAAACATGAGGAAATAATCATAAAAGCCGTAAAAGCCTCCAAGGGTACCCATTCGCTTGATCTACACACATTCCCTTGTGTAATAAACCACAAAAGAGACTGAACACCTCTATATTGTCGACAGCTTAGGCGTCCAGAACGCAAGGATGGTCTGAGTGATCTTCTCACTGTTTGGGTACGGAAATCCATGACCTCCTGGCAGGTATTCGACCTGCAGATGATTGGGTGGTAATAGTTTCTCTATATCTTCGGCTGTCTCTTTTCCAACGACAACATCGTCATCCTGGCCGAAGAATACGAGCAGCTTGGAATTGTACAGGGCGGAGTCAGGGTGTGTCCGGCCCGCAACGATATCGCACACCTTTCCCCACAAGTCCTCCTGCCCTTGTAGCGGGCCATAGCGGACGGTATCCTGGAAGGAATGGATGTGGCCTTTATGATAGTCAAATTGCCACTGAAGGAGCCCACCCATTTCGAAAGTCCTATTCACGCGGGAAGGCCCCTGTTCCACCGCTATCACTCGCTTCTCCTCCAGATTGGTATTCAAAGCCAGTTTAGTTGGAGCCACTCCAAGGATCTGGCGGACCTTTTCCCGCAGAAAATCTTGTGATGGAGCAAGTTCAGGTTGATGCATGTACTGGTCCTCATAGCCGCTCGGTAACCTGCGTATAAGGCCCGCCGGACCGAGAAGCACCAATGAGTTAACGGATTTGGGGAAAGCCCCCGTGAATGACAAGGAGATCGGACCGCCCAAGGAAAATGCGACAATGGAGAAGCTGATTTCGTTTCCCATCCAAGAGAGTGGCGATGAACTTAGAGCCAGGAGGATCTGGGATGCAAACAGGCGGTGATCGTGCCTACAGCCAAGTGGCGTTTCGCTGTATCCTCGGCCCCAGAGATCTAGTGAGCAAATAAGTCAGTTTCATTAACTTTACATTGTCGGTGTGTTAAGAGTACTTACCAAAAAGCATCACTCGATGGCCAGCATCTACAAGCCCTTGGGCGATCTTGGAGAACAGTGGGCAAGGAGTGGCGTCACCGTGAACGAACAGCACCTTCTTTCCATCCGCTGGTCCCCATTCGTAGACTCGCATAGATCCATAGAAACTCTCCACATCGCGGCCGCCTGGGAGAGCATGGGGCGGGTAAGCCAACGTGTCGGCTTCTTCGGTCGAGATGAAGGGTAGCAACGTAGTTTGCGGGGACGGTATCTTGTTAGATGGCACCATGATGTGATACTTAGCGGAGAAGTTGGTCAGCGGATGGCAGGGCTGCTTGAACGAAGAAGGCTCGTGAAAGGTGCGCAGGCTGAGTCTTGGGCGAGCCAAGCTGAAGTTTGCAGTCGCACTAGCGCGCACGTGGTGAGTCAAGCAAACGCATCTTCTCCTCGAAAGCGGAAGCATAACGAATGTTTCTCGGCCCTAGGGTAAATTTGTCAGGGATTCTAAAGTTCAGGTTTCTCAAGATGTCTATTGAATATTACGGATCAGTCAAAACCGTGCCTCATCTACGCGATCGGCGTTCCCAACAGGACTGAAGCGGGGGCAGCAAAATGCTGAATTGGTGTAGACTAGCTGAGGCAAGCCCATAACGGCATGGAGGAAGCTGAAGACACAATCGGACTTTTGCTAGATATATGCAGGGCAAAGAGGCTAAATCCCAATTTCCCATCATAGGTCCAGGTGGATTGTAAATCATATCGCATGCATGATCAGGCATGCCAGCGTGAGTACAAGTCCATTGATAGTGTCACAGTAGATCTCATGACCGCAAAGAAGCAAAGTAACATGGGCAGCGAATTGATCATTCAGAGATCAGCCAAAACGGGGCTTGGATAGATGCCAATAATATTGACAACTGCCATAAGCTCAGGACTAGAGTAATTGACTTGTGTGTAAAGAACCAAAGACAGGATAATGGCTGTGTCAACAGAGCCAACTTTGGAGAGTAATTGGATGCCCGTGTATGTGATCTAAAAGCAGAAAGAAAACCCCATGGCGACCTCAACGCGGGTCACAGTCAGCGTGTTAGCTACCGTATGGTCAAGTGCAACAGGTTCCACAACAACGCCAAAGATGAGATGAAGGTTCTTACAACCGCGTGGGATGGCCTCCAATCGAGACAATTCGAAAGCTTGCCCGGCTGTCATCGAGGGGATTTCGATGATGAGACGGATTATACATTTAACAATAGTAGGCTATCGGCGAAGCGTGCGTCACTTTATATCCGTTGACATATGGACACTATTTTATCAAGTTGCAACTGAACTGGCGAGGGATCTGCTAGAATGTGGTACACGCAAGGAGGAATTGAATGAATTCTGATTGACGAGCGATGATTCTCCGCTTGTATTCTTCGCAGATAGTTTGCTCTCAACAACCTCAGATTTGGTCAGGAGCTCGCTATGAGAAGTCTACTCCGTCTAGTATAAGCTATTCTGAGTAGGGCTTTACGTGCTTTCACTGGCCTTTGGGGATTGAACTTGAGGCGCAGCAATCGGCTGGCGAAATAACAATGGAAATAAAAATGCCATAGACATGCATACTTTTGGGTAGATTAGTTATATGTGTGCCGTCTCTTCCTTGCCCCCTTTCCTTCCCTTCTCTTGATCGTCACTCGGCTACTTGCTAACTCACCCTCTCAGTCCAATATGTAGGGAAGATCCTATTAGTCTCGCGCACATGATGATGATTGTAAACTTTCAATAGTCCAAATCCTGTTCGCCTCAGCGTAGACTTATCCGATTTTCAGGAGTCGAAAGTGTACGTCGTTTCGAGTGCTCTTTCTACATGCCGACAAATGAGACCGAAAGGTGGGGAGTGGGGACGGGCGATCACTAAATTCGGGCCTTGATCCCTGTAGGCCACGTCTTGCACCGCAATTTCCCCGGAGGACTTAGGAGACACCCTGACAACTGCTCGAAATCCCGGATTCTTATTATACGCTACGTCAGAATCCAAATTCTTTATTGAATTGACTTTCCTATTTAGGTCTGTACCGAGATGCTAGTGCTTGCAACCCCGGAAGTATGTTCTCGCGGGTGGGGAAGAGGGGGAGACCCGGGACATGAGCCTTTAAAGACTGAGATTTCCTGGTCGAGCTTCAAATGCAAAGCTCTATCGAAATCTTTGTCAGGATGAAGTTCAATTGGTGGCTAGGGCTGCTATGCTCAGGCCTTTCAACTGTGTCGGCGCTTCTTCATCAGCGACAAGCCAGCGGAGTGGATTGTGACTCAATCTCGTCCAAACTACAAATTGAGAACTCAACAATATACTTCTCGCAGCTCGTCGTTGCTGGTACCAATCTTAGTCTACCAGACAGAAACGTGACATGCGGCGATCCATACCAGACCGTGTCGGCAGATATCTGCCGCATCGCATTATATGTTGCGACATCAAATAGCTCCGGTATCAACATGGAAGCATGGTTACCTTTGAATTGGACAGGAAGATTTTTGAGCGTAGGGAACGGAGGCCTTGCTGGATGCATCGGCTATGATGATCTAGCCTATGGTGCAAACTTGGGATTTGCCAGCGTAGGCGCGAATAATGGACATAATGGGACGAGCGGTGGTGCCTTTTACAATAATCCGGAAGTAGTAGAAGACTTTGCATATCGTTCGTAAGTATATGCAGACTTTGATGTGCCAAGACAAACTCTAACAAAGTATAGGATCCATACTGGTGTCGTAGTAGGCAAGAAAATCACCCAAAGTTTCTACGGTTCTGCGCACAAAAAGTCTTATTACCTGGGCTGCTCTACTGGAGGACGCCAAGGGTTTAAGTCTGCTCAGGATTTCCCCGATGATTTCGATGGCATCGTAGCAGGAGCGCCAGCTCTTGCGTTCAACAACCTCACTTCATGGAGTGGCCACTTTTACCCAATCACTGGCCCTGCCAACTCATCTACCTTTGTTCCGTTAGATATGTGGCCAGTGATCCACCAAGATATTATGAAGCAATGTGACATGCTTGATGGCTATGCCGATGGCATCCTGGAGGATGCATCGATTTGTAACTATACGGCTTCAACTCTCCTTTGCGGGCATGGGTCAAATTCAACAACCTGCCTTAACGAAAAACAGTTCGAAACGGTTCAGAAAATATTTGAACCTCTCTATTCAGCAGATGGGTCTTTGGTGTATCCACGGATGCAACCTGGATCGGAACTTGTCGCATCTGCCGTCCAGTACAGTGGCCAGCCCTTCATCTACACAATAGATTGGTTTCGATACGCAATCTACAACGACCCGAATTGGGACCCCACCAAAATCAATACTACGGACTATGACAATGCTGCGCGTAAAAATCCGTTCAACATCCAAACCTGGAAAGGTGATCTAGGCGCCGTGCAGGATCGCGGCGCAAAGATCCTTCACTACCATGGGCAAATGGATGGAATTATCACGTCAGAAAACTCACCACGATATTATGAACATGTCTCCGCTACGATGGGTCTCTCGCCCTCTGAGCTCGATTCCTTTTACCGCTTTTTTCGCATTAGTGGTACTGGTCACTGTAGCGGTGGCGATGGCGCTTCTGTAATTGGTCAGGATATTGCCTCCGTTGAGAGTCTAGATCCAACCGAGAATGTGTTGATGGCAGTAGTGAACTGGGTGGAGAACGGCGTTCCACCTGAGACGATTGTGGGAACAAAGTGGGTGAATGGCACTCAAAGCTTGGGTGTAGAGTATAAGAGAGCGCACTGCAGATACCCCAAGAGAAATCAGTACAAGGGTATAGGAGACGCGAAGAACATCAGTAACTGGGAATGCGTGTAGAGGAGAAAGACCGTATTCAGGATGTTTATCAGCACCATTTGCTAGAAGTTGGCTGGGGCATTTTTCGGCAGTCTTTTGAATTGCTTTTGGGGTATGCTTTTGTACCCGCACCGAGCATGAAAGACAATATGGAAAGACTATCGGCAGAACTTAATGGTAGACAAGAACACCTCAATATGAAAAGGATGAGTTTCACTTTCAATTCTTCATCTGTTCCCAGTCTTCCCACGTTTTCCTATACTGATGATCTTTCTCTTTAAGCACGCTTTGGCCCTGACGCACCATCTCAATCATCTTACCTTGATGGCTAGCAATGACGCCGCTTCCTGGTCCGTCTTTATCAAGAAACTCGCGCTCATCTGGTTCGATGATGTGAACGTAATACGGATCCTTGAAGGCATCGGTGAATTGCTTCAACGAGGGAACCAGGAACATGGCAATGCCATCGAACTCGATTGGTTCGGAGCCCAATTCTCCTGTGCTGATTGCATTCGGAGCTGAGTCGGTAGCGGCGCTTGGGACCATGCTTCCGGAGACGTGAATCTTGGATGATTAAGTTTATTGGAGCTCCGCAAGGAGTAGGTGAGGGCGAACCTGCTGGTAGCGCTGTATACCATGTTTCTCAGCCCACGGGATGACTTTGGGGGCATGTACATTCTCCCAATGATGGTAGAATTGCACCGCAGACATGCAGCGTTTACGCCGAATGTAGGTGACGATTTGTATGTGACCTTCTATATCGTCGGCCATGGTAATACAGAATACGACAGAAAGCGATCAGGCAAAATTTGGTACTGTATAGTCATCAAATTCTTTTGTAGATACAGAGGAATGTAATTAGTGGACTTATGGGGTGCGGCTTTTGGAGTTTGGCCGCACTACCTCCGCCGCAAGATCCGCTGTGCCTGGAATAGCCTATAATTGGCTAAAACAACAGGGCGAAGACATCATGTGATTACAAAGAATGCTTAGTTCACTTCCACTGTTGTAAGCGTGGGATTGGCGGGGTGGAGAATTCGTGTCGGCAACAGTCGGAAGCATTCGCCTCAAAAACCTGACTTCCCATATCCGTGTTTCGGGTGAGACTAAAAATTCGACATCCAGAGACTTTGTATTCTCCTTGGGTGGGAGTTCGTAAAATAGACCGAAGCCTTTGATCCATATACCCACATCTAAATTTTCAAGACTTGTCGCTTCTGAAGGTAGCTCGTGGCAGGAAAAAGCCTCAGGACGTCTATAACTTACCCATCTCGGATGCGCCCGGCCCGATCCTTGCCCCAATGTCTTCATATGGCTACTACAATTTCCAGTTACTGCAGGCAACAAGGACTACCTTTACTTCCTCTGCAGTCCCCTTTGACTTAGACCGCTCACGTCAGTAACTCGGGAATACTAAATCTAGGACTGTCGAGGCAGCAACCCATCACTGAACATCATGTCGTAAGAACGTTCGAGTCGAGTTGAATGACTATTCCTATCGAGTCATTGTATCTAGAACCGACTCTCGAGTATCTTTTCCTGGAGCAAGATGGCAAGCGGCGGGCGGTACAAACACTGCCGCTACGCTAGCGTTTGATTTCGTCGGCAAGAACGTCCACATGCACCTCGTTTCAAAGACTTCTGGAAGCTTTGAAGAATCAAAGCTAAGTCTGCACGTGCTTGGTGGTCCTCTGGCGTCTCTATCAAATTTAAAACCCGTCTGTCGTGTTTATTATCTTTCTTCCCTTCGTCCTTGTAGTGACTCACATCGATCTCTGGTTGGCTGTTATCCCGGTACCCATGTTCGGCAACTCACCATGTGTAACCACGATGAGCCCCCTGACTGGCTTGGATAGCCTCGTTTATGAACAATTAAGCCTCAATCTACGGCACTTCGCATGCACCCTCCGATAGGCGATGATGTATGCACAATATCGACGCTCAGCCAAATACCACCACATAATGCGGGGAGTCTCGAGTGTACCATGCATCCAGATGAAAAATTCGGCAGTGAAGAGAAGCTAAGATCGCTGAGCTCAAAAGGGCGCTAAGTTGTCGCATTATCTTTGAATCGTTGAGTCGTTCATTCAATCTGCTTCAGTTCCTAAAAGATTTCTCGACTTTGGATCATCATGCACTGGAAGGCTACTGTGCTCTCCCTCGCATTAGCTGCGCAAGATGCGCAAGCGGTCTCGGCCAACGGCCTCATGGCCCGCCAGTTCGCCCAGGCTGCTATGATGCGCTTCCAATGCTCTCAGCTCGTCATCGATCGCATCGATCCCTTGGTCCAACCAGGTGTTGCGCCTTCGACACATATGCACCAGGTGGTGGGTGGCAACTCATTCAATACTACCATGCAGTCTGTAGAGTACGATCCGTCGTCTAAATCAAGCTGCACGACATGTGACTACTCTGAAGACTTCTCGTAAGATTCCACAACTATGGTCTTGAAGAGCAAGCTCAACTCATTGTACTCGCAGCAACTACTGGACTGCCAATCTTTTCTTCCGCGCGAAGAACGGCACCTACAAGCGTGTTCCTCAGATGGTTAATCTAGGTCTCTCAGGTCGCGAAGGTGTGACTGTGTACTACATTCCTCCATATGATGGAAAGAGCAAGGTTACTGCCTTCCCCAAGGTTGGTTGAGCATTGCCTCATAGTGGATGAACACAAGCAAGCTTACTAATTACAAGGGCTTCCGCATGTTGGTTGGAGATGCCGGTCTACGTACCAAGACTGGGCAGCAGAAGCAGCTCTGCCATCGATGCTTCTCCAACAAGCAGCAAAATCCATTTGGAGGGGCACCGTGCACTGGCGAGGACACATACGATCTGCCCAAGAAACAGTGTGGAGGCGGTATCCGCACGACCATTACCTTCCCTACGTATGTACCTCTCTAATTGCTTACAACATCGTCTCCGGATCTTTCAGTGGCATTTCTAAAGCCCATATAGGTGCTGGGATGGTAAAAACCTCGATAGCCCGGATCACAAGGAACACGTTGCCTATCCTACCTCCGGCTCTTTTGAATCCGGTGGCCCTTGCCCATCCACTCATCCAGTTAAGCTACCACAACTTATGTACGAAGTAATGTGGGACACGACCGTTTTCAGCGATAAGAGTCTTTGGCCTACAGATGGCTCACAGCCGTTTGTTTATTCAATGGGAGACGGGTATGTCGTTGCATTCTCCTTCATCTTAATGATACTGTGATAGGCAATGATGCTAATGTGAGATAGCACTGGCTACGGTCAACACGGTGACTACCTCTTTGGCTGGAAGGATGGTGTACTACAGAAGGCTCTTGATGCTCGCTGCAGCGGAAATGCGTGCAAGACGCTCAAGACGCAGGCTGCGTCTGTGTCTACCGCATGTTCGAAGGCACAGGCAGTCAAAGAACCATACGATGGATGTAAGTTTCGACCGTACCATACCCTCGCCGCAAAGCTGATTGAATGTACAGGGATCAGCGAGCTTCCCGGAGGCCCTGCCGTTACTTTCGGTTAAGCCATCGCTCCCTTCGTAATTTCCTTCGTTTGCCATAGTAATTGCCTATTCGAAATCGTCTGTTCGAACAGTGTGGCATAAGTGTCGGGAGAGTTAGAATTGCACATTGCCAGCCGCTCGTTTGTGTGCTATGTGATGTTGACATAATTACGGTAGCCCATCCATCTGGAACAATGTTGCACTGACAGGGCTACTCAATACAATCTAGCGATGTGTTAAATCTATCAATGTCCATGGATCGCGGAGATTATGTTGTGATCAACCATCGCTCGTTATAATGTCGTATTCTCGTCTCTCCATTTTCATCATTTCCCTACGATGTTGTGGAGTTTTATGGCTCACACCAGTCGCACTAAAAATAGAACTAAGCTTAATTCCACTTGCTGCCCCGTCCCGTATTCTTCGCATTCACCTGTTGTTCACGACATACAAATCTCCGAAGACCTCGTATCGCGCCGTGAAATGAGACAATTTCCCGGCTTCGAGAGATCGACACTAGATGGTAACGCTTGAAGCTGAACGACGTGAATGCAGGGAGGATTACAAGAGAGGCGGAGAGCGCACAATGAATGGAGGGAAGTATTTGATTCATTAAATCCTGTCCACAGATTTCCAGCCAACATGATAGTGTCTTTCCAAGTCGTGAGGCTCTGGTTCGCCCTTGCAGTCACTGTTCGTCCGTCACTTGCAGCATGGAACAACCTGACTCTTTCTGACTATCGCCTCAAAGAAGGCGTCTACTCTCCTACAATCGTAAATCTGGACAAATACCTTCCTAACGTTAAGCTCAGCGATGTCATGTCTGACCTTAACCACCAAAATCCATCCAAATCACCCTCCATCAAGCACATAATTGCGTCATCTGCATATGGCTGGGAAGACTCGTCTTCTTTCAACGACCAAGATACAGAAAAATGGTACCCTCAGGGAATTACGTCTTCTGCAGATGCGTATGCGAATGGCAAATATGAGGGGAAAAGGGTGCATCTTGTGACCTGGCATTCGGACAATTACGAAAATGGAAAGAGGGGTGCCAGGATTAGTTTTGTCAGTCAGGGCACGAAATCGAGGAAATATAGGCATGTTTTACTTGTCGAACCGAGAGGAAACGACGATTTTGCAGCTATCAAAGGGCTGCATGCTGGAGGCGTCATGTGGTACGGAAATCTCGTCTACGTCGTGGACACTACGGGCGGATTGCGTGTTTTTGATCTCACCCATCTATACAAAGTCGATGCGACCATAAAAGATAAAGCTGGGAAATCTGGGGGAAAGTATGGGGCCTACGGTTATAAGTATAAAGCCCCATATTCCAATGACTACCCTAGTGATAATGCTTACCAAACGAAGATATGTACTGCCTCAGGTTCGCAAGTACCAATGGCAAAAAAAGCCAGGCTTGACCGACATGCGATTCAGCTTTATAGCGCTTGATCGGACCACCACACCCGATTCTCTTCTGGTAGGAGAATACCACGCCACACGCACAGATTGCCGACTTGTGCGATGGGATCTCGACTACAAAAATCGGCTATTGAAAACTTCAGGCGGTATTGCTATTGCGTCGGAAGCGGTCTCGCACGGGAATAAGAAGATACAGGGTGGTGCGTCGATCAATGGTAAATTCTTCCTGACACAGAGTGGTGGAACCTTGATTACTTTCTCGTGGAAGACGGGCAAGAAGACCACTAAAGATACTTTCAATAAGGTACCGGAGGATTTAAGCTACGAGAAGGGAGTAGGACTGTGGACATTACTGGAGCAGCCAGGTTATCGAAGTGTATTTGCGGTGGACCCTGCTAAATTCTAGCCATCTCCCGCCCACCCGGTCTCGGTGTATAGTAAACCATTTCTCTTTCGACGCTGGCTCTCGCAAGATGAGCATCATCACTAAGACGCTAACCTCGTACCGTTTCCCACTCCACAATTTGCCACTCCGCAATGTGTCATCGTATGTACATAACGAATCTTACCCCCCTCTATGCGAAACTGGTGGCTATCGGGCCACTTACTCTGCCCAAAGTCGACCAATACATCCACACTACCAAGTGTCTCATCAATTACGTATCTTCGATTTGTGAGCGGAACGCCAGTTGGTACACCCACGGCACAACTTCCATTAGGTCCAGGATTTCCATACAATCCGCCCTCGAGACGCACGCACGGCGTTCCCCATGGTACTGTAGTATTAGGATTGTTAAAAAGATCGCAGTAAGCGTCCGCAGCTTTCTTGATCGTGTCGCGGCTATCGCGCTTTTCCTCTGGAATCGTACTCCAATTCTCCTGCTCAACCCAGTACGCGTAACCTGTGACGTTGAAAAGCCAGTCACCAGGCTTCGTAACAATTGAATCCACCTTGCTGATTTTATGGTTTGCAAACCGTAGCTGCGTTCCGATGACGTACGGGTCCGAGGTGCTATTGATAACAACTTCGGTGAACGTAGCGCAAGCAGTCAAGTCATATATGGAGCGATTGTGCGTGACTGCAAGAGCTTTATTGAGTATTCCAGTGTCTACGTCGACTTTTTTTGAATTCTCGTAGTATCCAAGCCAGGTCGCGTTGTCGAAGCGAGTCTTGAAGGTGGAGACTTGGCCGCCCTTTTGGGCGGCAAGGTAGTCATTCACTACTTCGGATAGCCCTGAGAGGGTGCAATGCGCCGTAGTCGTAGCCGCTAGGGCGAAAATATGGAGGAAGTAACGAAACATTATGGTCATCAGATAGGGACTTTCGATCCTGGTGGTATCCTGGGAGATGATTGCCTTTTTATGAGTATGCAAAAAGTAGACGCTGATACAGAGTTGTGCCAACAAGCATCCAATTCTTCCAGATACATATTACAGAGAGGTTTTGAGCGTATAGGCGGTATGTAGTGCTGCTAGGCAATCAATGCGCGGTTGAAGTGTCATCAATGATATGTGGTACCTGCATGCTGCAAAGTGTGCCCCACACGGTAGATAGATTACACCCCTCAATCCCGGGAAGCATAGCCTCTACATTAAGAAAACCTACCATTCGTAAACCATGAGGAATTTCTCCCCATTCATCTGACTCTAGTACGTTTGATTGAGTGCCCTTACTCGTGATCTAGCTTGGCCGTTCTTGCCTTACTTTGTGGTGGCAAGTGCAAACGGGGAAGGTGTAGAAGGCCATCAAAAATCATCAGAGCAAAGGAAAGCTGTAGTAAACCTTCATACTCATACGAAACATATAGACAACGGCAAGAGGAGGGGTGGAGGATCTTGCAGCAACACCGTAGTGAGAAGTGGAGGTATGCGACAGCAGACGAACTAAGCATGCAAGCCTGAGCATGTCACCAAGAGAAGGGAAGATACCACAGTATTGATACATTCAGCAGCGAGTAGTCGTGCAAGTTGCAGTCTGCGAGAACTTTGGTACTCGGTTCAAGACAAGATCGCTCCCCTAGGCTTGGAGTTTGAGGAATTGTGTGCTAAAGTTGAGCATCTGGTACGTCCATTTCATAGGCTCAATTCATGCGGATCCCGAAACTATCTATACGCGAGAGCAGGGTAATGGCGAAGGTGGCTCGTGCGTATAGGATGACTGTGGGCTGTCGGAACATAGGTATATCGACGGCATGATGCTTGGAACGGAGAGAATAATACGCCTTGTTTGAAAGGGGTGCAAGTCAGCGACTTTCCTTTACGTAGGACTTGGAAAGGAGAGAGGTGGCGCTATCGGGTCAGCCTCGTTGGGTCTTACACCCTGCGTAAGCCGCGACCACACTGCGCTCCGTTTTGGGAATAGCTTCGCATCAACATCGCAACGCACGCCTCTGCCAGCCTCGGCGATAAAGAAACGTCCCCGAGAGAATTGAATCAACCAGCATGAAGTCCCAAGTACAAAATGAAGCCTCTCCGCCGTTCTGTAACCTCACTCACTGCCTGTTCCCCAATAATTTTTGTATCTTTGCTTTACAATGTCGTCAATCACTCTCCAGCCGGGCCGCTCTGAGCTCAAGCGCATGTACAAGATGGCACGCACCAAGACCCGGCCGACAACGCCTGTACCGCTACTCGAAGGGAAGACTGCTGTCATCACCGGTGGGAACAGTGGTTTTGGTCTAGCATGCGCAAATATTCTTCCTACCCTCCGCCTCAGCCATCTCATCCTTGGCGTCAGGTCCTTGAAACGGGGCGAAGAGGCCGCTTCCCCGCTCCGCAAAGCATATCCACATGTTAAGATAGACATATGGGAACTTGATATGCTAGATTATCGTTCTGTCCAGGCTTTCGCTCAGCGATGTGCGAGCCTCTCGCGCCTCGACATCGTCATTCTCAATGCAGGTATCAACAAGCTGGAGTACACTGTCACTCAATCTACAGGCCATGAGGAGGTTATCCAAGTCAACTACCTTTCCACCGCCCTACTCTCTATCCTGATCCTCCCGGTGCTCAAATCCAAGAGTCAACAAGACTCTCCAGGCCGGCTAACCATTGTCGGGTCCGCGATGGGCCTGAACGCCAAATTTCCGGAGCGCGATGCAGTGCCGCTACTCCCAGCTTTCGACAAACAATGGAGTGGCATCGCAGCATCCTCAGAACGATACTCTGTCTCGAAGACATTGATCTTCATGCTCGTCCTGAAGTTGAGTCAAATCGTGAACGCGAAGGATGTGATTATCAACACTGTCGATCCAGGCTACAGTGGTACGACGAATTTCGGACGAGAGGCGCAGGGATTCGCTGTGACGATGATTTTAGGCATTCTTCATGCTCTCCTGGGACGCACTCCTGAACAAGGCGCTTGGACGTATGTTGATGCGGCCGTGACTAAAGGAAGGGAGACACATGGGTCTTTTCTTGCCAATTGGGAAATATACCCGTACGTATCCCACAATTTCTTCCTGGTGATGATGGGAAAGCTGATTTGACGTAGTTTTCATGAGTTGCTATACACTGAACAGGGAAAACGAACTATGGAGAGGCTTTGGAATGAGACTATTGCGGAACAGCAAGACTTCGGGGTGAAGGAGGCTCTTAGTATGATGCAGGGGAAGTGAGACCGTATTTCTTCGCGTTGATTTGTCGCTTTATCATCACATTTGATCTCAAGAGTCTTGAGATGTTCCTCTTTACTTTGCTCTCCTTGAACATTGAACTAGCGTTGCAGCGGGTGTTATACTTTCAACTTGTATAATAATAAACGCGAAGCAAAATATCTACTATCTTAATGCCAGCGCGTAACAAATTTTATCATTCTCATTCTCATAGAATGTTTAATTTAGGTTGGTTGCACACTTCTTGAATATCGATCTTCTATCCTGTCTACATGATTATACAGTACTGCCGCTCAGTATTTATTTGCATCTTCTACATATCATTCCACGTGGTTCTTGTTTGTATCGTGGTCATGTTGGTAATTATATTCTTCAACCTTCTCAGTTACTTCCCATGGCGAAACCTCGTGGATCCTCTAGTCCCCATTGTCGAGCGTTCGCTATCACATCGCATCAACGGTAAATTTACGAGATCGCACATATACGCTTGCGCAAAGGCTGCGAGGCATCTCTAGTATGCTTTGCGTATGCATAGAGATACGTCTAGTAATGCGATCATTTCTAGGTCTCTATGTCCACACTGCCGACAAAGAAAGCATCAGGTGTATCTCTTAATGTTGCCGGTATCCAAAATCATTGGCATTGGCTCTGGCTCATCGTGGTCTTGTCATTTCGCATAAGAATACCGCCGATTCGCTCGTCTAACCCAGGCGTAGGCGGTTCTATCGATGGCGTCGTCACTTGAGGAACGAGCCCCTTCATCATGTGCACCAGATCAGCCGCTTTGAAGGGCTTCTGCATCACTCGATCCTGGGATCCGTCAGCTCATTCAGACGACCTATGAGATGAAGATGATACGTACCGCACCCGCCATAATCGCGGTATCGATCTGCTCCTTTCGCACATTTGCTGTAACTGCGATGATGGGTAATCGGGTTCCAGCCCGGCTGCCTAACTCCATTGCTTGACCAAGAAGTCCTTCGCGCTCGGTCTCTCTTTTGCGAATTTCCTGAATAGCAGCGAGGCCATTTAGAACCGGCATTTCCAGATCCATGAGTACGACGTCGAATACTTTCTTCTCGAGCATATCCAATGCTTCTAGACCATGATTCGCGACGTCGATTAGACACCCGGCTTTCTTGAGCTGCTTCCCCAAGACTTGTTGATTGATGATATTATCTTCAACAAGCAGCACGTGCAGCTGTTGCAGTGCTGAGCCTACACCACCACACTCCTGGAATAGTTCTCCAAGTGTTTGCGGTCTTCTCTCCACCCTTCGTGTCTTTACGTAGAAGCCAAAAGTCGAGCCTTCGCCTGCTACAGAAGCAACGCCGATCTCGCCGCCCTGCTTCTCGGTCAACTCTTTCGAGATGAAGAGGCCGAGTCCACTTCCGCCGTATTGAACGTGTGTCCTTGTGTTCGCTTGTCTGAATCTTTCAAAAATTTTATGTATTTCTTTCCCTTTCAGTCCAATGCCAGAATCTTGAACTGCAAAAGTAAGGTAAATTTCTTCGCCAGTCCCCCATTCGGGATTGGTGGTCAAGTCGGCACAATGTTTGCTTTTCGAAGCCCAAAACATGTCAGAGGAAAAGAACTTCCGTGGCTCAGAGGTACGTGCGCCGAAGCGGATCATGATGCAAGGGTCTTCAGAAGGCTTGACAAACTTGATCGCATTTGTGAGCAAGTTGATGAAAATCTGTGTAACGCGCGACGGATCCAGGTAAAGATAATCAATGTCCAGGAGCGAGAGTGACTGATCGGGATTGACATTATGACGGATTTTATTCGACCTTAGCTCCGCATCGAAGATGCTTACAATAGAATTGATGAGCTTGGTTGGTCGTACTGCGTTGGGGGTGATAGAAAGTAGCATCGAGTCGAGCTTACTCACTGTGAGCACATCATCAATGATTCGCTTTTGATGGTTGGCACATTGCATGATGATGCTTGCGGACGCACTATTGTCGCTGAGCGTCTCGAGAACAGGCTCTGGTATCTCGGCGAGCCTAGATCGGCACTCATCAATCGCACTGGTAATTCCATCGGCACAGTGAACGATGGCACTTAACGGGTTACGCATTTCGTGAGAGACGACATCGATGAAGGCTTCTTGTTGACGTTTTGCCTCTCGCGCTTCAGCTGCGAGCCGCGCCTGGAAGCTTTGGGCCCACTTGAGCTTGCTGATGTCGGTCGTACACGCCATTATAGACTTGACTTGACCATGTTCACGGTACGGAAAAGCAAGCACCTGCAGCTGGGCCGGCTCAGCATCACCGCTAGGCGATGTGTACAGACGCTTGAGTCGCATTTCCACGTTAACGTGGTCAACGCCACCAAGTAGATCTGCCCATACTTCATCGGCTTTCAGGCGGTCTTCGTCGAGATAGACCTCAAAAAAATCCCATGGAGCCTGTTGATCTTCTGCGGATCGGCCGGATAGCGCGTAGTAATGGTCATTCGCCCAGATGATTTTCCCTTCGATTGATAGATGAACCATGCCCACCGACGCATGCTCTATCAAATGCCGAAGCTTCATATCGCTAAATGCAAGGTCATTCTCAAGCTGCTGCTGGCGTTTCCTGGTCTCTTCTGCACTAACAGCGGTAGAAATGATGCTCGACACCGTGCGTCTAAGGTCCCGCAGAAATTGACGACAGGCGTCGTCGAAAGGGCGGCACGGGTTCGTCCCTACAATTAAATAGCCAAAGATGCGTGATCCGCCGGTGATGGGTAGGATAGCCATGTTCTTCGATGGCGATCCGAACCCGGCCCACGAAATCGAGCCGAAACGCTCGTCGTAAGCGATGATGAGCTCGTCGGTGCCTGCTCGGCGGCAGTCTGGGAGGAGACCGTCGGGGCTGGTAGTTTCGTGGCCGTCCACAATCAGGTTGTGACCGTTGGGGAGACCGAGGTGCCCCCGCAGCCGCATCAACTTGGAGCTTGGAGTCTCCTCCACCTCGTAAAGTATTGCCAAGGGAATGTCTTCACCATTAGTCTTGAGCGTCTCAAGTATATGGCAGCAGGCGGCTGCGATGCTAAAGTCTGGGACAGAGGCAAGACGATTCAGCAACATGGTGCGTCGGTCAGCCAAGCGCTGGCTCGTCACCTCAAAGAGCGAATTATAGAAACCTTGGGGTCGATTCGTGGGTCCGCTGCCAACGGGCACGAAATTTCCGTTGAAGAAAGCCCTAGCACGGTCTTGTTAGCTATCCGTCCCATGTTAATCCCCACATGATGCATGCTCACTCCTCACGCCAGCCGCGCCGTTCCACCATGAGTGATTGCGCGGGCGAGTAGTCGACGCCCTGCCCTGTTATGCGGGCCTTCTCAAAATAAGGACTGATGCCCTCCCACAGATCGGGGTAGCCCTCCTGAAAAGAGGCTCCCATGAGCTTGGGGTGAGCCTTGGCGGCTAGGGGCATGTAGGCTTCATTGTAGATGGCCACAAAGCTGGGACCCCTGTCTGATGTAAGCCAGCGTTCTGCCATTGCACATGTATCAACTCCCTCCGACGTACCACCATAAGCAGGCCGCGCGCGAGTCGGCGAAGAGCATGCGCGTGAAGAGCCGAAGTGTAGAGTCCCAGTGCTTCAGCGGGCCTAGCTTGCTGCGGGACCAGTCTGTCTCGCGGAAGAAGCGCACATGGCTGGTGGATGGGAGGTCTATGGTCCAGTCGTCTCCGTTGTCACTGTAGTCGCTATTGTTACCGTCGTCCCCGTGTGTGGTGCCTGACAGAGACACGGCAATGACGTCGTCGCCCGTCTCCGGCGGAGGCGTGGGCTGCGCGTGCATGCACCTCACAGACAACGTCTCGGAGCGATCGGGGGCCATGAAGGAACGCTGCTCGAAGTCGTGGCATGCTCGAGGAGCGAGCAGGCGTCCACTGCCGCGTACAAGAGTGTAGCCATGCTTTTAATGACATGCCTCATCGATGCGTGCGGTCAAGCGCTAGCGAAAGCTCATCGACGGTAGCTCTTGGCGGCTAGATTGGCGACATAAGCCATTGTAGATCAAGTCCGCCGCTGGGCCTGGACGCTACCTGCCCCATTACACGCCCCCTCCTGTCTGAGCGGCTCCATTGTGCTAGAGGCGCGCTTCTAGGGCTAGCCCTCGGGTCCAGAATGGCGCATTGGGACAGGCGCCGTCTTCCACGTCACTAGGCCTGACGGCTACGCTTGCTGCAAGGGCCCGCGACCTGCCATCCGGTGACCTACGTCAGCCTGGACAGCGAACCAAAGCTTGGAACTCCATCTCTCCTTGTCCATGGAAAAGAATGCTTCGTGTCCAAACGGCCACCTGCGTAGTGCCTTTCATCGTACTCCTTTTCCACTATCCATCAGTCCCGTCTCTTTTATGTTCAGCTCTTTGTTGCGAAAACGGACAACATTTTTGGAAGCTTGCGGTGCTTAAGCCTAGAGAGAATATCACCCTATGGTGCTGATACAGCCAAAGTCATGAAAACTCGTGAGTTGCCAATGTAACCGGTCTTGTGGCAGCAGCTGTCGGGTTCAAATGTAGACTCAGATCACTAGTCACGATGAATCCGGTCCCTTTGGTGCTCGATTTGGTCTGGAACGGCTGAGTTGGCAATGTCCCAACCCGATTCCGCGACCGTGTTGCCGTTTCAGGTAGTGCACAATAATCAGACACATCTACTTTTTTTTAGGTTACGCAGTCATTGAACGAGTGGGAAGGGACCTCGCATGTGCTACCAAGATTTGCCTCGTGCGCGATGCTCGCTCGTTAATTAGCCGACGTACACAAATTGCTCAATTTAAGGAGGTGGATCACTTATTGGTGAGCCATGATGTAGGAACTATTCCGTAGCTCCGTGGATATTGGAGGCGAGATAGGACATGTGGAAATCTCGGATGTCTTTCTGTGAGGTAGAGGACAACGGTGAGGCCGGCTCGGCTTGGCTCAGGGCATTCCCAGGTTGACATCGTGCACATTTGGCCCGTTCTACTGCAACTGAATTAGAAAGGACCGGGATATAAGGAAAGACTGCAGCAGCAATACCGGGTTCATTAGGTTTATACCCTCCAAGCCTCCCCACATTAGAAGTAGGAAGACCCCACTTCTCTCCCTTCTTGTTACATTGTCGTGCTGGCTCTTCTCTTCAACGTCACCCAAACTATCCACAATGCGTCCAGCTTTTATCAACATTGTTTTTGCCACGGCTGCCTCGGCTGCTTCCCTCCGCTATCGACAGGCAGCCAATGTCGTCTTCAAAGTAACAAATTTCACCGCGTTCATGGCAGATCCCTACGTGGACGGTGCCCAATCCAATCTATCCTTTCACGTGACCGACGCTCGGCCGGGTTTTGAAGCAGAAGTAGACTGTGTTGTGCCAAATACATATTTTAATCTGTACGCTATCAGTGCGCTGTACGATGTCTGCGGGAAGAGAGACTTGGACTTTATGTACGGGTATGGAGAGAAGGGTTTGACTATAAGGAGAGGATGGAGAGCTAATGAGTAAGTGGCATTTTCATTGTCTCGTTATTGATTCAAATGTTGATACGAGGCAGGACTTCGTATGTAACTGGCTCTGCAACGCAAGAATGGCACTGGGTCGAAGCAGGAGACGGTGCGAACGTGACGAAATACCCAGATGGAAAATTGTATGTCAGGAAGGAAGAATGGCTGTTTCCAGTGACAAGGGTCCAGGCGGGGACCCCACCCTAAGATGCGCAGATGGACTGGTGGAGTCAACGAGCGGGCGCTGAATAGAAGAGGAAGTATGCAGGCGAGGAGAAAACTCGACATTATCATACATGGGCTAGTTCGCTTTCGATTTATTATCCACATAGCCTACAACTTGGGCCCCGTTTGCGCCTTCTTCAGTATCGGCTCCATCTTAGTAGCCTTCATGACATCGCCCCTGACCTTCAGCTTTCCGCTCATGAAGAGCTTCTGTGCGTTTGCCTTGCCCGTCACTAGCTGTCCAAAGTCCTTGTCGCTCAGCACCAAGGTCACGCTCGCTTTCTTGGGAGGCTTGCCCTTGCCGACGGTGCCCGATTCTTTGAGATCAATGAACCATTCTTCCTTTTCGCCGGAATCGTTCTTAAGTTCGAAGGCGAAAATGGCGCCACCCTTCTTGATGGCATCTTGGCGGCCAGCATCGTCATTTGCGAGAGAGGAGGCAATCGCGTCGAAGGCGGCCGAGGAAGGAAAGTTTGCTGTAGGATGCTCCGTCAGTCATGCTGTGCTCGTATTGAATGCAGAAGGCAACCACTCTTTCGCAAATCGTGAGCTGACAGTATCCCCGTCCGTCGTTTTCTCACAGGGATGGACAGAAGAGGAGAGCTCCGACGTACCTGATTTTAGAGACATTGTAGCAAATGCGCGGTTGTTTGATTCTAATTCGTGTCGTCTCGCGGTCGCGTGCTTGATTTAAGAATTCTCGAGCAAAAACGTCAAGATTGGCAATAAGGCTGGAAACAGAGACTAAGTGTAGTAATCTGATGCGGCAACTTGGGGGGCCACTTCTATATAAAATGTAAGCTCGGAGGCTTGTGACAGTTAGTGATGATGTCCGAGCCCTGAAATCCGGGGAAACATGTGAACGCGACGGATGCCAAGACACACCAGCGGAGATGCCGAGGCAGTGACGTCCATGCACGTGGATGGATCTTTCACTTGCTTAACTCTATTTGGTAGTAGCATTAAAGCGCATTTAGCTAGCTGCTCTGTCACTGGTATAATTTTCTTGCAGTGTAGGAAGTGATCAACTATTGATGTCGACGTCTGTAGTCTAGTCTTGTGTACGTATCGAGTCACCATCCCGGAATTGCAGATAGACATGTCGGATTAAAGCGCATCGACTATGAACGTTGGTACCCCGCATCTACTCTTCAGGGGGATACACAACAATTTTCTCAATGTCCGCTCCTTTGACATCGAACCCGTTCCATAGTCCTCCGATCTTTATTTCGTTCTGTCTTCCTTTTGTCAAGTTCAGCTTCAACGGCGAACTCAAAATGATCCCTTTGTGCGTATCCCTCTGATATAGCGTTTCTACATTTTTGTTGTCACCATTCACCACTACGCTTGCGATGCGGCGCAACTGCCAACTTCCACCGATGCGGTCAGGTGTTCCGCCGGGTTGGTCCCCGAAACCCATGTCGTCAGTGTTCTGATAGTAGAAAGAGACCCATTGAGGTTTGCCAGTACCTTCGATGTTGGAAAAGGTGACGGTTGAATCATTGCCATAGATTCCCGTTAAAACCATACCGGAGTCTGTGAACGAGGCCTCTTGTTTGAAGGCCGAGCCGGACGTGGTTGCAGATGCGGCTTGATATGCCTTGCCCTGGATGGACTTCCATTTGCCAGTGTCACTGCAGACAGAGACTTAGACAACAACTTACTTATTTAGTGAAGAGACTTACACGTTAAGGTCATAGACGTCGTGCCATTGTAAATCGAGAGACTTTTTGCCTTCGTCAATAGATAACGGAAGCCAGATGTACCGGCTCTCCCAGAGCGAGTTGGAGTCCCATTGATCACCAAGATATAGATATGTAGTCTGCCTTGTACCTTTGATGCGGAGGGAGAAACCTGACTGCGAGTTGAACGTGCGGGTATTCAATGGTGCTATGATGAATGGCTGGGACCACGGACCGCTGAGAGAATCCGCGCGGAATGCTACAACATCTGAAGCTCCATTAGCTTGACTTCTAATACTTTATGAGCGAATATACTGGAAACGACTCACTGTTCGGTCGGTACCCTGTCTTATGGCTCATGAGCATAAAATAACTCTTCTCTGTCTGGATGATAGTTGGCGCCTCTAGGTCATATTTGTCGAATCGATGAACAACCTTGTCGAGACCAGTTATGTCGGTATTATAGCTCGTGAGATATACATCTCGGGCTTCCCTACGGTCTCCATTCGAGTAAAGGGCATATGCCCTCCCATCCTTATAATCGGTGAAGAGGCCAAAGTCTTGAGACCAATTGCCGAGCGGTGAAGTAGCATCGACGAAACTATATGGTCCAGTGATATTATCAGCTTGTGCAAAACCTTGAAGCAGCCAACCATATGTAGAATTATCAGCATGCCACCACATCTGAGTCTCATTAGCAGTCATGTTCAGCCCAGACCCCATATCACTTACGTGATACTTTCCGGTGCCCCTACTATAGACAACTTTCGGTCTCTGGATGATATGTTCCGGGGAAATATACGGATGCCCTTTAATGGGTGCTATAACATTCAGTATTCGTCCAATTTCTGGACTAATCCGACGTACATACACAGGGCCATGCCGTGATGTTTCCAAGTCGCAAGGTCATCCGAACTATAAACAGACACGCCACCACCCTCAACCTGCCCTTCGACTTTGTACTCTCCGAACAAGAAGAATTTTCCGGAATCTTCATCCACTGTAACGCATCCCGCATGCGCATTGACTAGTTTACCTTCTGTATCTAGCCATCGCGCTCCTGGAACGATCCATTTCGCGCTAACCTTCGTCGTCACTAAAATCAGACAGTAGAGAGCATAAAGAGGCAACATTTCGCGACCGAACAGATGTAGAACTATAGATTTTGAGATTCAGAAAGTAATACTTTATAGAATGCATGGGGTCCATCAGCCAAGACGGTACGGCGATATTTACCCCGAGGTCCAGGAACCAAGATCGTTCGCGCGGGGGTCCGCAACCTTGAGCTTGCGCCGATCGCCAGGTCCATTCTAGTCTTTGACAATTTACGAGGTCTTCAGTCAAGGCCCGGAAAAACTCGCCTGCAGAGCGGTGTAATTAACGCACTTACGAACCGAAGCCTTGGTCAATGGTGGCGAGGAAGGATTTCTGGACCTCATCGCGCATCTGTTTGGTATACGTACGAGCAAATCCTATATTAGAGGCATCGGATGCGAAAAGCTGATGATATGTGCATCTGTAAGTAGGGTGATACTTAGTAGTCATACTACGGATTGACAGAGCGCACACAATGCATGATCACGACAAGTTTTCCCGTCGATTCTGTGCTAATTTTATCCAATTTGGCTCAGTCTCAGGCCCAGATCTTCTGAGAGACGGCGATATCAAAATCGGCATTTGGCCCTTCAAAGACCTCTTAGAAGACGTATCGAATGGAGACAGTGGACGCCTATAGCAGGCAGGGGAGGCGAGTCGAGTACAAGATGGGGTAGCAAAAGGTAGGGACGTGCAATTGCAGTTCACATTTTGAAGAAGCATTTTCCAGAGGAGGGTCATACGGAATCGCATAATAAACTCGATCCCTCACGAGGCAGGCGGACAGGACAGTGTCGGCGCTAATCGTGCGTGTTGAAGGTGGGTCGTGCGATTCGGCACGCTAACCCCGTTTAGGAGTGTTGTTTACCCTGGTGTTTTGCGAATCCGCTGTCGACCACCACTCCGAAGCACCTGAACCAGCAACATCAGCGCGATGGAGTCTTACAATCTGAAGACGGCATCGACGTATATAAATAATCTCCTACTAGCACGCGGCCTGCTGCGCGATGGGAAGCCCATTGAGTTTGCGCATCCGTCGCGCGGAGAGGGCGGCAAAGAAGTCACCATGGCTCAGATCATCAACCTAGTCCACGACCTCATACTAAAGCGAGATGTATGGTTTGCTCTCACTTCGAACTTTATTGCCCCTATTCTAACCCACTCGCCCTGCAGCGCGACCAGGAGCATCGTGAATCGGTCGCGGCAACCATTCGAACCCGAGCGAGCGAGTCTAGCCGTCAGACGATCGCTCTCGAGAAGCTACAGACGCGCAATGAAGACATTACCCGCCAGCTTTCCCTCGCTCAATCGCAAGAGCGCTCTGCCCGCGCTGCCCTCCGAAGCGCAGAATCGACGGCGCGCAGTCTGCGCGAAGAAATGGCCCGGCTCAAGACTACCGTTCAGCAAGTGCGCACAAGCTGTGCCAATGACATAAGGAAGCGCGATGTACAGATGCAGCGACTGAAGAGCCATTTGACGAGCCAGCAGCGTGGAAACAAAACCGGGCTGGTGGGGGCTAGCATAACCATCAATCCCGGATCCACAGCCATGGCTGCCATGACCGGCAGTTCTCGAGAAGACGGCCCCGATGTCGATGACCCAGAGTACAGCCTTAAGCAGGAGACAACTGAGTTCTTGACGCAGCTAAGCCAGAGCCTGAGCGATGAGAACGATAATCTGATTGGCCTTGTAAGGACAACCATCACCACGCTGAAGGAGCTCCAGGGTATGCCCGAAGACCAGAGGCAAGACGATGGCGAAGGGCTCTCCGCGATTGGAGAAGAGGATGAAAGCACGCGGCAGGGTATGCTCCACGCACTACCTACAAACTACGAAACATTGGCGAGCGACCTGGACACTGTTATGAATAACTTGAAGAATCTCCTTACCAATCCCAACTTCGTCTCTATCGAGGAGGTCGAGTCACGAGACGAAGAGATCCTTAGGCTACGTGCAGGCTGGGAGAAGATGGAGCTGCGGTTACGAGAAGCTTTTGCTCTGATGGAAGCTTGGAGGAAACGAATGGCCAGTGGCGGCGATACGATCAACCTTGAAGAGCTCAAGATGGGTCTAGGTCTTGGCCTTGGTTTGGAAACAGTGAACAATGAAGAGATCTCCATCATAACAGAGGAAGATGAAGACGAAGACGAAGACGAAGACGAAGACGAAGCGGCCGCCAGTTCTGGCTTCGACGAGGACGTGGGAGAGGCAGATGACCTGGTGGATCTGCCCACACCGGAGGCCGACCATATCCCCGAAAAGACAGGTGGATCGGATATGTTCAAGTTGAAGCTGCAGCCAGGCCCACCGGCGCTTAGAGAGAGTAACGGGAACGCCAAGTCTCCCACCAAGTCGCCGCGAAAGGTTGCTTTTGCTGCATCTATACCCGACACACCATCGCAGGTGGAGGATGAGAACGCAGAGGCATCAGGGATTGACTTGGTCGGTGTGGAGAAGCCTAGCCGTCCAACATCAAATCCAGGTGGGCAAACTTCTCAGCGCTCAAGTCAAGAAAAGTCCACTATTCCTCGAGTATGTTGTAGCCCTTACAACTTCCACCTAGCAAGTACTTTTGATTCTAATGATGATTTGCAGGCAAAGAAACGACTCTCTAGCGAAGCTCATCCGGATGAACGTTCGCCCAAACTAACGGTGCAGGACAAGCTGAAGGTGGCTCAGGCGGAAGCGGAAGCTGCCGCTGTCGCCGAAGGATTAAAGGTCAAGTCGATCAAAGCACGACCGAAGGATGAAGAGGGTGTGCGGGAAAGGAAGCAGAGGCGTGCTAGTCGAGGCTCGCCAATGAAGACGCGCATCGGTGGGCGCCCAAAGAGGAGACAGAGCACGCTGACGCCGGACGAGCTGGGTGCGCTCATGGGTCTATAGTTCGTGCTCGAGCTGAAGGCCATGCACGATGCACATTGTACGATGAGAGTTGATTTTGTGGGGTTGATTACGAATGATGGCCAGCATTTTGTCTTAGTATAATCTATCCGTTGGAATCATCTTGTCATAAGACTGACACGAGTGCGGCTGTGGGTACGTTGGTGAAAGCATATTTACTTGATTCGGCAATTCGAGAAGGAAGATGCATGAACACGGACCAGGGTAGTGGCGCGTAGGTACGGGGTCTCTGCGAAGGTGCTCCACAGGTGGGCAGATTGCCGTGATATTGGGGGCTGAAAGGTCGATGCTGGAGAACGAATCAAGCTCGGCAGGCAAGGAAGAGCAGCTTCAAGGTCTGTGGGAGACTCTATCAACCTGAGAAGCCAGGCGTGCCGGGCACTTGTTGCCTGAGGCGATGGTTGTTGAGACGGACATGCGCAATGGAGAGCTGTGAGGCTTCCTGTCTCATGCCACTGTCGCTCTTCATGTGCAAGGGGATGGGGGAACTGGTGTGGGACGGTGGTTCCATGCCCAACGGTCTTGTCTGCTCGTAGCACAGCTTCGCGAAGGCGTGGACGGGCGCAGGCTCGAATGGAAGGATTGCTCGAACCGCTGGGCGCTCGCCCGTCCGGTGAGTGCTGCATCGTCGGGACCCGTGCCGTCGCCATGGCCGTCGCCGGCGTGGAGCTGCAACCGGCTGCATGGCATCAAGCCTATCTCTCGACGGTGCACAGCGATAACCTGCCCTCGATCACGATGGTCCAGCGTACAGCTCGCGAAAGCAGGTTGTCGTGGTCGCACGGCTGGAGCGAGCAAGCTATTAGCCGCCCAGTCCCACTCGGGCTCATTTTGTGACCAGATGACTGCTGCCGCGGGATGCGATTGGCGGCGGGCGCCGAGTCGGGCTGGGCGCCATGTGAAAAGGCTGCAAAAAGAACCGGATGTGGTGTGCGCCGGCGTGCATAATAGAGCTCCATGGGGGGGAGTGAATGCTACTTCGGGGTGGTGTCTGCAGTGTGATGGACGACGGCAATGCACCGGGGCGAGCAAACATCACAGCAGCTGCGCCGGCCGCGTCGCTGATTGGCTGCGTGTTTGCAGCGGCGCCCGTGCACGCCTGTAGCCCCACCGCGGCCACCCCCCGCCCCGCGCAGCCAATCAGCGGCCGCGTGGCCTGCGCCTGGCTTACACAGACGTCCCGCTCCACCACTCCCACATCTCCGTCAAGCGCTGGCCATCTTTCGATAGACTGCAGCCCTCCTCGCTCTCCCTGCCTCCTCCCTGCCCGAGCGGCCGTGTGGGCTGCACAAGCAATCAATAGCACCCGGGAGGAGCGAGCCATCTCCCGAAGATGCATAGTGCCACCTGGGCCACCGTGCCCCCCAGCCTGTGAGGTGCGATAAATAAAGCCCACCGCGCCCCGCCTTTGTCTTCTCCTCTCCAGCAAGCGTGTGAAGTTCTCAGAGCTGTGTATTGTGTTTTTTTTGTATCCTTTTTTCCCCTTCTTTGCTTCTTCCCCCTCTGCCCTCTTCCATCCCGCAACTTAGGCCTGGTGCCACTAATACCATTACTTGCCGCCGACACACCTTTTTCCATAATACGGCTGTCTCTTTACTCGAAAGAGGAGAGAATTGTCCATTTTTACACTAATTCAATTCACTGCTGTGGCTGGTCCACACACCCTACAACGTAATACCAGTTCTGCTTGCTCAAAGACGACAAATCGCCATCTGCCAAATCGGTCTTCCACACGACTCACGACGTACGCCCTCACGTCGTCCACCGGCAATTGCGCAACCTCGCGTCTCCTACACTCTCTTTACGCTTCATTCAGCAATCCCGCGTCTATCCATTTACTTGGCCTGGACTCTAGGAAGGAATTGCATTGCTTCATTGATATCTTGATATACTGAAAGAAAGAGTTGGCATCGACTTCCACAATGGCAGCTATCCAGCTCAACTTCACGCTACGGACGAGCGCCGGGTGCAAGACGGTGCATCTGCTCGGCTCTTGGGATAACTATGCAGGACAGCTTCCGCTGTCCAAGGATCCGAAGAAGAGTGGGGGTTGGTTGGGATGCTTCAAATTTCAGGGGAATACGTTGAAGCAGGGCCAGCGGTATTGGTACTACGTATGTCGTCCGTCGTCTTGACCTTGCCATTCCATGCTGACAGAACGCAGTACATCATTGACGGCTATCACGTCTCGCACGATCCCGCGAGAGACCATACCACAGAGCCCACCACTGGCCGCAAACTCAACATTCTCGACATTCCCGGCAAAACCAAATCCTCTGCAACCCATCAATCATCACGCTCCTCTTCGGACAGGGCAAATCGGCGCGTAAGCACCGCCTCCATCCCCAAGGGCCGTTCCGTCTCGCCCTCCAAAATCGTTGCTCCCAAACCCGAGCGTCCGCACCAAACGCGCCAAGTCATCAATACCCAATATGACAAGGCAACGCTCGAGGCCCTGAGCTCACGCTTCGCACGGCAAACCATCTCGCCTGCAAGCTCCGCGACAAGCATGTCAGAGGACGATTCGTACTTTGATTCAGACTCGGACGTTCCGAGCTTGACGTCTCGGTCTACGAATTCGTCGTCCCCGTCGAGCGTGAGCTCCCAAAGTAGTTGCTGTACCTGCGAACGGTACGGCATCACACGATCTGGCGACAGAGTGAAGCTGGATTGCGGCGGCGCAAGGTGCGGGTATAGCGACGACTCGTCCGAGTGCTCTTCGGAAGACGAGTACCGGTACGAGCAAAAGACGACTCGTCGACAAGGCGTCGTTATACGCACCTAGCATCCTTGCGCACGCCGGAACCCTTCAAACCGCTCAGCTGTTGTTTTCAACACCCACCAATTCGATCATTCTCTTTCTTTCTGTCTATATTTATGATACCTTTTGACGTAGCGTTCCTTTCTTTTCAACACCTTTTTACAAAGACAACGACCTGATCCAAGTCTTTTGTCAGTTCACGTCCACGGCCAGGGCGCCCCAATACACTCGTTGGAATGGGTAGATGTTTGTTTTTTATCCCCCCGTTGCTGCTGGTGTTTTTTGGAGCGGAAAAGAGAGAGTCTCCTTCCGATGAGGAGAATGCGAGGAACCCTTGTGCGCGCTTCAATGCACGCATGTACCCACACCTTCTTTAGCTAAGAGAGGAAATCAAATATATACATGGCTCGTGCTGAAATATCTTCTCTTCCCTTGCTTCTCATGTTTTGAGTGATGTTTTTTTTTTACAGATGCTCGTGCTATGAGAGCTTTCCAGTCCGCTTTCCAGTCCTACCTAACCCCCCCCCCCCCAATCTCTCTTAGAAGTAGGTCAAATGTCCGAAGTTTGCGGTATAGTACATCGCCGGTGGAAAGTATAACATGTTCTGGTGCTTAGTCTAATGTAAACGTCTATTGAAGCCTCTTACGGATGTGAGAGCTCCGAACGCTACCAAGCCACACACGGATCCTTCCCACAGGCCCTTGACGTACCTCGCTCCGATGATACCCGGCTCCTATACTTCCCAGATATATCCAGCAGTGAGTCATTGATGATCATTTGTGTTCTATATAGCACAATTGGTTGTAATCTTTTATAAAGGCGCTTGTTTGTGCTTGTTGCATGAAGCATGGGCGTTAGGCGGGAGGATTCAACGCTACCGATCGAACGAACCGTCAGCGTATGTCTCAGAAGATGACGAGATTGAATCTACAATAGGTAGTTGCGTTTCTTATTAGCGTCGGGCCAGTGCCTGGTTATGCTAGTCAGTCGTCCGTTGGTGGTTGATGCATGGCAGTCCGTCTCATGGTGAAGCTCCCATGGGAGATATTTCATGACATCAAGACAGCGCTTGAGTGTTTTTCCTGTAAGTCTATGCAAGAACAGCTGCACAGAGAACTTGAAGGATTGAATTGCTTTGACAAAATGTCATCGCCAATGTTGATGATCCACCAACATACCTCGCCTACCTATCCGCAACGCCCCGTCATCTCAATACACCCTCCCAACCCATTTTCAGACGTTGCCCGGATCCCACATGATCCTCAACGGTGTGACATACAATCCGCCTGTCCTCTAGCACCACTGACCATGATGACGTTGAAACTCTCCACCACGCAGGCTCGACCTAGATTTTTCCACCACTGAGAAAACCGCGCAAATATATCAATGCACGCGGCTCCTGATTCTCTGCGTCGATAGTAAAAATATGAACGTACCGCATCCTGTATATACACATATGCAGTCACTAATGTTTCTCCCTCCGTCCGGAACTCCGTCCCGGCAATCCCGCCCATGACCTCTTGCCCAATGGTAGCACGCACGCCAGGCTCTGGTTCCCGCGCATCCACGAGTCCGAGTCTCTTCTTGCATCGCGTCTCCTACCACACCACTCAATTTATAATTGCCGGTGTCTGCGCACAGTCGTTGTCTCATCCGCGCCATCAAGAATGCAATGTTCGGCGGAGCGGAGGAAGGAGGTTTTATCCAAACTAGGCCAAAGTTCTCAGCCCTACAAGCACGGCCGATCAAGATATTATGTGATGACAATCCCCCGCTGACCGTTTCGGAGGCCTGATTGTCTTTGTTGGCTGTTGGTCAGCAAAAAGGCCTCTCTCTTATAGAGGACCGAGTCGCCTCTACAAAACCGCTTGTAGGGCTCTCTGGTGCCCTCTCCTCTTATTTCTTGTCTTCAGTCTTGTTTCATTCGCTCAATAATTTTTCTTGTATTGAGTGGTTCTCTTGAAGCACCTTTGCTTCATTTTCTCCTTAAGACGTATGTGTGCTAGCGTGGATTAGTGGCGGATAGAGGCCACTACTCAGCCATATTCTTTTAGGAAAGAATTTACTTCTTTCCTACAAATATGTTCTTCTCGTTTGAAGCGTACCTATCCACGGCGAATCAAGCTAGGTAGAGCGAACTGTGAAGGTCGTTTGAGGGCCTTCGAATCTTTGTCGTCTGCTTATCTGATTAGCATGCCCATGGAACGACGCCGATTCGGCATCTGACGGATGCTTTTTTCTTCCAAGGACCCTTCGCGCGAGTTGCCTCATCTTTGAAACAACAATCTCAAACTATCGACTATCATGGAGACGTTTCTCATATAGGATGAAGCTTGGAGGCAATGGACATTTGATGTCTCTCAGATGAGCACTTCTGTGAAAGAGGATGGGAAAGGAGGAGGGTGGTGAAAGAGTGGGGACGATGGAGAACGACAAAGCTGGGGCATTCTGTGACTCTGGCAGAGCTGGCTGACAGAGGAAGCCAACGAATGAACCCTTCCGCCCTTGTGAAAGACACTGAAGGACCAAGGTGCCGCACTAGATTCGGAAGTATACATGCGAGCCTAACGAAGAACACCAAGGCAGCAGTGGGCCAGTCACCAATGATCCAGTCGCTAGTGGTCCAGTCGCTAGAAATTGCCACCACTCCATCTTCGAAGTCTCAGTCACTGGCCACCCGAGGTCCCTCTCATTCAGCATACAGAGTCCCGAGTAGGAATCTACACCGGCACTGCTTGGGGCCCAGCGTAGCTGGAACAGGGGCATCGGCCTTTTGCCACTAGCTGATGCTCTTCCGGTCAGAAGAGCTCGATCTTCAACACTGCCACCATATGTGAAGATGGGCGAATGAACACAAGAATATGGCCCAAGGTGCGAACTCGGTTCTTCGGTGAGTCTCCAGGCAACGGCCCCATGGTGCGGCATATAATAGCCCTCTCTACGGGCATTGCCTGAATGTAACGACATGCATGAGCCAGTACGGATAATACTAAGGGTTACAAAAGCTCGTTGACCGATGACTATCGCGATTGGGGTGGTGATCATTCGGGTGGTACAACATCGGGCATACTCGTGTTTACTGTCAAGAATGCAAAGGACGCTTATGGTGACATGGGCATGAGTAGAATCCTTGGACCAAGTGCGGGATCGGGCCGGACCATATGGCGGTAGTATGGGCTAAGTGTGTCAATAAGTGTCAACCGTGGAGGGTAACGAAGGAACGGTCACATGGGAGATTGGGGGAAGATGCGATCAAGATGCCGGGTAAAGATCGAATCCAAGGTGTACAGACACTGTGACGTGTAACAATGCGAGTATGGGTGAAATGACTCATTGGAGTAAGAGACGGGCAAGGAGGCAATATTGGCTTTCGTATCTTGCCGGGGCTACGATATCACGATATCACTTCTAGATGCGGAAGCACAGATGATCTGCCTAGTTTCAGGGCAAAGGAATGAGATGTGGAAGCCGACAAGGGCAAGAGCAAGGAAAGAAACAGGACGCAGGCATTGCACGGACTTACCAATGTGAAGGTATGGACTTCACCATTACAACACACACCATGGCACTACCGCAGACCGTCCGCCAAGGCCTAGATCCTTCTTGCACCAGCATATCGTTTATGCAAGATGATTTGAAAGAATGGGGGAAGGATCAGGTCCTATCGCCCAACTGAACGAGATCCGCTGATCATGCCAAGCAGAACGAGTCGTAACAGCAATAGCGGAAGCTAGAACTCCGAATGGGACTTATCGGAAGACCATCTGGATCCCGATGGGACTGTTGCATTGGCGACCGGAGACGGATATGAGTTTAACTCGGCTCACGATTTCGCAATCATCCATCGAAAGGGACTATGCTAGCGGAAAGCTAGCTAGCGGAAGGAGAGGTTTCCCTCCGAGAGCCGTCATGAGCCCTCGATCGAAGATACTAGAGTCGCAAAGAGTATTACTGCGCCTCAGTGGCGAATATTCACCACGAGCGCGTATGTAGTCCCACTTCCGGAAGCTATTCCAAAACCATCCAAGCGCCCGCAAAACGATCCCGTTCGAACATCTGTAATCATTCGAAACGTGCGGCGGAAGCCGTTCTGGACGGGTGGGGTCGATATTAAGCTGATTGCGCTTAGACGAGCTCCCTTTAATATCGAAGCTCACGTAATTCGGGGCACTCCGTGACCGTTGGCCACCTTTGCGAAAATCAGACAAGTCATTTTCCAAGTAGCTGCCTAGGAGGAGTATCCGAATATTGCGCGTCCTATTGCAGATTGTGAGCCAGATTTTTGGGAGGATCTGGGTCATGAGGGCCAGGGGTAGGGCGCCTTGTATCGCCACGGCAAGCAGCAACGTGATGGGTCACCTCCCATGCAGCAGACGTATATCCCCGGACCGCTGCCACGAGGTTCGATTGGTAGTTTTGGATTGGACATGGGCCATCGAGCCAGATGAGAGTTGCGGCTGCTGCCAAGCGAGCCCATGGTAATATGATATGGTTGCATGCGGCGAAGCTGGTTCGTTGTCTGCCATAGCCGACCAATATATCATGAGAATATCGAATACGCCTCACGAAATATCAAAAGGAAGTAGAATTGCGAGGAAGCGGGGCGCATGGTAGCCGGCAATCAACAGCAGACGTGGGAGGAGAAGTGAAGGAGCAGCCGATGTTACAATCCTTCGTTCACGCATGTACGGGTTGGTGGAGAGGTTGTGTTGGTACAGGTGAGACATGGAGATGTGCTGAAGCCCCAGAGATGACCGCGGAGGAGCGGCAGCTGGCGTCCGCGACGTTAGGACTAGACTGTAGACGTTGACTAGAGTTTGTTCCTCCGACACAGCCACTTACTATATTCGGTAAACTTTTGGAGCTACTCCCGTTTCGGGAAAGTAGTGCAAGCTTGAGCCTCTGCAAGCGTTAACCTTAGAAGATATGGCCATGGTTCTGTGCGTAGCGAAGATAGCAAGTATACGCACGGCATACTGAGATTTCGTATGTTCTGACATCAGAGACCATGTGACAGTCGTGGGAATATGCAAAGAGTGTGTGATTTAACGCTCAATCCAGCCATGACCGTTGTTTGCCGGGCTCCGTAGACGGTACTCGGAATGCTCCTTGTTGCATTGAGACAGTCTCTGCAATGCAGTATTGGTTGTCTGTCGATACGGAAATGTCAGTGTTACCCATCAACCTCCGAGGGGGGACGAAGCGTAGATTAAGCAGCACTCGAGATTGCAGATTAGGCGACAGCCAGCGGTACGGCGTCCATTCGAGCTGAGGAGGCATTGTGATGATGGTGAACTGACAGAAAGTGGAAGGCGTTTCGTTTGCAAGGGTGTGCAAGCCCCCTTCAACGGGCATCGTGTGCTGTACAGTGAGTGCCTACAAGCAGATATGCGAGTGTGAAGCGTTCACAAAGTGGCCAGAGTGTCCGGCCAAGCTTTCAAGCGAGAAGTTCAGGATTAGTCGTGCCGTCTGGGATTGGACTCACGGACCGCATTCGACAACACTACGGGCGGATGACGATCCCAGAAATAGAAAAGGACTTGCGAAGGCCGTAGGACGCCTCGACTGGAGGAGGGAATGCGTAAAAAGGTGGTACCAAGCCGTAAATGTCTAGGCGGCGCAACCGTGGAGCAACATGCACTTCGCGCGATGGTACTGAATCGAAGGGTGGCATCCATGGTGTAGACACAGAGCCGCCAAAAATAGACTGAGGATTGGAGCATTCTGAGGCGGATGATGCCGTGGTCGAGGAGTGACGAGACAGGTCTCCCCGGTAGCATCGGTGTGACTGAACATCTGAGAGGCATATTTTGTGCCACAAGAGGATGTTTCGAACAGAGCAGCAGACGGCAGGGCTGAGTGATTGCCCGATCAGCGTTTCGGCATCTGGGGAAAGTGGCCACTGGACGGCGATGGGCGACCGCACCCTGGCCTGGTCGGAGGAGCCCGCCGCAAAGCTGCCGGGCCTCGTCACAGGCGCGGGCGCATGATGAGACAGTCGCACGGCAGCATGACGGCGCTCACACCGACGCAACGAGCAGCAGACGGAAGGGGTGTGATGTGAAAGTGACTTCAAAAGGCGGTGTTGGAGACTGGCCCGCGCTTGCGCTAGCACCAACCGAGCGAGTAACGGCGTGACGTAGCTGAACCGAGCCACGACTCTTTCTGCATCTTCATCGCCAACTCACGACCGCACATATGAGTCAATTCGGGGCGCCGCGGAAGCCAGATGCAGCCGCCAGGCACAGGTAGTGAGCAGACTGAAGACATGCGATTCAAGCGTCGCGCTGCGATTCGGGAACAACCCCGAGCCGCAAGGCAGACTTGGAATATGCTAAGCTAACTCTCCGTGATATCAGCCATCAGGTGGCTAGTAACCTGCACTTCGCATGAGGAAATATGTCGACAAGCTAACGAAACACCAGCAATGAAAATCCAAATACTCCGGTGGCATGCAGTTAGCCGTCCGTGACCAGCGTGCCATGCAGTCCAGACTAATCCGTAATCGTACAACCCATCATCCCTACTCGCCCATGCACGTCGTCCCAATCATTCGAACAGTCCCAGTCATTCCAGTTCATATCCCTAACGAACTCCGCGCGATGCCCGCTGCAAGGAAATAAAACAGATAAGAAATAAAAAAAAAACAAATGAAATAACTCCGCCCTAGAAGGTGGTGCAAAGCACTAGATCGAGTCCAGCTCCAAGAAGTAAATTAGTTCTCCGCCTGCTCGTGGTCGTAAAGCTGGAAGCAAGCCATGCCGCAAACTGTAATGGAGCGTTCGTGGAATTGGCGTGGACAAGGGTGCTGAAGGTCCAAGGCGGCACTGCGGCGTCGTTCATCGCTGAGTTGGGTACGTGTTGCTTCCGTACCCAGAGTCTGGTAGCACTCCCGTGCCATAGGCAGCTTCGGGTCGGTGGCTGCTGTGCCTACTGCAAGCGTAGCCTACTAGAACCGTCTTCTCCTGGACAAGGTGACCGCGCTGCCCATGGGCGGCGCAAGGATCGATGGCGTGTTGGTAGTAGAGACAGCGACAGACAGAGAAGCGTTCGACGACTTGATAGCACATCTTGGGGGGAACAGATAGGTTCAACGGGAAGGAAGCAGTGAACGGAGCAATGTAGGAGCGTGAAACGATGAACGGTGAGGGAGTAGCCGAGATTGATAGTAAACCAACAGAACAGGAGCGCAGTGAGCAATGAGCAGTGAGTGAGACTGAGCTTGAAGTGGGAAGGCGGGATCCTTGCGGCGGAGAGCTAGAATATATAGCAACAGGGAAGGCGTATGGAGTAGAGAAAGAGTAACGGATGTGGGTTGGAGACGAGAAGGCACGCAGTTGTGCCTGCTGCACGGTTTGTCAGGCAACGGGATCCATATGTAGATGTAGTCAGCATTGATGGTGCTAGACGGGGGCAGCAGATGGGGAGCAGCACAGCCATAGCGGCCGTTAATTGACAGGTATGGGAAGTGGACAGGCCGCAGGCGTAGTTCCGGAACGACTGCGGCAGCACTAAGAGGCATCGTTCGCTCACGGGAGGCTCTTCAGCTGGGGCCGATCAGTGCTTTTGGTGTCGTCTAGCGTTGTGATTGGGTGGGGCAACGACATGCCTCGACTCCTTCGTTCGAACACTTGACGGTTTGCGCAGAACAGCCCTTGAAGGGCGCGCACGACCAGTTCGCCCCATGGCGATGGAGGAGAGCAGGATCCCTGCGGTTCAATGCCGCAAAGGGCCCTGGCAGGCGCAAGATGCGCCGTGAAATGGTGCAACTGCCCCCTGTGCAGAGACCATGTTGTGCATCCGTCAAGGCGCCGTGATCTCTGTCGACATCTGGCGCAGCCTGGGCGCAGGGGACGTAGTGGAGGGTCGGGGCTAGCCAGGCTCCCGGGAATGGGGAGCTGTCGTGTGCAGTCGAGGGCGAGGCAGTAGTGGCATCTTCGGTCTGACGTGGATCTGTCCAAGCCAGGGCCAGTCTCCCCTGGGCCGGACGTGAAGACAGCGCGCTATGGCCTGACGTCGGTAGCGGTTGCCGCGGACACTAAGCAGCCGGGAGGAGCCTGCGTGCTCGAGCGAGATGAGATCCGAGACAGATGGCGTGCACTCCCATATCCCGCGCCGTGGGAGTGGGAGGAGGAGGTGGAGGTGTTGAGGCACGCCCGCGCAGCGCCCCCTGACCCTGCACCGATCCCGTGACCCCGCGTACGCAGCCAATCGCGCCGGGGCGTGCCGTCGCGGCGAACCACCCCGTATGGGTCGGGCGGCCTTCCACCCAGCGACATCGACGCGCCGTTGTAGGTGCGGGAAAATGACCACAGCTGCGACGGACTCAAGCTTCCGTCCGCTGCCAGCAGCACAGCGCCGCCAGAAGCCGCTGTGCTCGCTCCTCACCATCAGCATCGCTCTCGGCCCGCCGATCACCCTCGGCCTTCCCTAGTCCAGGCGCTTCAGGGCTGACCAGCTGAGCACCACATGCCACTTTTCCTACGTGTAGCAGGATACGAAGCCATGGGAAGACGTCGACGAAGCCGGGGCTTGCTTCTTCTCCACTCTCTGCCACCTTCATCATCGAACACGCGCTGATGGGTGCCTCCACCATCGCTGCCTCCTACACCGCCCGCGGCACAAGCAGTCGCCCTGTCGAAACGGTCGTGCTACCTCACCGCATCTGTATCGTCATTGGCATGGCTATCGGATTCAAGCATAGAGAGCCCAAGCAGTGTGTCTTGCGGTTAGTCCGCACGGACGAAGCCATTTGCTCGGGAGCTCTTGCGACAGCCACGCCGTTGCCCATGGAGATCGCTGGGATCGCTGGACGTCGTACAATCGTCTCGCCGGGGACTTAGGGTCCCCAAACTGGCACTTGTGTCCGCCTGTAAGCTGACTGCCCGTTGCAAAACATGCAGCCCTATGCGCCCTCCCGTTTTCTGGACCCACGTGGCAAGGAGCTTCTGTTTCACACCATTGCTCATGCTATGAGCGCACACCGGCGACGTCGGGACATTACGCTAGCACTCTATATGATTACTTATAATTGAACATCGGAGGGGTCCTAAGGTGGCAGCTTGGACGACGCACACGTCTGTTTCAAGAAGCGTGTCATGGCTGCGCAGCTGCTTTGTCAGGCTTAAATTTGGCCCCATGCGAGACTGAAGGCACAACCATTGGAGTGAAGAACAAGGCAGACTTCCCCCATGTCCAGAACTTTATCTCTATCAGGGCTTAGACTTCTCATGTGGTCGTTATTAAAGGCCCGCACGTCCGCTAGCTATAGACAAAAATAATTGTCGCTATGACTTTCTCGACCAGAATAACAGTAAGGCATTTTTCTTTCTGTAACACGACTACGTTCCCAGCTGATCCAACAGACCAACTTCCCACTCGACACTGATCGCTCCACCATTGAAAAGACGCCGTAGAGGCCGTCTCTGCGACCAGAGAACATGAGGAACGTGGATGCCTGCGGAGTTCGTCCGCTCTGATGAGGTGAGAGCCTACCGTGAGGTTGTCGCGGTTCCTACGGTTCCTCAACGCCCGTCCAATCCGTCACCTTACTGTTCCATGGCCGTTCACCGTTCACCGTTCAACCCATATATTCGCCGTTAGAAGGCATATTGGCCGAACCGGGCGCAGGCAACCTCAGCGGCTGGGGTGCGGGTGCTTGCATGCCTGTGGCTCACGCCACTGATGCTGTTGTATTCACCAGAAAGGAAAGGAAGTCCAGACTCCTTCAAACTGCATTGCCCGCTTTCACCGTGAGGCATTTTCAAGGCTTGAGCCGGTTCTGCGACCGCGAAATAAAGTTCAGGCACACGTTGCTCTGCAACGAACTACACCGACCCCAATATCTTCCATTTTATATGCGACGGCCAAGTGCGTGTCGAAAGCACTCGTTTCCATCTCAGAAGATCTATGACCGCCAATCAGTCTCGCGATGTAGGAGATGCCTTAAAACTCTCGCCCATCGAGTCTGACGGTCACCAACCCCTAGAACTGCGAGGGTCGTCCTTCAACGCGCTTTTTTTACTCAAGGCAAGGGAAATCAGTAAACTATCAGATTACGCAAGGGTACTTGATGGATCTGGGCTGGAAGGCACGAAACTAGGCCGACTGTCTGTGGCGCGTTCCGAAGAGTTTAGTGGAGTATTCGAGCAACTGCCTAGGACTTTCAACGCCTTAGAAATCAAAGACAGTACAATTGGAAGTCCTGACCTCAGATGGCCTAACGCCCGTTCTCCTGGCTAGATGGCGCATGTTCTAGTGTCACAGCACCACCCACACGATGCATCAACGTACGATTTTTATGTAAACCGGAGTCTACCATGGCTAAGCCGTAAGTGAAATTGACTTTCACACTTACTGAATTCGAGGTTTAGGTTGAGACAAGGGCTCAAGAGTCTAAGTCCCCATAAGGTTCTACGCCTCATGGGATTCTCTACTTTGCTCGAAGTGATGCCCTTCATACATTACCAGAGGATATTGAATCACGGACGACATTGCACATCTCCGGTGCCCAATTCCGCACAGTCTTGACGGATAGTGTGGGCTAAGGTAGCATTTTTCGTCCGCCAGGGAATACAGCATCTTGATAAAACCTTGGGTAGTGAACTCTTCCGGTAGAAAATCAAATCAGATGCTAGACAGACGGCAATGATACTCAAGGGAAATAATTAGACCTAACTACAAAATAACACCACTCGCACTTTTTCGACGCATCAAGAAAATACACTGCGCATGCAAACCGCAAATGCAGGTGAATACCTACTCATCTTCCTCCAGGATTCAAGTGATGTTCTAGCGGACTAACATCCCGGCTACACGTAACTACCGCTGTTTGCACATGTACCGTAGGAACACTTACGTCGTTTGCTCACCCGCTCGCACGAACCACTTATTTCCGGAGCAAACGGCCGGACTTACTACCAACACACACACTGCATGCAAGCACCCCCCCGGGCCCCTTCAGACCATGTACTGTGCCTCTTTCCAAGATATGCGAGAAAGTGCGCATAGGCCTGCAAACGGTAGTAAATCAACGCAATTCCAACTTGTGCCCCCAACACTGCCGTAGTTCCCGAACATGTGTTTCACAGTGAGACCGTCATACGGCTAGCCCCAAGTTCGTACCAAAAAGGGAATACAGTGAGGTTATGGGATGTTATAAGCTTGATGGCTTCTGTGCTCCATTTGAAATTTGGACGTGGAGCTTTCGGTCCCTCATGTTTTTGAGATGAAGGTTTCGCTGGACTAGGTGAGTATCGGAGCAAGCCCTTTTGTATAGGCTAAATCGATGATCATGAGGAACAATTGACACAATGTGCAAGGAGACTGAGCAGATCATTCCTGTAGTATAATCCATGGTAATGATAATGGATATACTACATAATATCCATGTTCTGCAGCTGATCGAGGTCTGCTACTCTTCCATCCATAACGAGGGGGGTATACCCAGGAAAACAATGAAACCACCCTATGAAAACGCCCTATAATGCGCCTGATGAAGAAAACACAGTCCTGTCTTCCGTAATGCAAAATACCTGCATGACTGTGCTTTTCCGTCAGGAAACCCTTACATGCCAATAACGGTGTATAACACAATCAAACCCATGACCCAGTATCCAAAGTACTGGCCTATGGCCAAGGTTGCAGCCGCATCGTCAGTACCTCCAGGCGCAGTTGTACCATTCGGCAGCGTTCCGTTGAGCACCAGCGTCTTTGTGCCGTTCACATCCGACACCGTGACCAATGTCTTGTTCAACGCCTTGTAGCTTCCGTTCCCTACCAAATCACTCAAATATTGCTGGTTGTCGTTCTCATCGCAACCGCAAGAGGCGTACTGCTCGCAGAGACACGTAACCGGCAGCGATTGATTGGTGCCATTGGGATTAGTCGAATTCTGCATCGATTGGTTGTGGAACCGATAGGGGTTGTTGAAGTGGTAGGGAAATACGCTATACAGCCAGATGCCAGGGAAGATGGCGAGCGCAAGGCCAGTGCCGAGGAGTCCACCAGCAATGAGACCTTTGGGGGTCTTTTTGCCGGAAGCATAGGGAGTAGAGGCACCTCCGCCGTAGTAAGAGCCGCCTCCAAAGGAGCGCGAAGGGCCGGACCCGGAGCGAGTTGCGCCTCCTACGTTAGAACTTGTGCCCGTTCGACCGCTGGATGACGTGCCGCCGGAGCTGCCGCCGCTCTTGCCACCTCCTTGAAGACTGTCAGCCATTCCATTGCTGTGCTGGGTACTAATGGGGGAGCTCACCACTACTACCTCCTCCGCCGCCGCCTTTGCCTCCGCCACCTTTACGCTTCTCTAACGTATTCTCGGGAGCAAGGACATCCGAACGTGGTATGCTAGCAGCGTGCTCGAGGAGACTGAGAGCATTGGTATCCGACAATGACACAGCATGTACCGCAGAGAATGCGAGGGCTAGGTATGCCGCAATTTGTGGTATCCTCATGTCGGGCTTGTGGTGCGGTGTTTCTTGAAGTCCGACAGTTCTGTACGAAACGCGTGAGGCGGGAGTTGGTGCACTGGCGTAAAGGTGCAGGTATCTCTTTGTGACGCTATCAAATAAAGACAAATCTTATGCTGCAAGTAGCCGACTGACGTGTAGTTTGTGCTCAGTACGTTTGGTGGGGAGCGAATGCGATGGAGGACGGAGTCTTTATGAGCTAACTAGTGCGGAGGCGAACAAACGTGCAATGATGCAGGACAACACAGCCATGCCCCGGACCATCTAACATGGGAAAGCTTGGCGCGCCCACAGCCACGCTCTGACAATGCTGCCTGCTTGTTTAGATTGGCCAAGACGCCCCTTGTGGCTAACTCTAATTCTCGTTTCTTCAACAAGGATAGTCTCCACCACTCCCCGCCCAATGACCTGGTTTTATTTTCCACACCGTCTCTACCAATACGAGGCTGCACACTATCTCATTGCTCAAGTATCTCAAATAATCACAGAAAGGAAAATCTCATCATCACACTAAGCCGAGACATCCTTAAGTAACCAAAGACAATGACTTCACCAACGCCGATCTCCCGTCATCCATCTAGATGTTCCGGGAATAGGCGCGAACGACACAGTTGCTGTGACGACATGCTTGTACATCCGTAATCATGTACTTTGCTTTACAAGCTAATTCCTACTCGCTTATGGCAGGTGGAAATGATGAAGCGAGGCTGTGTTCAAAACAACGGTGATCACATTTGAGAACCACGGCTCATTTGATTAATGGGGCGCAATCGGGCGTAAACATTGGACGACGAAGCAGATCGTGAGCGTTGGGCAAACAGTATCCTGGGGTTGCACACATTATTCAATCTTCTAGGCATGTATTGTATTGATCTACACCTGAAGAGTCTGTTTGGTGTGTTCACTGTACTCTCTCTTGGCTAGGAAGACAGTGGGAGCCAAGGAAGGATTGATGTGGACCAAAGGATCAACGCCGAAGATGTTATAGTCCGTAGAGAGCTGGTTCAAAACGGTGGCTGTGAAGTGGTGGTCGAAGTCTAAACTACCCTCATCCGCCACTGTCAGGCCTTGATAATGATAGTCACACATCAGATCAGCCAGCGAGCCTACAGGGGACTGAAATCTTTACGGACCACCGCTCCTGGATCCATTTCAGAGGGACAGGTGAATCAGCATACTGAGACATCACAGCAGCAGTACATCAGCCTTGTCGGTGCTCAGACTTGTACCCATTCTTCTTTTGAAACACTGTAGCCGCCCCCCAAGTAATGCTGCAGTGAGCAGTGCAACCATAAATGCCGACCGGAGAATTATATGCCCGGAGAAGGCTATCTTAACGTCTAGGAACCGGGGCCAGGGGCCGGGTAGGGACGGCGGGCGAGGCTGAGCAGCGGCTTGCGGTGGCTGCAAAGCCTCGTTGACCATGGGTCCAAAGTGGGCGCGTTCCCCGCATTCAACGGACAGATTAGGGGGTCGTATGCGACAGCTAGCGATTCGTACCTCCTTGGTGTTGTGCGGGCGAAGCACCGCCGTCCGAAACTGTTTGCACCTTCCTGTACTCGGCCTCGAGCGCGCGTTGCATTTCAAAATCAGCTTGACGTTCTCGTTTTAGTCGCTGCTGTTCGAAGTCGCGTATGACACCGGCATGCATAGCCTATTCGTAACTGTTAGCTCTAGTGACGGCGTGGTACGATGAGGGGAGCTGACAGCTTGTTCGGCCTTTTGTGCATAGTGAACAAAAACAACGATGCCAATTGCACCTAAGGAAGTTGCTGTGAGCGTAAGTTTAGATGCGCGGGACATGGTAGCGACTGTATCTTAAATCTGACATGGTGATGGCAGAGACTTGCGGTGGAAGAACCTTTTGGATGGAGGAGCTAGGGCCACTTTGCCAAGCCCGCCGCGGTGAGGCATCTAGAGCCGTCTCCAACGCTCCAACCTACGAACATCCTCAACCGGATATCTTACAGTTCAAGATGGTGAGATCTTATTATCTGCTAGTCGAAGCCTACAATCACTCACAATTCCTAGTCTGCCCAGAACTCGGCGGGAATCCAGACGCTGCTCGATGTAAGGCCCACAGCCCACCTAGACCACTTAGAAGCTCACCTAGCTAGGCGGAACGAGAGGCGCAGAAGATCGTACAGCAGGGTAAGATACACTACCTAACATTCATGTGAGCTATTGTGCTAACATACAGTAGCAAGAGAATGTGTGCCACATCACCCTCGATTCCTCAACCATCCTCTGACCCCTCGCAGACCGCACCAAGCGAGTAAAGGACGCCCGAAGCGAAGCACAAAAGGAGATAGAGGACTATAGGAAGGAGAAAGAGACAGAGTTTCAGAAGTTTGAAAAGGAGGTGAGTCGTATGGACACATGTATATAGCTAGATGTGACGACTAACTGCTATATAGCACAGCTCCGGTAACAAGAAGGCCGAAGATGACGCAAAGAAGGATACGGATTCTAAGGTCAAAGACATCGAGGGAATTGGCAAGAAGTCGGGATCCAAGGTAGTGGAGCAGCTGATTACTGCCGTCACGAACCCAAAGCCTGAGCCGCCGCGATAATTGCGTCCTCTACCCTCCTGCGTTCGACCTCATGTTGGGTTGTCAATCTGGGCATCTCTTGTACTCCTTATTAGCGGCTTAAGATTCTGCTATCTGCAGGTCTAGAAATGAATATTGATCAAATTCCGCTTGTCGTTTTGACACATGTGGTCGTGACGCTCTCTCATCGCCTTGATAACCAAAAAGTCGCACGCCATATCCGACTTTGAAATACTCTTGCCTATATATTTAAAAATGATCAAATGAGGTCAATATAAGCTCACGTGTGCTCCATTCACCGCCGGCATCTAACTTTAAGCATCCCAGTCGAAGCTCGCGAGCATACGTCATCATGCCGGACGCGAAACCACTGAGCTTAAGCTTCGACGAGTATTCGACACATCACGCCCACGATGCGCCGCACCTGATGATACGACCCCACGTGCGAGCTCAAATTTGCTCGCGACCTTCAAATGTTAACTCATCTTGCTTGTTAACTATACGACGCGCTTTTAGCTATGCGAGGCCGCAGAGACACGACCCCCGGTTGCAGAACGTCGGACGCCTCATTAAAGATGAGTATGCCGTGATCAGAGAGCATTATGGTAAAGCTCAATACCTGCTAGACTTTGCACGAGTCTGACTGACCCTCCTAGATGTACCAGTTTGTCTACATTGGCCGCTGGAGTTGCTACAAATGCCTAATTCCATCCTAGAAAAACACGCTCGTTCTCGCTCATGGCCTTCTTGGGTTTGATGAACTGCGGCTTGCTGGGCGTTATTTCCCTGGCATACGCTACTGGCGAGGCATAACCGACGCGCTGCACGAAAAGGGTATCGAGGTCATAGTCGCAGCTGTACCGCCATCGGGTAGCATCGAAGCTAGAGCTGAGAAGCTTGCTGAGAGCATCGCCAAAAGAGCGAATGGAAAAGATGTAAACATAATCGCGTAAGTAGAGAGACACCAGTTTCTCAGCAAGCATGTCGCTGACTAGTCATAGACACAGCATGGTACCGTGACCGAGCCCTTAACCATCGCCCCTTCGCTAATCAAGCAACAGGGGTAGATTCTCTCTGCAATGAACTGGAGACTTTGGCTAAGCAATCCTAGTGGACTTGATGCGCGCTATATGATCAGTCGTCTTCAGCCGGACAACATTAAAGTCCTTTCTTTGACGACTATTGCCACACCCCATCGGGGTTCTGCATTTGCCGACTACATGTTTGAATCAATTCCTCGTACGTCTTTCCAAACTAATCGTGTCTGATCTCTGACGTAGAACAGCACAACAGATTAAGAGTCTCTACAAGATTATGGAATATTTTGGCCTGGAAACTGGAGCTTTCTCCCAATTGACGCGCCAATATATGCAGGAAGAATTCAATGAGAAGACCCCAGATGTTCAAGGCATACGGTTAGCCGAAAGACCTTCATAACTTATTTGTTTACGCTGACTAGCATTTAGATACTACTCATATGGAGCGTCGCTCGAGCCATCGTCGTGGTCGGTATTTGCAACGTCACACTCCATCATAAAGCAAATGGAGGGTGGGCCCAACGATGGACTCGTCAGGTTCGTACTGTTCACAATTTACGTGAGTTGTCTTGCTAATGGCTATAGTGTATCATCCAGCCAGTGGGGAGACTACAAAGGCACTTTGATGGGTGTTAGTCATCTGGACCTTATTAACTGGACTAACCGCTTGAAATGGTTCTTTTGGGAGCTTTCAGGAAGCAAAAGAAAGTGAGTGCAAAACAACTGACGCTTGTTCTAGATCTGATTTAAAGGGTAGTTTCAACGCAATTGCTTTTTATCTCGACATTGCCGGTATGTTAACAGACTCTAAGATCTTAGTAGAAGTTATGGGTGAGGAGATAATGCTAATTCTCGCGGCCGAATAGATATGTTGGCCAAGGAAGATCTCTAAGTAACTTAACCCATTATTAAAGTATAAATTAAGGAGAGAGGCATCGCATCTTATGAAACATGATCGAGAGGACGCGTAAATCAGTGTTGAATCAGCCTCACCTGAAGGAATACTTGTCCAATGGTTCGGGATTGAGGCAGCGTGAAAGGGGCTGTTGAGCGGCTGTGGCTGTGGCTGTGCAGGCATGCTGGGGGGCGAGGACTACTCAAAAGTGCGCAGTTGTGCCGGGCGGTTGAGTATAGGCGAGAAGGCTATTGCGTTTGCAAAAGGAACACTGAGATAACTATGAGATTTAGTATATTTCCGAGTGGAAAATCTAAGTTAGTTTTTGGACTCCTGCCCTCGTGAGGCTTGAGCTATGACGTTTGCGGGGACTTTTCTAGGCGTGAGAAAATGCCCCTCCGAGCAGGCCGAGCGCCGCGACATCTTCAGCCGGACTTTACAAGATATTGAACACGCGTTCACGGGCTGTGCGGCGCATATTCCAGACAACACGTTCCCCCTTACAAACAAGTTACAGCCAAGCAACAGCTCCAGAGCCTCAGGATAAAGTTCGTGAATATGTCGCTCACTTGAACTAGGCATTCACAGGATTACTCTACATAGCAGCCCACATAGCAGGAACTACGTTAACACGAGTTATTGGATAGCGCACGCTGCCTGCACAATGCTTGTTCAACTACACCTCGATCATCCTCACGAACACTACACCAACCTCGATCTCATCAATGGCAAGGTCGTGCTTCGGGTCCCAAATTCCACCAACATCAGCAGCGTCGTAGTGAAGCTTGAAGGGGAGTCCCGCACGAGGTTGCTGGCGCCGGTGAGACCGGATAGGCGAGATAAACAGAAACCGGTACTGGAGGTTCACAAGTTCCTCTACAAGACACAGGTGGTATGGCCTACGAACGTGCGTCCAGAGGAGATAGCCGCCAACCCAAAGATGAGCTTTACCATCAATGCGGGCAATTATGAATATCCTTTCCAATTCAAAGTCAGCATACACCCCAAACACTCTGTGATTCCTTTCTGACAGCGGACGTTGTAGATCCCATTGAACTCCAGTTGCCAGCAGCAAAACAGCTTGTCTACGAATGTGTCCTTCTCCAACATGGCTCTCGAGGTTGCAAGAACACCTACCCAGCACGTCAAGTCGACGCTACCGCCGTCGTTGAGCGGATTTCCAGGCGAAGCCGAAATTCGATACTATGTCAAGGTCACAGTGACCCGACCACAGTTCTTCAAGGAGAATCCGCGAGCAATAGCAAACTTCACCGTGCTCCCCATCGAGCCGCCGCGCCCACCGCAGGCAGACGGAGAGGCATACGCGAGAAGACAGCACCAGTTCTTAGAAAATGCGCAAAGCGTGGCAGCAATGGCAGGAAAAAAGAAGGGTCTTTTCGACAGGAAGGACTCCTCATCCACCATTCCCACTTCGCCCCCGCCTTCATCACTAACACCACGTGTGACCGTTGATGCACGTCTGCCGAATCCTGCTATTCTTACCTGCAACCAAGATTTGCCACTGCGACTACTCATGAAGAGCATGAGCGAGCGCACTAAGAATATATACTTGCAGATGCTGCAAATCGAATTGATAGGCTACACCAAAGTGCGCGCGCATGAGGTCACTCGTACCGAGTCAAACAGCTGGATCGTAGCAAGCATGAGTAACATGGCCATCCCAATTGGGTCTCCGACAGATCCAGTAGGCTCGGAAATTCCCATCAACCCTGAATACTGGTCCGGCAAGCCGATTCCAAACACAGTCGCACCCACCTTCCAGACTTGCAATCTTTCCCGTTTCTACGAGCTCGAAGTACGCGTTGGCATTGGCTATGGCTCCTACAAGCATGGCGAAGATCAGCTCGTCGTCCTCCCTCTTCGACTTCCTGTCAAAGTCTACTCTGGCATTGCGCCGCCACAAGCACTCCTCGAAGCAACGCTGACAGGCGAAGCGGGCAAACTGAAGACGTCTGGATCAGGTCTCCAAGCTCCGGCACAAGCCCAAGGGCCCATCACCCCTACGACTCCGACGCATCAAGGCTTTGCTGGCGCGAGTGCGTTTCCACCTCCTCAGGGCGCGCCTGTTTCACAGCAGCAACATGCATACGAGGACGCACCGCCCAGCTATGAAGAGGCCATTGGCGCTGATCTACCGCCTATCAATGGCTATAGGGGGAGTTACCAACCCCCTCCTGTGCCGGAGGGGGCGCCAAGGTTTTCGGATGAGAAGAGGCGATGAGGGACGGAGAAGTGCATGACCAGGGAAGCAGCGTGGCAGCGTATGGTCGCGCGTGAAGCGTGAACGCGATCAAGGTGTGGTGTTAGCAGCAACTAGACATTTAATTTGTCCGCGGACGGTACGTCTCAGAACCCCCTCAAAAGGTGGCAATTGGGCCTCGATGCAGACCGCGGGGAATGGAAGCGACGAGTTATGATCGTCTGACAGATTGGAGTTTTGTACCCAATCAACCGCATGCCTTGCCTGCCTTCTGGAAATTTCTGGAGGGCGGGAGTGACGTTCGCAGGTTGAACCGAAACAAGGGTTGTGGTAGTATACTTTTCAGTGACGGATATCCAACCATATTGATACCTTAATCTCATCTCATGTCCCACACTCTGAAACAAGTCTTCATTAGAGACAGTAGTTTTGAACACAAACGGGCTCTGCCGGTAGTGTGAGCATCTCAGCCTTTGGTAGTGCAGGTGCTGCAGGTGAGGCATTTACGCGGTTGTGGTGCAGAAACCAAGACTCTGCTGTGGAGACGGGCTATTGCGTTTTTCCGGAAGGCGATGTGCGGATCCGTAAGCAATGTGCGTGTGGTCGTGTATAGTTCGCGACCCTCAGCGAACGCGCTTTGAGAAGCATCTTCTGCAGATTGCCCAAGTAGGAGAAGTTGGACACGGACAAGGACGAATGCTCTACTTCATCGAGTGACGCGCCGGAGACATGTCCAGCTCTGCCCCACACGTAGAGAGTAGCTGGAAACGGAAAGTCACGATGGGACTTTGGTGTTGACACGTCTCGAGCCACATGGCAGCGTCCCGATGCGCGACTGATAGTGCGGCTAGCTATCTTATCGATAGGAAACAGTTCAACTTCGCCTCAGCCCAATGCCCGCCCTCGAAACACGCGCGACGAGCCACACTTTGTGACATAAATTCCGCCCGTTTTTGTTTGTTTCCTCGAATCGTGTCCCACCAAGATCTCTCCGGCGCGTCAAAGCCCTGGACACGCGACGCCGGCGGCTACCGACCGCCAATCCATTTACCGGTGAGCTCGCCCAGCCACCACCTTCAAGGCCTCCTGCATACACTACTGCACGAGGAGCATACACTTCCCGCGCATCCTCCCACCCGATTGGATGGACTGGCAGAAACGTTTCAAGCCGGCGTCCAGGCTCCAGCCCCGCCGGCCGCATGGTCGAATCGTCACGTCGAACACCATAAGAACGCGCTCTTGCACCGCGATATGGTCGTGTTTTCAAGGGCAATTCTCTGTCCCGATGAAGGAAGTCGAGAAGACGCACAGCTGAGCGAGCCCAAATGCAACCACCTTTGACTCACACTTGCGTCTCACGTGCCGTGCGGGGCGACTCGACTGCGAACATGGTAAAACGCCATGCCTGGCCTTCCTGAGGTTTCCGGCGAATCTGCAATTCTATTTTCCGTATCTCGAGTGAAACGAAACTTTTGACCAAGACGACCGACTTTTACACTTTTTATTTGGACGCCAATACCTTGATGAGGACGGAGAATGCATTCTCCACGTCCTTCACCGCCATCGCTTAAGCGATCAGTGTCTGGTGAGAGTCAGAGCAGCTATGCTAGCGCCGCGACGACAGCCTCACGGTCCAGCTCCAAGCTGCTGTTTGGGGAGATTCCACTGACGCCTGCGACTACCGTGGATGGAAGATGTGAGCAAACCTTTGCGCATGCGCCTCCTACGAGTACCAGCGGTATTGACTCTTACAGCGACCCGTTCGAATAGTACCATCAACTCTATTTGCAACCTGGTACTGTCAACAAGCTCTTCCTTTCTGCGCTTCTGGTTGAACGAAGCTTGCCGTGATAATCTGTTTGCGCATCTGGAGAACGACGACTTGCCTAATCTTCGATTGGTATGCCATGACTTCTCGTCACGCGCTGCGCCATTCTTGTTTGAGAACCTCACTACTACCTTTAAGCCTTCAACATTCTCTAAGCCGGCGCGCATTGAGGCACTTTCTAGAATAGGCCGCCATGTAAAGACCTTCACCTTCCATATGCCACATAGCCCGGACACTTTCCTTCCACCTATCATCGACCCCGGGACTGGCGAAGAGAAACAATTCCTCTATGAACCGCAACTCCAAACACCCCAGAACGCTCTCGGCCGGGAAAAGACGCCAAAGTACGGATCTTGGGAAATGACAAATCTGCTCATCCAGCAGTACCCTCCTCTTTTCCACGCTGCTACAAATGTTCCTGCATTTGTATCCGCCTTTTCAGAGTTCATCAACCTTACCCACCTCCGAATATCCTGTCCTGGACATGATAGCGCGCCGCGACACCGAAGAAGCGTAGTGGATTATGCTCTAATCTCCCTTCGCATCGCAGTAGAGCGCGCTCCGCTGTATAGCTTACGCTCCCTTTCCTTACATCCCATTCATTCGGGTGGCCTCCTCTACCTTCACCCTATGCACGGATTTGGCAGCACGCCCTCATCCGCAAAACGTTGGGGCCAGATCCGCTCACTGTCCATCTGCATGGACTCAATACCCTTCTCTTCGACCTCCTCCCCTAAGTCAAGAATGCAATCCTTGGAGCATTTGCGAATTCTTCATGCGTATTTGCGCACGCTATCGCGTGGGTTGACACGTTTGTTCTTCCGCTGGAAAGGCGAGCGTGGCCCCTCACCGCTAAGCCTAGACAAGGAACCATGCATGCTTCCCATCGACGAGGAGTGCATGCATCCTTCTATGCGTGGTGAAGTGCGCGGTCCAAGAGCGCTAAAGTTTATCCGCCTAAGGCACATGGAGCTCGAGAATGCCGTTATGGATTCAGTTCAAATTTCTGACTTCATCCATAAGCATAGACGCACCCTTGTGGAGTTCAATTTTGAAGACGTGAAGTTGCGCCAGGGAAATTGGGATGATGCATTGGAACCGCTGACGAAGATCAGCGGGAGTGAGAGGTGGAAGAGGAACCAGGAGGAGGTCATGGATGTACCGATTGTCCTCTCTCCTGTTGGGTTGGAGCCTAGGATCATGGGGCCATTACTCGAGGAGGTGGATCAGGCTATCGAGGAGAGCGGTGGAAAGGACAAAAGTCCACCTGCACATTCGCTGAGCCGGTGGCTAAGTAAGCCTAAGACGACGCTAAAGAAGAGCCCGAACGGCAAGGACAGCTTCTGGGGCGGCGGTGAACACGTCAAACGACTATTCAGAGGCACCATGTTCGGAGGCTGGAAATGAGAATTTCCAAACACAGCACGAAACTTGAAGCATAATGGAACGAGGCAAGACGAGTGTAATGATGGCATGGAATCGGACTGGTTTGTTTGGAGTACTGTGTCTTGTCAAGCATATCATGGTTGGTTAGGTTGGGGCAGTGGATCGTATTGCATCAAACGGAGCGCATGGAGTTATCGAATCAAGGTCTAGGTCGGTCGCATGGACGGACTGTTACGTATACACCCTACGTCCCAGCGCGAAAAGGGTGGACCGGGTTGTATGAACATCATTGGGAGGCCAAGGAAAGGGATGGGGACTTTTGGCGCAAGGGACCGGCTTCCTCTGGCGACGCACTCAGAGTTGAGGCTGGGATATTGATGACATCAGCGACCTTCAAGGTCTGCTTACGTTCTCTTTCTTTCACATTTTGTCTTATTCAAAAAGCTAGTCTGCGTGACAGCCTTAACGACTATCATAACTTACGAAAATCATGTATATACGAAGCGATGAGTAGTATACTTACAGTCATTCAATGTAATCTCCTAGTGTCTTCAAATTCTGCCGATTCTATGCTGTATATTTGAGTAGGGCCAAGAGGGAGGAGGTGCTTGCCATGAGCCTAGGGAGGAACGAGCTAGCGTGCACCTTGATTGGCTTGATAGGCCGTTAGGCTCTGCATCACTCTGTCGCTGAATCATTCAATCCACGTCATTTACTGATAATTCAATCATTGATTCCTTGTGTCGCTGAACCATGAAGAAATTACAACAGCCAGCACCTCATCCAAGCGCTCAACTCTTCACTTTCGACTGCCCTCCTCGATCGAACGATAAAATGTAAACTCTCGAGCAGGAACACTCGAGCGACCTGTGCAGCGCCGAGACAACCATACTTCTTGCCCACGGTCCTATCTTCGACTCTGTCCTCGGAGCTTCCCGCCGGGTCCGGAATGATCGTGCCATTGGCAGCGGTTCTTCATTGTCCATTCCATCCACAGGAAGCTAGCAAGCCTATTTCGCGCTCTATCGAGAAAGACTGGCAAGACATCGAAAAGGAAATCGACGGTAAAGTTCTGTTTCGGCATGGTTAGGAAATCCTCAAGTCGAATACATCGAGTGAGAAAATCCACCCAGAATTTGCGGAGGTGTGACGCTTCGGTGGTGTTCTCGTACACATACTTGATTACTCGGTGATGAAACTCCCACGTTCGGGCTGTCTCTTCATGGAGTAGGTCTATGGCAGCGTTCTTTAGCCCTGGGATCCCGCGCATGTCGCCAAAGATCCACAGGTTGCAAACGTCACTGGCGTCGAGGATATTCTCTATGTTAAACGAATTGTTTTGGTCGACACTAGGAGAGTTGTCTGGCGGGTCACTCACACGGCCGGTGAATGCCCAGCAGCAAAAGATCTCGAACATAGTAATGTTATCCTCAATCTCGATGTTCGTGGCCTGGTTTTCCTGGAAGCCGTGATTCGTCTCCAGTGCCGCAGCAAAGTAGGCAGAGTGCCAGGCAAGTAGCTTCCTAGGCATGATGAAGGTCTTCGACTCATTCTCAGATTTGACGCGGATGGTGATGATATCGGTCGGATCATAACAAGTACTTGCCATCTGTCAGCTACGTTTACTACACATGGGATCAAAGCAGCGTTACCTTGGTGCTGTCGTGGATGGGCCGGTGCACTGAGAAAGAGGGGGCAGGGCAGTCAACCTTGACTATGACGTTCGAGAAGTCGCCATTTCCTTGACGATGATTGCGGTCCTCCAATGGAGTCGCTGGGGTGTGTAGCAGAGATACACACGAGTTCGGAACTTTCTTAAAGCTGAGTCAGAGAGACCTAGGCGGGGGTAGCTTTTTAGGGGATCTGAGCGGGAGGCATCTTCACCATAATTTGTTTGCAAAGAGTTTGTGCTTGTCTTATGTTTCATTCTAATGATTGACCGGACATGTAGCGTTGCGTTACCTGCGGCGAAATTGAACATGCCGATTTGGACTCATCAAAGAGCAAGGAATTTAAAAGCAGAGATTTGACGCTTACGGGAAGTGCTATGTCACTTTGGATGATTTCCTGATATAAGAAAGAGAAGGGAAACAATATGAAACTCCAAAGGGAGCCTAGAGGAGTGGATTCATCCTCAATCGTGAGTGAGCCAATTGTTCCCAGAATCGCATTCTAAGGATAAGAAGTGCCCGTTCATTCAATACCAAGTTAGGGCTCTCCTATCGCTCCATACTATATATGTTATGAGAGTTGACGTGCGGCTTGCAAGTTTATGTCACCGAAGCTAGGTTGATGGCATCGATCGGCCATCTATCTCAATCTATCGGCCTCGATACGACCTCTTTCCCGTACAAGAGGCTCCTCTCCTTTCCGAAATTATATCTCATCCGGTAATTCAAGCTTTCTGCGCTTTTGAAATATGACACGCTTGCGAGAAAGTGGCTGACACTGTCTGGATATCAAGCGTTTAGCATCCGCGGACTCATGTGCGAAAGCAAAGGCAGTATGGAGATGGGATGAAGGTCACCCACCCAGCACAACCGCGCGGAGTCAATCACACGCGGCCGAAAAGTCCAGCGCGTGCCTCTACTGCGTCACATGCTTCTCTAACCCAAGCTTTCACTTGCTATGCGGCCACACAACACCAAAAATAATTTCTCGAGTATATATACCAGAAAAATAACCCAAACAATCACCAAAGCACATGAGCTATGAGCTTGGAGTTTGCTAAGACATCCTGGTCTAGTGGTCAGAAGCCTGGCTGTTGTTCCACCCAAAGTTTCACCGGTCAAGTTATGTCTTAAACCAATTCAACCTCAGGTCCTGTGTTCGAACCCAGTCTAAGTTAGTTTCTAAACTTCTATATATTCTGTGAGATTCGCGGTGCCAACTAGTAAAACTTGGAAACTTTCCGGGTTTTCTGACCTAGCCTAGCTAGTGTTTCTTTTTGCAAATTTTTTTTTTGGCCTGTTTACAGGTGTGATGATCGTAGATTGTTGCTGGTAGCCTGGTGTTGTTGTGACGTCGAAGGTGAGTGAAAGGGTTGATGTTACTCTTTGGGAAGGTACGACTTCGGACCCATCTCAGTGCTGCTCTGTCTACACGCAACCCAACTAAGGTGCTTTGAGAGCATATTGAACCATAAACAATTATTCTTAGTATTTGCCGCATTTGAAATTGCCACGTATATTTTTCACTGTTGTAAATAGTCCGCCACTTAAAGGAGCCTTTGAGGAACGTGGGTTCGAACGTATGCCGAGACGCAGTGCTCGCTTGTCCACGAAAGCGCTTCTGCGATCGGCGTCGGGGGAGCTGCTACTGTGAGGGGTGTTCGTGAATGCTTCAGTCATGAGACGAGTGGAAGAAGCACAATGAGAACATGTTAATCTTAGCACAGCAACAGTTTGTTGTTAGCAAACACATTGAGGACTAGACACGGATATTGAACAAAGAAAAGATGCATTTCAGATTTTATATACACAAGCGACTGTAGCTATAATCACTTCCAGGCCGGCTCTTCTCCATGCTTTCTCGCCTACAAAAGTCAGTAATGGGTATGACAGTTTGCGTGCATAACTTACCCTGACAGCCCCTGGACCTCCCAATTCAGCTTCCAGACCGCCTTCGTATGACTTTGGCACGCTCAGCTTGTCCGGATAGTATAACTTTACTACGCCAAACAGCCCGAAAACGCTGGCGACGAATGTACCCAGGAGCACAAACCCCCATCCTGGCTTGAAGTGATCATAGTCGTGGAGCGACAGGACTCCCTGAATGTCGTGGTCCTCGTGGCATGGCTCGCCGTAGTTGCGGCGATCCTGCTTGTCCCACCAGTCGGCGTAGGGGTCGCGCTTTCCTCGATTTTCGGCAGGAGGGTTGATGTAGCCGCCATTCTGCTGCTGTCAGCTTCCAGAGCTACAATACTGTGCTGTGAATAAGGCGCACCATGTTCGGGTCGGCGAGCTCGGCGCGCTCGGCTTCAGTGAGAGCTGTCCGGACTTGCTGGACAAACTGAGGACGTCGAGCGACGGCGGGCGCCAGGGCGCGCGAGAGCGGACGGGCGGTTGCAATGCGTCGTGGCAGCATGCTATAAATCTGTCAGAAGGCGAGTAGCAATAATTGGGGCGGACGACGTACGTTGCGGCGCAATTGCGGGGTGTGATGCTTGGGGGAGCTTCAGATGAGGTTCGTGATGCACCGCAAGAGAAATGACTAAGCTAGGCGCGCTAAGCCGAATACGGCAATCTCAACTCCCAGTCCATCGCGACCGCAAACATGACAGAAAAGCAGCAAAAGCTGCCGCAGTGGACACACACAACCACCACGATGATGCACAGGGAATTCCATCGGGGAACATGTTGCTGCCGTGCCGTGAGGCTTGCTCGCGTCGCCGATGCATTCTACGCGTGCGCCATCGCCCCCGACGGCGCATGTGGCCCGTGCAGCGGCGATCTGAACACGAGTGGTTCGTCTTTTTCCTCCGCGAGAATCATCCGCAACAACGACACCGTCACCATCTGAAAACTGCGCATAGCGCCAACGCGCCCTGCTAGTCCGGATCTGACCCTACCAGCGCTATCTGCGAACTTATAGCTACCGGGCGACTCCTGATTTGGCGTGATTCATGTTGATTTCATACAGGCAGCGGTGGGTCTCTCGCAGGCTCCCGTGCCCTGACTTTGAGTGAGGATGGATCTCGCCCACCATGGTGAGCCTGTTCCGCGCCTCGACCCTGCCGACGGCCACAACGACCCTGCCGCAGCGCAGGACGACGAGGCTCTCGGAGAGGACAGCGCCGTCTCCATCAAAATCGAGCATGATCCATCTGGACAGAATGGCGAGGGGCGGCCAAACAAGCGGCGCAGGCTCGACGACCTCACGTCGCGTCCAGCACCGCGCGCCGTGTCGCCACCCTGGAAGTCTTTCTCAGCCAACGGCCCTACAACGATATTTAACAACGGCGTTAGAAAGTCATCGCGCGTTAATCGAGAACCGCCGCCGCCGGCCGCCACGCCCTCAAAGCGGAGCTCGCGCAGCGCGACCAAGGGATCACAAACAAATGGAGCATCAAAGAGCGGTGGCAAGCAGTCGGGCTCTCGTGCAGCACTAGGTACTATGGCATCATCCAAAGTAAAGCCACCTCCAGCAGTCAAGAAAGAACCCGCTCGACCGCCGCGGTCGCCACTGCGCAAGTCGGAGCGTCATAGGAAGTCCTCTACTGCTCTGACTACATCCCCACTCCCGGCTGTCAAGAATGGCTCGCCAGAAAACATAAGGAGGCGTCCTGGACGGCCTCGCAGAGCTACTCTTGCGTCCTCAGAAGACTTCGGTGATAACATCGCGGACACGTCCGCCGCAAACCCATATAGCATCTACGACGATTATGGACCTGCCGACGACCCAAATTCCGCCGCTTTGGCTCCACGCCTGCGATTACGATTGCGCAAGCTCGACCCACCGAACCGTCACCCGCAGCACGCACCTCCTGCTTCCAAGCATTCCTCCTTCGCAGCCTGGCTACAACATGACGATCCCTTGGAGGGGGAAGAAGGACAGCGTTTAGACCAAGTGAAGGCGGAGGAGGAGGCTGACCGTCGGCTACAAATAGTCACAGCTGCTGAGAGTGGAGTGCTGAGTCTGGGCCGGTGTAGCATATTCCAGCCTGAACCTGCGGAGGAGCCTCCACCACAATATGGTCACTGGCATCATGTTGTCGCGCATGCCCTACATTTCAACAAGTTGCTTCATGACGAAAAGGCCTACCATCGGCGGATGGCTAAGACACTCGCGCGGGAGGCTTACGAATACTGGAAGGACAAGTACAAGCGGAAGACGCAGGAAGAGATCGATCAAGAGGAGGCTGAACGTACTGTGGTCCGCTACAGGCAACTGGTCAAGGACGTCAAGGACGCTTGGGCTCTCATCAAAGTAGAGATTGACAAAGAACGAGTGGCGAAATGGGAGGAGCAGAAGCTACAGCTCGGCCACAAGGCTATGGACGACATGTTCAATCAGGCTCAAGAGATCCTTGGCCGGAATATGGTTGATTCTGCTTCCTCGTTCGTTAGCGAAGATCGTGAAACCGAAGGCGAAGGCGGCGACTTTGATAGCGGAGCTTCTGACGTATCCGGCGACGAAGAAGTTGACGAGAACATGTCCTCGAGTTCTGACAGTGATGCAGGTCATGAAGAGGATGAAGACGCCAACCTCACTGCCGAGCAATTACGCGCTAAATATGAGCAATTGCCCGATCTGCCTGATGCCAGTTCCGAGGAGGAGAAGTCAGATGATGGGGAAGACGAAGACGAGGACGAGGACGAAGAGGCTATCGAAGCCGACCGGGGTACGGCTGAACCAACGCCTGATCCAGATCTCGACATGGAGGATGCGGCAGAGCTTTCGGAGAGCCCATTCGTCAAGACCAACGGTTTCTATGAGTCGGATGATGAGAACGAGGAGAATAAGCCTCAATTTATAGATCCTGCGACGGTAGAACTTGAAAAGGTTGATGAAGCTTTACTAGATTCTGAAGAGGAGGGAAGTAAAGCTTCCGAATCAGGAAGCGAGGCATGGTCGAGCGACGATCAGTCTGAAGAGGATGAGGATGAGGAAGAAGACGACTTAGAATCCGGTTCAGAAGAGGGTGGCAATCTTGGTGTGATGGGTTTCCTGGCCCCAGGCGAAATAAAGACATTGAAGGAGGCAGCAAAGTCGGTGGTAGATGATAAAGATACAGAATCCGTTCCGGCGGTCAATGGCGTTAACGGACATTCGCGTCAGGGAGTAGAAGACGTCGCTTCCCCAGGAGCTGATGGCAAAGCAAGCTCTATGGACATCGATGAGCCTCACCTCAACGGAGACACCGCAGTAACTATAACCACTCCTTCAATTGAGGTCACTGGATCAGAAGCGGTGGAAGAACCCATACCGGAAAAGAGCATTTCAAGAAGTAGATCACGTCACACGTCATCTCCTCCCCGAACAGAGATACCCACTCTACTACGCGGCACCCTGCGAGAATACCAACATGGTGGCTTGGATTGGCTTGCGAATTTATACGACTCTGAAACGAACGGCATTCTCGCTGACGAAATGGGCCTGGGCAAGACTATACAGACCATATCACTGCTCGCGTATATTGCCGTGCAACGAGAATGTTGGGGACCTCATCTCGTGGTTGTTCCCACTAGTGTAATGCTGAATTGGGAGATGGAGTTTAAAAAATGGTGCCCAGGCTTCAAGATCTTGACTTACTACGGCGACATCAGTGAACGAAAGAGAAAGCGCATCGGCTGGCGCAATACCGGACGCGATATGATTAATGTCGTCATTACGTCCTATCAGCTCATCCTTCAGGACGCTGCCGCCTTCAAGATGCGGGCATGGCAATACCTTATCTTAGATGAGGCCCACAACATCAAGAACTTCAAGTCCCAGCGGTGGCAAACTATGTTGAACCTTCGGACAGAGCGACGTCTGCTTTTGACCGGAACTCCTCTTCAGAACAACATAGACGAATTGTGGTCCTTACTCTACTTCCTAATGCCTGCTGGCTTCGCCGGTGAGGGTCGTATTGCAGGATTAGAAGAGTTCACGATGGCATTAAAGAATCCGACGTCACAGATCCTCGAGCAAGGCCGACAGCAGCTTGACGCAGAAGCACAGAAAATTGTGAAGAAGCTTCACGAGGTTTTGCGACCCTACCTTCTCCGAAGATTGAAGGCGGATGTTGAAAAGCAAATGCCAGCCAAATATGAGCATGTGGTGTACTGTAAGCTCTCAAAGCGGCAGCGCCAGCTTTACGACGGATTCATGGGACGTACATCCACCAAAGAAATCTTGGCTTCTGGAAACTATATGTCTATCATCAACTGCTTGATGTCGCTTCGAAAAGTCTGCAACCATCCTGACCTTTTCGAAACCAGGGCCATTGTAACCTCCATGGCTATGCCAAAGTCAATCGCTGCTGGATATGAAGTCAAGGACCTACTTATACGCAAGCGGCTATATGAAGGCATGGAAGACAAGACTGTGAGTCTGGATGCTCTTAACCTAGTATTCGCGCATCGCGAACGGGTGTCAATGCTGAACGCTCGGCGATCGCAACAAATTCGTGCTACCCGTCCCTTAGAAGATCTCATCGAGCGTCACACACGTCGTCTCAATCAAGCAGTCGAGCCAGGATCTGCAACCGTTCGATCTGCTCTGTCGGCGTACGCACACAGTGAGCGTGTTGCCGCACGAGAGCACCTCAAGACTTGCGTCCGTTTGACGCGATCGCGAACCCAGTTCCTGCCAATCTATGGCAAGGGCCTCATTGATCGACTCACTATGGACTATCAAGCTTACGCCTTTGGTGCCCGTGAACCTGATGTAGTAATCACAAAACCGCCGCCCATCGTCCACCCGCCTTATGCCCCAGGGATGCATTATCATATGCACAATCCGTTTGCGCATCCACCTGTTCCGCAGCCGCGGGTTGAAATCAGGGAAGGCAAAAGAGGCAGGCTAGGTTTTCGACAGCCGCTTCGGCCGGGCTTAACTTCGGCGTGGCACCAACAGCAGGTCTCCCACCTCTACTCTCTGGTACCAACCCTCGAAGACCGCGCCGAAACTCTGGAGCCTGTCATTACAAGATTCACTTGCGTCACTCCTGCTGTTGCAGCCGAAGAGCTGGCTCCTTTAAGCCTATCTAAGCGCGGAGTAGAGCTCGTTAGGGCTTCCCAGATGGCCCATCATCGCGACCCATTCCATGAAACACGAATACGACAGTCAATTGCTTTTCCTGATAAACGGCTACTGCAGTATGACTGTGGCAAGCTCCAGCGCCTTGCCCTCCTCCTCAGAGAATTGCAAGCTGGTGGCCACCGAGCACTGATCTTCACGCAAATGACAAAAGTACTAGACCTCCTGGAGCAGTTCCTTAACATCCATGGGCACCGGTATCTTCGTTTAGACGGTGCTACCAAGGTTGAGCAACGCCAAATTCTAACCGATCGTTTTAACAATGATCCTCGCATTCTTTGCTTCATCCTCTCATCTCGATCCGGTGGTCTGGGTATCAACCTCACAGGCGCTGACGCCGTCATCTTCTATGATCTCGATTGGAACCCCGCTATGGACAAACAATGCCAGGATCGCTCCCATCGTATCGGCCAAACACGTGATGTGCATATCTACAAGTTCGTCTCGGAATATACAATCGAAGCCAACATTCTGCGTAAAAGCAACCAGAAGCGACTTCTCGATGACGTCATCATCCAAAAGGGAGACTTTACTACCAACACCTTCAATCGCGTTACCTGGCGAGACGCCTTGGACGATGGTGCTGGAGTCGAACTCGGCGACGAAGCTGGCGCAGCTATGGACCGGGTTCTCGGAGAAAAGGCTGGTCTCCTTGGCGATGCTCGCGTCATGGGTGTTGTTGAAGACCGCGAAGACATGAACGCCGCGTCCGTCGCGCAGAAAGAGATTGTTGATGAGATCCATGATGATCAAGTCGACTTTAATGAAAGCTCGACAACTACCCCAGCAAATGCGAACACGCGGGCAGCTTCAGAGGTTGTGGATGGCGAAGAGATGCCGGGTGGACTCGATGGAGAGAGACTGAGGCGGCACGTAGATGAGTATATGTTAGGTCTGTTCAGAGAAGAATACGGCAAAGAGCCTTACAGGCCGCCGACAGACAGGCAAAAAAGGCATCGAAAAGGACAGGATGTGCATCGGACGCACAAGAAAAAGAGGTATTAAGGCTTTCTATCGTAGCATTTTGTAGTGGAGTTATGGTGCTTTTTGGCTACTTAAAGCACGTGTATTAGTAGATAGAGATATGACGAGTGCATTTGCTTATGGGTAGGGCACGGGCATGAATAGTCGAAACTTGTATAAATAGGTCGTTTGGATGCATCATTTGCATGGCTGAGGAACAAAACCGGCGCAAAAGGTGACCTTGGAGCCATAACGAATAGATACACACTATTTTAACGCTCCAGATACTTCAATAAGTGCAACCAACGCTACCTTGCTCTTAATGTTCCCCTTGATATAAAGCATGGCAATGTTTTTTTATGGTATAGAAGGTCTTGCCTAGTGCTTAACCATAGACATACATAGCCTGACTGAAAGTGAATCTATGCGTAGATATGAAAAAGGGATCTCAAAGGGAAGCCTTAGAGAAATTTTGGCGATGATACGTCTCGGGTATCCGCATTTTCTTAGAGTATATTTTAGTGCTTTGCCACGTTTTAACTATATACAGGAATCCTAGACCTTTCTTCCACCTCCTCTTGTCCTGAGAGCTCTCCCCAGTTCCATCATTTTACAACTAGTTGTGATACCTGACCTAGTGAACAGTGTCCCATTTAAACAGGGGTCTCGCCGTTGCGAATGCAACCCGACTTGTCCGTAATAGCCTTGGGGCAAGTGACCTTCTCAAAGGTGACATCCGGGTTATCAGCTCCCTTGAACCAGTCGAAGCGCCAGTAGCAGCCGGCCTTGAGCTTCTCGGGGAAGCCGTCGCAGTCGGAGCGGCTCGAGATACCGCCGTATTGTTGGCCCCAGCCCTGTGGAGGAGCTCCCCACTGGTTTGTGCAGGCGTTGAACTGGCCGACGCCGCCTCCGGGCATGGCGAGATCGAAGTGATTTTGGCCCAGGTCGCCACCTGTGTTGGTAGCTTGTACGACCAATTGTTGACCCTTGACCGGACCGGATGTAAAGGTGAGCCTGGGAGATGTTAGCATAGACACTGGTGCGAGAGCTTGATCCAGAGACTGACTTGTAACAAGCGCAGCACCAGGAGCTTTCGGTGCCACCTGAGAGCTTCACGGCGGCGAAACCATATGCTAGTGAATCGCTGACGGCCCATGGGCTCTGATTAGTGCACATGTACGCCTGACCTCCGCTCTCGCATGCGTTCTTTGCAGCCATGTTCGCCAACGGATTGTCGCTCTTGTCGCAGCTGTTGATGGGCTGGTTGACCGAGGCCTTGCCAGACCAACCGCAAGAGCCCTTGCAGCAGTCCCAGTACCGAGTCGTCTTTCCGGAACCACTCTGGGCATCGACAACGGCGGCGCCAGTGGCAAGAGCCAGGAGGGCAATTTGCTTGAGAGAAACCATCATGACGGGCGAGGGACGTCGAAAATTCGTCCTTGGGGATAATTCTTTGCAAGTGCGAGTCCCAGATCGATCAAAGTGATGCGAGATCTGAAGATCAACGAGGATACCCGGTCTAATATACCATCTAGAAGAGCAGGATCCGGTGACCTCACGACCGTCTAGGCGCCGTTTCCACTCTCCGTGGGGACTAAGTCAATGTTTCATCTCAGCAGATACACTCCACCGCCACCGTGAGCCGACTCCCGTATTAAACGACCCAATTTCCACCTTGCTAGAAACCCGGTTTGCGGATCGCCTACATGTCGCCAGTTGGGTTCTCATTTCCACCCCATATGCCGTAATACGTGCAATAGAAAGCGATTGGTGGATCTGGGCGCTTTCTGCGAAACAATGGCTCAAGCCCTGAATGCTGTACTACGGATTCGTCGTGGATTGTGCGGAGTCGCTAAACGATGCATATATGGCCTAGGAACAAGCAAATTTGCCTTCATATAGCGGGTGTCGGGATTGCGGCTACAAAGTCCTGATCATTTTGCCGGGGGTGGGCGATATTGGGCGCTGCTATAGGCAGCGATCTTTTGATGACGCCGCGGCGTTGTGGGGTACGTCGGCGCTATTATGACTGTGCATTGAACAAGCCGGATGCCGAAGATTGTATAGTGACGGGTACGAAGCTGAGGATGCGAGGTGGTATAGCTGGAGGTTAGGTGTGGAGTAGAGTATAGTGGGGCAAGCCACAACACAGCTAGGCGCAACTATCGGTAACGTCTGAGATGTCTTCTGCTTATTTTCACTGCAATGGGAATAGAATGTAGCACTTAGCTATCGCTTCTGCTGGAGAGAACAGTTTAATCGATATCAATGCTACCTGTCTATTTGGAACGACGTTCGTCTTGTCTTGAAGGTGACTTGTGAGTTCACGCTAGGCAGGAGTCTCAATTTCTCAATTCATAAGCTTCGAGCGTCAATACGGGTGTCAATTTACTCAGATCTGTATTGAAGCTTAATTATGTACCATCCTACTTCACCGGCTCTTGCGACATTACCGTATCATCTTTCGCTCTGAATAGATACACCGCCCCATACCCATCGACAGGAATAGAAATTAGGATAAGAGAAGAGAAATGGTTCACTGTCTCTCTCATTCGTGTAACAGCCTTCTGAACAGAGATTTAGACCCAGACCGGTTGTGTTCAAGCAAGTCGTGGGCGGTTCCAGTGGGGCTATGATGCGCTTCTACACCATACCGCATCTGCTTCGCCATTTCCCCAGCCGGAAGCAGAGTTCCTAGCAAAGCGACCCAAACTTGCGGCTAGTCAACGGTTGTGGGAAGACACCAGCATCAATCAATGTGAAGGCATCCCACTCCGCCGCACTCTCAGTCTTAAAGTTCCACCAGATCCATCCCTGCGTTCTCTCCTCAAAGGTTGTCATCTGCTGCTCGATATAACGCCTCGTCTGATCTTTGTACTCTTGACTCCAAAGGTCGACATCGTTTTGAAAGTTGCAAGGACCGACAAACGAGCTTCCTGGGTATGTACCATCGTACCGGGACCCGACGCCATACCCGTTGAGGTATGCTGCGCAATCCGTCATGGCACCCGTCCATTCACCAACAATCGTCCACTTATCTGCTCCAGAGTAAGAGCTGGCGGCGTTACAAACTTGTTGGATGTGCTGATCCGGGCTCATCGCAATCAGATTGTTGTCAAATACTTGGTATTCGTGATGGTCGAGCACGACGTTCTGTGCATTGTTGTCCGAGGGGGTGAGAAAGCCGTTCCACTCATTGGGACGCTGGAATCCATCATGTAGAATGACAGGAGTATCGGAGACTGTGCGCGTGTTGCCGTAGCCGTCGCGATAGAATTGGCGCACCGTGGCCTCGTTGAGATGGTTTGGGATCAGCGGTTCATTCAGAAGCTGAATACCGACCACAACATCTTGATACATAGGTTGGGCGTATTTATTGGTGATGGTTTGCAAGACTTGAAGTGTTTGGGCGACGGTATCACCATCCGTCCAGCCAGGCTTAGCGGTCCACTGGCCTGAATTATCAAACCCATTTTGCGAGCCAGGCGCTCCATGGAGGTCGACCATCACTTTGATGCCGGAAGCGCGGGCCCACTCGATTGCCTTGTCGATGTATTCTGCTGCACCTGGAACGTAAGGGGACCCGAAAGTGTCGTAAGCCCAAAATCCAATAGGTATGCGGACCAGATTGAATCCTGAGGCGGCGATTTTCGCGAAGTCATCCCACGTAACCCAGACATCCCAATGCCTTCTCAGGATAGAAAGAGCAGCATCTTTACCCAAGTTTTTACCAAGTGTGTATTCGTCGACAATGTCATCACGGCCAAGGTTGTCAAAGATTGAGGGCGTTATCCAACTATATGGGGTCAGTACACTGTGCATGATGATACTTAATTCGAGGGACGTACGGTTCTAGGACCAACCAGCCGCCGAGATTCACGCCTCTAACTTTCTCTGAGCCCCAATTGAAGGCGACGCTTCGCTCTGTCCTATTTTACGTTAGAGATCTTGTCACTGCCGTGAAGTTTCGACATTCTGGGTTGAAGGTAGCTACCATTCCTCCGCATTCCATATGCATCATGGATACCAGGGTACTTACGCTGGAGCAGCAACCGCGGACCCGCAGAATAGGGCCGCAGCCATCACACGCGTCCATATCATGATGTAATAGTCCGAACCGTTGTAGATTTTTAGAAATCAACAACCTCGAGGTTAAAGATGGGGGGAACGTTGTGACACAAAAGCAAACGCGGAATGAGAAGTTGAAAAATGAAGGACGTCGCGCGAGAAAACAAACTGTCGCCGCGCAACGAGAAAATGCCGCTGAACTTGGAATGCCCCTCGCATCAGGTAATTTGTGTGGCAAGACAACGATTTGAACTGTGGCAATGATAGACAAGGGTTCTTGAGTTAAGAGCCGAGCGACACAGGGATGTGCCCTCTCCTCTGTTGTTAGCAGTTCAGGATCCTGATATTTAAAGCTGGGTGAGATCGTGAAAAAAAAAAAAAAAAAAAGTCATAATTAAGGCTCTGACCTGATGCCTGAAATAGAACGGGGACACACCTGCGTCGATACGGCGTCTATGAGGTTGCTTGCTGACATAGGAGTACGAGAATACGGGCCATGGCAATCAACTTGAGAGCACTAGCCACTGCCTTGATAAGTATTGACGGTATGTTGAGCAGAGCATGGAGCGACCATATTCATTCGAAGTAGTGGGCCTGTCGGCCCACTTTCGAATGTTGAGTTTTCAATGTTATGCGACATTTGCTGTGCCTGTAAGGGTCTGACCTATGAGAACGATAGATGAGTGTGGGTAGATCGGCCAAAAGGGGAAGACCATGCCGGCACTTTAGAGTTCGCTGACTGGTTACATGCATGATTTGAAACACGGTAGCCCTGCTTTTCACAGGGCAATTCTTTCGCCGGTACGAAAAACAGGCTCAAAGTCTTAGCAAAGGCGGCTAAGAAAAGTGCACCATGATTCGCTTTCGCCACAAGTAACGCGCACGTTCGGGTTCAGAAGCATCTGTTCACCTGTTGTATCATTTGACTGACGTGGCGTTAGGAACGATCAGTATGTGCACTCACAAGTTCATCGTCCCTTGCGATCGAATATTGTTGTATAGGTTGTTTACAGTAGATTTCGTTGTCATGGAGATGGAGACTGGCATGCCGATATCACATTGTCTACCAGGGAACATGAACATGCGCCGGCAGGGTGCGCTGCCAAAATAATACTATATCATTTCTCTGTTCTGCATCTTGGTTGTAGAGCGCTGCAGTACCGAACTTGATGCTGGACTCGTCGAAGTATCTCCGATACGATATTACGAGGCTGGGCACACCATCTCGCATTCTTAAAAAGGCCCTCATCGAGCAATGGGCTGGAGATCTATGCAGGATTATGCAGATTGGCTGGGGTGTAGCTGAAAATGCGCTCTCGCCCGCGGAAAACATGGGTAGCGATGACGTTCAATGATTGGAAGATGTGATATATTTAGAGCGTTGGGTTGCCACCACTCAAACCGAAGCGTGCGCTGGAGGTTGCCATGCGCGACCACGGTAAGTACGTCAAACTGCTTGTGAAAACGGGGGAGGGTCATGATTTGCACACAACAAGTAGCTCGATGCTGGAAAATGCCTCTAGAACGTATGCTACTTTTACACCTATATATCTCTTGTTAAGCATGACTCCGTACGAACACCTATGAACGCCTACTCATGCGGCCTCGCATAAACGAGGATGTATCCAAAATCGGTACGCCACGCTATGATGCTGCCCAATTGCACTCAAAGATACCATGTCGGAAGAATAATCGAGTCCTTAGGAGACCTAAAAGTAATTAGAAATCGGAAACCATCGTTTGGCAACTTTTCTCGTCCTCAAAGAGTCCGCTCATTCGCGCAAATGAGAAAGTACATACCTCAGAAATGCTCTGCCGTTCAATGTAGGACTGCTGATTGACATCACGTCCCACGCGCCAGTACACGTCTGTGTAATCTGCACAATTCATCTCACGCAGAAACTGCTCGTCGTGCGTGATAACAAGTAACTGGAAGTTGGCCTGCTTGCGCCGGATCTGGATGATTTGGCTGAGGGATTCTGCGAGACCTTTGATATTCTGCTGATCGAGATTCGTCGTTGGCTCATCCAGCGCGATGAGGCCACAATTAGTACCAAAGCATTCTGCGAGTGCGAGACGGATCACGATGCTGGCGAGGACCTTCTGGCCTGCGCTACAACGACCACGCATGTCCATCTCGTGACCGTCTTTCTTGACCATGACCACGCGGTAATTGTAAGAACGGTTCCCCCGAGCAGTCTCGTTGTCGGAGCGGATGCGGATGCTATCAACGTCTGTGCCCTGGTAAGCATTACGCCAGAGCTCATCGATAATGTGATTGATTTCTTCCATCTTCAGCGAGTGAAACTTCATGATAGCTTGATCAAGGGCCGACCCGCCACGTCCAAGGTCTTCGCAGGCAGCCTTAGTGGTCTCGACCTTGATATGCATTTCGCGATATTTGCGCGCAGCATCCTTATACTCCTGCTCGTACTCGTCGCTGAACTCCTTCAATTGAATGTCCTTCTGTTTCGAGGTTGTGTTCAGTGAGATCATCTGTGCGTTCAACCGGTGGTGTTCGGTAGACCACCGTTGTCCTTCATTGTTCCAGTGCGCTTGGTCACTCTCTGCGTTCTGGTCCGCTAGCTCTTTGATTTCCACCCCCAAAGTCTCCAGCGCTCGCGTCGCTTTCCTGTATCGAAGATTGTCAAAGATAGATTGTTTCATGTGGTCGGTTTTATTGAGCTTTTCCTCTGTCTGCTTCACCTCGCGAGTGACTTGCACCATCTCTTGCTCAATCCGTTGAACCTCACCTTGGAGATCCTTCATTTTTTCTAGGGTTTGAGACAATCTGAGTGGGCCGCCGTTGTCGATATACGCGGCGATTTCCTGTTTGACCTCGGCAAGCTGACGAAGGCTGTCTGCTAACTTCGAAGCCTCCTCTTGAATATTATGAACTCGCTCGTTGCCGCGGCGGTTGACATCTTCGTATCTGACCTGAGCTTGCTCCGCCGCAGGACCAAGAGCCTCGATTTCTTTGTCACAAGTGCGCATTAATTCTCGCTGTTCTTCGTTCTGCGTTCTGAACTCGTCGATGCGTATAGTGAGATCCCGCTTCTCTTTCAAGCTAGCTTGGGCAGTGCTCAACTCAGCATTGATGTCGCGCACTCTAATGTCAAGCGTATTGATGAGCTTCCGCGACTTCTCTCGCTCGCTTGTGAGATTAGCAAGTGCTACCTTTGCACTTCTGCTCTCGTCAGTGATCTTTTGTAGGTCTTCGCGAACTGCATTAATGCCTCTAGAAAGACCCTCTGTCTTTTGTTTCTTCTTGAGATCGCTTATTTGAGCTTCAAGGTCAACGGCTTCGTTGTGGTAATTGACTATCGATCGGACATCTGCAGAGAGGGAATCGACCTCGCGTTTCGAACTTTGAAGATCCAGAATGATACCATCATGTTCTTCTAGTTGCTTGTTGATCACCTCGCGTTCGTGAATAAGCTTATCATATTCCGCCTGGAGAGCAGGTAGCTCGGAGTCTCGCGCCCGGACCGCTAGCTCATAGCTGGGCTTAGCATTTCGCGCCGTTTCAAGCTCAGCAAACAGTTCATCTGCATTCTCCGAATGAGCATTCTTCAAGGCTTTAGAAACGAGGTTCTCCAAGCCAGAGATGAAGCCAGTCCTGGTGAAGTGTTCGGTCTTGTCATCCTTCAGTGTTCGCTTGCAAAGACGGCATTGATTGTGCTCTTTTGCGACTTCTAAGCACGATTGCATGTACTCCAGCTGGGCTTCGATCTTGGCTTGATCAGAAGAGGTCAATTCGTACTGCTCTTCGAGCTCGTGAAGAGCTTCCTCAAAGTCTGAAATATCCTCCTTGGCGATGGCGTCCAGCACTTCCTTTTCGTATTGCTGAAATTGAGAATGCTTCTTCTTCTGCTCGGATTCAATGTTCTGTATCTTGAAAGTGACGTTGTCAAGCTTGCTCTGCGCAATGTCTCGTCGTGATTCAGCCTCCCTGACTCTAGTGGCTTTCTGGGATATAGCCCGCTCAAAGGTAGCTTCGAGCGTCGATGTTTCCCAATCGGGGTCGATGAGTTGCGAAATACGTGATGAATGCACATTCTTCATTGTGTCTAGGCTGTGCTTGGTTCCTTTTAGTTTATTCTGGGTGAAGTCGATCTGAGCTGTTTCGCTCGCTAGTTGCGTAGCATCGACAAGCTCCTGCTCTAGGTATTCCTTTCTCTCATCCACAGTCTGGAGAGACTTCTCAGCTTCGTGGATTCGCTCGTCGAGCTGGCTTTTGACAGCCTCGGCATTAGCTTGCCTTAGCTGCTGTTCGGTCTCATCCATCTTGTTTTTGAGAATTGCCTCGGCCCCTTCATCTGCTTTGATCTGGTTCATTGAAACCTGCAGGTTGGAGATTCGCTGATCATTTGCTGTAATCTGAGACCTCGCCATGTCTTTGCGTTGACTCAAGATAGACTTTTGTTCACTAAACTTGTTGACATCATTCTGGGCCTTTTGAAGCTCTGCCTGGGCATCTTTGCGTGCACGATCGAGCGATTTGTTCTGATCTCGCGATAATTTGGCGAGGGTTTGCTGGAACTCAGCTACCTGCTCCTCCGTCACGTCGTAGTCAAAGCCCCGGATCCCGTGACGCTTTGCTGACTCTTTGACGAGATTTTCCCGTTTTTGCAGGTTGCGCACATGTTGATTCTTTTCAGCCTCATGCTTGCCAACTTCGCTCTGTTTGACCCCGAGATAGTTGCGATTGTCCTGGAGCTCCTTCTGCAAGTCGAGATATTGTCCTTTGAGCTCATCTTGATGAAGTTTATACTGTTCGACATGTTGTTCATACGCCTGGAGCATGCTTTCGAGCTCTTCGTCACTTTCAGCCATGACAGTGAGATTATCCTCCAGGGAGGACACATTTTCTTTGTGCGTTTCGAACTGAACGTGCTTGCCATTGAGCTGGGCAATAATCTGCTCGAACCTCGCAGCATGACTGAAGGCTTCAGTGGCCTTTCGCTGGGCCTCGTTTGCCTCTACCTCGATAGTCTCGAACTTTTCCCGCAACTGTTCAATCTCGTCATAGAGCTCGGCCATTTTTTTTTCGCTTTTGTCGCCCCGAAGCTTATTCTCTTTGGCGTATTTCTCTTCCGCCTGGTAGGTTGCAAGATCGCTAAGTTTCTCCTTGCGAATAATCTTGATGTTGTCAATCACTCTAGTGTATTTATCAGCCTCAAAGATGGAATCAAACTTTTTCTTCAAGTTCGAAGGCTCGCTCATGGGCCACAAGCTGTCGTCTTGGTGGCAAAAGATGACGTTCTCTAGGATAGCTTTAGACACGCCCAGGTAGCGTGGCAGAAGGTGGTCCAACTCGGCGACGCGCGAAGAGATGGTCTCTCTCTGCCCATCGCGCTTCATCAGTAGTGAGCCCTCGAGGGTCTTTTGGGTCCGCGTCGTCTTCTTCAGAGTAAGTTGCATGCGGCGTGAAGCCACCATCGGAATCCCAGACGTGGATCGGAAGGACAGCTTGACCTGGGCCATGACGTCCTTCTCGCCGACCAGATTCGGATCGTGGATGAAAGCGCCTCCCGTCTTGCTGTTGGGTGGGAGCTCGCCGGTGGTCGCATACTTGAGACATTCGATGATTGTCTAGAAGCACGTGTTAGCTGGATGATTCGATATGTGATGCAGCGGCTTACCGTCTTGCCTGAGCCATTCCAGCCGACAATCAGAGTGAGAGGAGTGTTGAAGTAGATGGTCTCGCCATGCACGGGCCCGAACGAGCGGATGCTACACCTGTCAGAAGCTGTCTGGAAGCTGGGAGCGGGAGGAGGATACCCCTGTATCTGCATGCGATCAATCTTGGACATGATGCTGGTGGCGCGGTGCAAGGTCTGCTCGACACTCGCTGCCGTCCGCACGGAGAGTTGGTGGTCTGGCGATGCAGAGACGCGGCGGACCGTTGAGGCGTGGAGGAGCGGCAGCTGCAGCCTACAAGCGCCTCGCGGTGTCACGTGATACGGACCGCGCTTTCTATTCCATGGGCCTTGCAAAATGCGATCCGCAGCATCTCGACGCCGTCTCGCCCACATTGCCCGCGCGACCGAGGCCGGTGAAGAGGCCGCTGCTGACGCTCCGCCTGCCGCGCTCTCCGTCTCCCGCAGCCCGCATGGTCGTCGTTCGCCATGTACCAAAATGGCGGCTCCCTGCCCGCTGAGGTATGCTTATCCGTCAGCCCCGCTGTGCAGTGACGCCCGCAGCGCCAGGGTCCCTCCCCAAACCCCAACCTCAACCTCAACCCCAAATGACAGCATCCCACGGCGCCATGGAGGCTAACGCTTCGATGTGATAGATGCCAGGCCTCGCGTCTACGGCCACGGCCACGCTTCCCACCGATCAGACTTCGAATCTTAACATCAGCCTCGGCGATGTCATGGCTATGGACATGGATCTCTCCCCGTTCGATCCTGGCGCTGCCAACGACGCCGAAACCCCCACCGCGAATGCCTTCGCTGCCTTCTCCCAGCCACAACTGCAACAAGGCGTGCCCGCAAGCACCGCCTCGTCGAGCCATGGCTTCAACCTCTCCCAGGACGCTGCCGTTACGACGGTTGCCGGTGCGGGCCCGTTGCCAACAGGCTTCGGCGCGCCCAGCCTCAACCCGTCCGGCAGCACCCTCACTGAGTTCACCAAGCGGCGCAATTGGTCCAAGCGAGTCCTCGAGGAGATGCGCGACTTTTTACACATCCTCACTCCCGATGGTAGAATCCTCTATGTCTCACCCTCTTGCAAGGCCCTGACAGGCTGGGAACCGCGCCAGCTCGCAGGCCACTTCGTGGGCGAATTCATCCACCCCGATGATAGTGCCATCTTTGTCAAAGAATTTAACGAATCGATTGCATCGGGCAACCCTCTACGCTTCTTCTATCGCTTCCGCAAGGCGGATGAATCATGGGTCATCTTCGAGGCACACGGCCATCCGCACCTGAGCACCGACCCCAGCACATTCGCCCCGCCCAATTCCATGGACTGCCGCGGCTTCTTCATGATGTCCCGGCCATATCCCACCAAGAACGCCGCCCTACTTGATTCCTTCCTCGAGCACAAGATCGAGAACGAGAGGCTTACGAAGCGCATAGCTGAGCTCAGGCGCGAGGAGCAGGAAGAGCAGGACGCACAGGACAGAAACTGGCAGAAGAAACCTGACGCTGTCTCTTCCGTTACCGCCTCGGAGACGCCGGGACTCCCCGAAAGCGAGAGTGCAAGCGCAAGCGCAAGCGCTATTGCAGCATATAATGCCATGCCACCGCCTGCGAAACCGGGAGTCTCTAACACAGCTCTCACACGCCAGAACCTCGATGAAGCGCTTGCTGCAAGCAAACCCGATAGCATCAACGATAAGATGGCGCGCTATGAAGGCGCTACGCATCTGGAAACGATTGAGATGCTCACTGGTCTTCGCTATCGGGATGGCGAGCGATCGCAAGGTATTAGCACAGGCGAACATAGCCCTATGCTCATTAGGGGAGATGCCGGCATCCAAATATCGCTCGATCGCGACGGAAGGACCTCTTCTGACAAGAAAAAGAAGTTGAAAATGGCAGATGAATACGTATGTACTGACTGTGGGACACTGGATTCTCCCGAGTGGAGAAAGGGGCCAAACGGGCCAAAGACACTTTGCAATGCATGCGGCTGTAAGTTTCGCTATGCTGAATCCAAGCCAACGGACTAACCTCTGCAGTGCGGTGGGCCAAAAAGGAAAAGAAGAGACAGAACCTCGCAGCTAACAATTCATCATCGCATCCATCCGCTTTGCCAATGCACTCGAGCACCAATAGCAGCTGATCACTTTTTGGTTTGACGTAATACATCTTCCATGGTCACCCGGCCCGCGCTTTCAAAAAAAATGTTTGCGCCTTTAGGACTCCAAGGAGCCATCGTTGCCGCTTAGAAGAATCCTAACATATTCAAAGGCCCCAGCGGCCCACTAAAGGGATTAGTGCTACTACTGTAGCAGATCAAGTCATTTCGAAGGCATAAGTCATCCCTCCGATATTCTTATTGGGACCGTCTACCGATAAGTACCGGAAAGAATTCATAGAAAACCTGGAGCACTCTCTGAAAGATATCGGTCTTCATATACTATTGTCTACGTCAGAAGTAGTCTGGAGAAAAGCCGCGACTGTCACGACGGAGGATTAGATTAGAGAAAAGCAGTAATGAACCTCATAATGACTTTGAACAATAGATGACATTCTAACTAGAAAGCACGCTTTATCATTATTAACGATAGCTATGCATGCCTCTCGTTTCTATATGCTCGCTACTTGATGCAAGTGGACATGCAAACGCTAAATACGGCCTCTCCAAGATGCTGGTGGGTATCTCAAATACCCCTGTAGAGTGTAGATCATCTCAAATGTGGACAACGCCTGATATACCAATGATTAAAGAATGGATTGAGTGACGACGCCGGACCTGAAGAGCACCGTCGCTATGCAATTTGTGACAGAAAACAAATGAAAAACAATACAAGAGGATGGAAGCATAAGCTGGTGTTTAATGCAACGAGCAAGGTGGGTATTATCCTTCTCCTTTCCTTCTTCCGCATGAAGGCGACTCCGCGATGATGCTGTGATCCTCCATTGAGTCTTTCTAGTATGATTTGTATTTCTACGTGACAGTCAGCATCCTGGAAGCAATATTTTTGGAATTTAGCCCACTTACGTCGTCGATTCTCCGCCGACTCTGCGGATCCAATGCGTTTCCCACACCTAATAACGTGTTCGACACCGCCTTCGTAGCACCGAGCGCTGGCCTTAGTACGATCGTTGGCGCCCTCCTCACAATAGCCTTCGCCATCCCTACACCGGTACCCTCTTCCATAATCTCTGCAGGCACTGCTATGATAGCATCACGAGCAATGAGGAGGTCGCGCTCAAGGTGCCGCGCAGCGGATCGAAGGCCTGCGCGAACGCCGATAGGTTGATGGGCATAGTTGGAGACGGCACGCGGTTCTTCAGATTCGTCTGATTCGGGATCCTCGCCATCCCAATCATGATGCTGCATGGAGGAGCGGCTAGGCGAGCCCTTTTCTGGGTTTAGGAACTTCTCGGCGCCTTCAAGTATGTTTTGTGCTCCAATTGCTACTTTGGCACCCAGCCGTGCGACTCCAGAAGTAGTGTTTGTGGCAAAAGCGTACGCGCCTTTCTGCAGACTACGCACGATACGTCCGTCTTTCTGGTACTCTCGCATTGGAACAACGACAAGGTCTCGAACACCAGACCCAACATTGACCAAAGGCCGAACTGCTGCGAGCCCAGCGAGTACACCAGGGAGTTGATTGCGTTTAACATCAGGCATCCAGACATCGTTCAGCGTCTTATGTAACTTATCAAACGATGTGATGCCATAGACGATGGCATGGCGTAGGGTGATATCAGCCTCCTCGAGAATCAAGACGTTCATAAGTTCGCTGGTATGACCCGAACGAAGACTGTGATAGTCAAGCCTCTTTGGCTTATAGTTTAATTTTAATTTGACCGCGTTCACCTCCAGACGCTGAATGAAGGGTTGTTCGGACGGGGCGGCATTGTGAAGCACGGATTCGTCCTTGAATTCGAAGAATCGGGTGATGAAGTCGAGGGCGTCTTGATCGACATGTAGACGAAGCGGAAGAACGCTGACCCTGATTACCAATTCAGAGGCGGCAAGTTCGGTAACGGGCTTTACAGTCAGTAGCTCGAGATTAATCATTGGGCGATCCGTCTCGCGTTCATGTCGCTCGGCCAAACTTGTCACGAATTTGTTCCAGGTAGAGTTGCGTACATGATCGAAGATCTCGAAATCCTGAACTCTCACATCGACTGAGTTGACAGTCTCGCCGGTGTCGGGAGGGAAGACGACAAGATCGACTGCAAGCCCCTGTAAATTGAATGCGATCTTCTTGTGCTTACTCCGCTGGAATCTAGGTCGGCCACGAGGCTTTGTCGACGAGTGCGGTCGTAGGGTGGCTCCAGTTGAGCGAGTAGCAGTTGATGTCGCATAGCTACCTGTCTCGCTCATCTGGTCACTGGCGTCATTGAGCGCGTGGTCGATCCGCCGGGCTAAATTACCCCTTTCATCATTGACTGGAACGCCTATCCAAACCGAGTTGAACAGAAAATCTTCTTCGACAAAATCGTCTTCTTCTTCCTCTTCTCGCGGTGCTCGTCGACGCTCTTCGGCTCGAGCTTCAACATCTTTGACGGCCTGGGCAAGAATTGATCGCGTCCGTGGCCAATCATAGCCATCGAATAGGTTCCAGATGATGTTCATGTCTCGTATACGAACCTTAAGGGGTGCATTCGGAGCCTTGAACTCGTTCGTGAGGTGATATTGATTTTTTGTCGAGTTCCACTTCCGAGCCTTTCCTTTGTGCTCTGAGTCGGAATCTTTGAAGTAACCTTCGTCGAAATCGAACTCCTTCTCTCCTTCGGCAACCTCATATTTCTCCTGGAAGCTTTCGAGAAGTCCCCGATCACCGCGCTGGCGTGTGATCGGAGGTGTTGCTAGCACACCCAGATCGTCCTCACCGAGCAAGCTGTCTCCAAGTTCTTCTTCGGTCGGGAGTGAGTCTTGGTTGTAGAAGCTGCCTACAAATTCTAGATTAGTAGGTACCTCATCTGCGACGAGATCTGCATTCTCCATGAAATTGAGATCTTCATAGTTCTCCGGTGCAGCAATAGCGTCTCCAGAGAAGGATTCCATCATTTGCTGCAGCGGCACGACTGTTCGGTATTGTTCGGCTGTTGATGGTGGCGTTGGCGGCTGCAAACCATTCAGAATAGCAATTAGGGTTTGTGTAGAATCGGCACAGGATTCAATAACAATCAATCTATTCTGAAACTCAACATCCACCAATTGAGGCTGATCCTTCTCACGGTCGTCGATATTCACGAGGACCTTGGCTGCAGATATTTCGCTCAGCATGACGTAGCCTAAGTCGAATAATTCGGAGAGATGCCGGTTGGCTTGAGAAGTTTTAGATGTTGAAGGTACACCTTCCCGTTTCTCTTCAAGTCGAGCGATGTCGTCGATAGCGTGCATTGACGCTTTGCGGAATTCGACTCCAATAGAGTAGCCTGTCTTTCCCGACTGTTTGCCCAAGAAATGAGAGTCCGAGAGTACGAAGAGGCCTTTGGACGCGATATTTCGAGGATTCAGTCCGAGTGCGCAGTTTCGGAAGAGCATGTCGATATGCGGAGGTTTGGAAGTGACGGTCGAAGGAGAGCTGGCTGCAGAAGACTGTCTACTTAGACTCTTAGGTGATGACGCTCCTGTAATAGTGGCAACAGAGGATGCAAGGCCAAGAGCAAGGTCATCGACAGTTCCATCTTCTGAAATACCAAGTACTGCCATGACAGTGGAGACGCGATATTCAGCACAGACGTTGAACAGCTTCGCCTTGATGACTGGTTCCATCTCATCTCCGATGTACCGCGTCATAACCATCGGTAATTGATCTTGCGGACGTAGTCCGACAACTTCGTGTATCAATACCTCTTCCTCACGCTGCACGAACACCTTGCCAATTTCGGCAGCGAAGAGAGCCGGGACACCAACGTGCGCAACGGAGGCATCTATTAAAGATACTGCTATCTCACCCAGCCGATCATTGATCCGTGAGTTCAAGTCAAATTTTTGTACCGATGCGAGAGTCAAGATCCCGGGCCGATCGTCGTCTGGGAGATATTTCGTGACTTTGGAGAGCTTAGAAATCTCCGCGCCGAGAGCTTCGAATGCCTTCATTTGCTCAATTTCAGAGACACGCACAGCCACGCTGGCGACTTCCACTCTGAGAACAGAGCCTTTTCGTCGCTGTAGTAGTAAAGTCTCAATCAGAATGTCTTCGTTGTTCTCATATGGGTCTTTCGAAGGGGTTATCATGGAAATAAGCCGCGCAAGATCTACTTCTTCTGGGTTGAAGAGAAAGTTCACTGTCGTGCCTCGAATCTCAACTAGAAGAGGGGCTCCGGTTTGTGTTGCATCTTTATATGGCCCTGACAACTGAACCTCGGAAATCTTTAGGCGCACGTTGCTTTCGCGGATAGCAAGGCGTACTGAAGTCGTTTGAAGTTGAACGGCACAGCTTTTCCCCTTTAGAACAAAAGAGACTTCCCCAAACTTCATGTGAATCTTTGGCATATTTGACTGCGACGTCGTAGGAGGAAGTGGCGTGTCTTTGAAATGAACACCACGAGACCGAACAGGGGTCACTGTCGTAGTCGGACTATTGAGCACCATATTGTTCGAGCTTATAGACGCACTTAATTCCAGAACGCCGCTGAACCCACCAAAAGAGCTAAGTGCTTCGTCAAGTTTTTGTATGTCGAACATTACCTTGACAGGACGAGTGACTATCGTGATGCGACGATCTTTAGCTTGTTCGAAGTCGATCTCAATGTCGCTATCAAGGTGATCTGGTGCGTTGCTAATTGACCTACGAGATCTTGGTTTAGGGCTTTGAAAAGAGACGATATCCTGATCGAGCGAAGATAACACAAATTTCCCAATCTGTAGCTTCGAGCGAGTTTCTATTGTCGAAGTCTGACTTGCTGCGTGAAGTGAACCGAGACTTATCTTCAAAATTGCGTCGAGCGGGTCGCGATCTAGGGTTGACCGGCATTCGCTGCCATCAAGAACTGACTGGGCTAGTATTCGCTCTAGCCAGGCGATCCCTACGTATTTCACGGATAGTTCAACGCTGAAACGGGAGCTAGACTCGGTGGTAGATTCTGACTCTTTCGCTTGGGTACCGTTGTTCTTAGATTCACCAGTCAGAGCTGTCATCGCTCTATTCAGCATCTGGGACATGATCCGCCCTGAGACAAAATCGATATGGCTGAGGACAGATCCCACCTCTATACTAATTGCGGAAGAAGGCGTTTGCTTGGTCTGGGGAGTGCATTTTTCTGGCTGAGGTGCCTTCAAGTTTGGCCGTCTTCGCGCTGCCTCCTCGGCTGACGCTTTGCGGCGTGATGATTTTGAATGGGCATAATTTGAGAAAGATCCGGGCATTCCCTGGAATATTGAATCTTCCCCCAAATTGGGGGATTTAAAATCAAATCCCGAGACTTCCATTTCCGAATCAGTACTAGGATCGTTCGCTTTTTCTTCACTTAGTCCTAGCGGAAACCAAACCATAATCTCATCAATAGTGAGAAAGAGTTTTGCCTGCTTCGGAGGAGACCTCGTTTGTTCATGTGAAGATCTTGTTTCCGTCGTTACTACTCGGTGCATCGCAAGTGGGGAAGAGGGTATGCTTTGTGGACTGCCGGGGCGAGGTGTATCACAGCCATCGTCGGCATCTGGAGACGGACCTAGAATACTTCCAGCGATCATCGAGTCTGGAATTGGGGCAGATGTGTCTGACTCCGTATCATGACTAGACACCGACGATGAAGAGTCCCATCCACCTGGGACGCTTGGACGATGGCTGGCATCTAAGGGCGCAGCACTCAATGCACTCATGTACATACTTTCCGCGTCATCATGAGAGAAGATCCTGGACTCGCTTAGGTCTTCACTGGCATGTTGATCGGTGTAATGTCCTTGTGTGCGTGGTTCCGAGTCAGGTTCCTTATCGACTAGATGGCGTGCATGGTTCAAGTTGTCCGTGGATAATGTGGTCTCTTCCATTACACCGGATATTGGGGATGGCTGCTGTTGATCGGAGGAGACCGCTTGCTGTCCCAGAACAGACACAGTCGGCAGATCAGACGTTGAATAATCATTTTCATAGAGCGAGTGGTCCTGTTCACGACTTGAGCCCGAACCGTCATTGCCCCACGCTAAGACATCTTCTTCGGCAATGTGTCCTTCATGGTAGCTGTCATCCACGTGAGACGAGAGGATGTCATTCTGCATAGCATAATCCAAGATCCCCTCATCATCGTAGAGAATGTTACTGGCGCTCATGTCATGAGAGGCGGACAATGGTCTAGAATTGTTCATGATGCTACTTTCTAGACCGTCATCGGAAGCCGCGTCCGCAAATCTGTCTTCGTCCGCCGTATGTATAGATGACGCCAGGTTATCTCTACCTGGATGGTGTATCTCTGCGCTGGATTGGAGATTCGAGAATGCTGTGGCATTCTGAAAAGAAGCCCGAGGTGACGATTGAGCTCTCTTTGCATAATTCGGAGATGCAGGTTTCGCTGAGGTTTGGCTGATCTGTGACTCGCTCTGGGTTTTGTGGCTAGAAGAGATATCCGAGCGAGTATCTGTAGGTGAGGCAGGTCTCGATAATCGGGACATGGAGGCAAAGTTGTCCGCATCAGATATCAACCGGGCACATATATTCTCGATTCGAAGGCGTCGTTTACCAAGCTTTGAACTAGAGTCTGTGGGAGGTGCTGGGGTTGACACATCTATATGCGGCTCTTCTGAGGTCACAGAGTCAAGCGCGACATGGTTGACGTGAAAGTTCAAAGATAAGTAGGGCTCTTCATCATCCCTTGTTGCGTTGGATGGATCGATTGTGAATTGGTCCTGAACCTCGATATCGATATCTTTAATGACAATTTTAAGTCGATCCAATGCTGTGTTGAGTATATTTCTTAGGTACGTTGGTAGGGTTAACGGTGCGCCCATTCCTGCAACACTCTCATCGTCGCCATCCTCACTTGAAGAAACCGACTCCTGAAGATATGCAGACTGTGATTCCAGTTCATGCTCTAGCTCTTTGATTTCTTCCTCGGGCTCTTCTCTAATGAAAGATTTCGCTAGAGCATCTATTGTTGGTATGTGATCTTGATCTTGATCTTCGGCCTCATCCTCCGATGATGTATCGCTCTCATATTCGACGGGTGGCGATGGAGATGACCGGCGTCGGCGCGCTGGAGGCGAACGAGCTCGAGGGGTTGAGGCCTTCTCGGTGGTGGATCCAGCATCTGGATCGGGAGTGCCTTCCGCTAATCTTGCGTGTACTTGTATGCCATCTATTTCTATTATGATCTGGGGGACACCGAACTCGAGGACGAAGGTTACGCGGAAGACTGAGGCGCGAGCTTTCGAAAGGTGGATCTCAGGTGGAAGCTTGAGATGTAATAGGGCGACAAGTTTCTAGGCATGGTTAGTCGTGAAGGTGGGACGGCGTTAAGAAAGCACACGTGCCTTAACATGTAGACCGACATCTCGCACTTCGAGAGTTGTTCTCTTGCCAACATCGACACTGACGAAGTCGGCCGGGTCTTTGTCAAGTATGTCGATATGTCGAAGGCCAAAGAGCAATAATCGTTTTCCGATGGACGACGATACTGCAGAAAAGAAGGCCATGGCGTTTGACCGATGCCCAAAGGTGTGGCAGGCAAGTTAGGTGCCTACCGATGCACCGAAAGGCGATCCATATGTGCAGTTCGGACGCAGCGTGATCTGTCGAGCAGCAGGGAAGGAGGGGCAAAGCAAATGAACGTCCGGATCAGAGTCAAGTATCAAGTAGGTATGTGTGTGTAACCTGTAGAGCTTGTACGGTGCGGCTCTGCGAGAGGTGAATGGTAGGACCGAGGGGTTTGCGGCGCGTTTGGGGAGTTTGAGGCCGTCCGATGGTGTGGCGAGCAGCTACTTGTTCGCTAGGGGGTCACAGGCTAAGGATAGGTAGTTTAGGCCTGTTAGCGACATCTGAGAGTTAATGAGCAGATGATGCGATGCCCGGCTGCATCTCCAAGTCACCAGTCCAGCCTAGCGCGTTTCCCCGCTATGGTGCTCGGATCGCGGTCACGTGGCGATAAGAAGTCTATCGGCATAGCCCGCTATTACGTCAGCCGGAGACGCCCTATTCAAGAATACCTAAGTAGTAACGGGAAGGAGCCTATGACTCTTCCCATAGCTTTTCTTTGTATAGTCTTTTACTTTTTTTCTTCTTCTATCTCAGGATCACTGCGTATACTAGGAATATCATGTCCTCAGATCAGGAGACAAACACGAAGGACTGGGAAGAGGCTGAGGGTGTCCCAAGCCTCAGCGATCGCTTCATCCAAAAGTATCTCTCAGGCAGAGACGCGTTAGTAGAGCAAGAAAAGAAACAAAGAAGTGGTTGGTAAAGCGAGAAGAAACATCATTAAGTGACTCAAGAGCCTAACATACATAGACTACCTCTTCCGGCAGAATTTATCACCAACAGCAGCGGAAGCTTGCGCAATAGTTTCGCAAATTCGATTCGCAGAGCAGCAAACCTTATGGACTAAAGAGTACGAAGATAGTCTTGTCAGTCAGCATGTTGATGTTTTCCCCGGGATGATGTTCAATCTTGCGAAGGACCGCATGGAGAAGAGTAAGCTTTGGCAAATTGTACGAAAGATGCCTAAGGGTACTCTTTTGCACTGCCACCTTGAGGCCATGGTAGATTTGGACTGGGCGCTCGAAGAAGCGTTCTCAACGGAAGGAGTCTGCTTGAAGAGCGACGGTCCGCTTTCGAGCGAGCAAGCAAGACTTAAAACCTTATTCTCCTTCACGTACTCGAAGACGGACGCCAAAAGCGATGTATCAATATGGAGCAATGATTATGCCGCAGATACTCAAGTCCCACTTACAAAGGCTGCCGATAATTTTCCAGATGGTGGTCGTCAAGGCTTCATCGAATGGGTTCGATCTCGGGTGACCATCACGGCAGAGGAGCACTTGAAGCACCACGAGGGGCCTAATGAAGCTTGGCGGAAGTTTCTATCCTGCTTCCCCATATTAGGCTCACTGATCTACTACGAGCCCATCTTTCGAAAGTTCGTGCGGAATATGTGTGCGCAGTTGCTAGAGGATGGGGTTTTCTACGTTGACATGAGATCGGCCTTTTATACGCCTTACCGAAGCCTCGGGCAGGAGAATTGGGATCCGGATGCGTTTCACATGCTTGAGCATTTAGAAGACGAGATTGAGAAGTTTAAAGCGTCTGACGAAGGTAAAGACTTTTGGGGAGGTCGTATGATTTGGACAACCATTCGCCAATTTGACAAGCGAGCAGTCGTTGAGAGTGAGTATTTTACCCCATTTGAGATCTGCTATTCACAATCAAACAGGCATGAAACATTGCATTGAGATGAAGATTAATTTCCCAGAACTGATCGCTGGATATGACCTGGTCGGGCAAGAAGATCTCGGCCGTTCACTTGCAGATCTTGCGCCCGAGCTATTCTATTTTCGCAAGAAATGTGCCGAAGAAGGCGTCGATATACCGTTCTTCTTCCATGCCGGCGAAACCCTTGGCGATGGTGACTCTGTTGATGAAAATCTCTTTGACGCTATCATCTTAGGCACACGGCGAATTGGTCACGGCTTCAGCTTATACAAGCATCCCCTACTAATTGACATGGTCAAAGAAAAGAAGATCCTCATCGAAAGCTGCCCTGTCTCCAATGAAGTCCTCCGTCTTTGTGGCAGTATTATGTCGCATCCGCTCCCCGCGCTTCTCTCCCGCGGAGTTCCCTGCTCACTCTGCAATGACGACCCAACTATTTTGGGCCAGGGTGTTTCTGGCATGTCTCACGACTTTTGGCAGGCGCTGCAGGGATGGGAGAACCTGGGGCTTGAGGGCCTGGGATCTTTAGCTGAAAATAGTGTCCGCTGGGCAAGCTTCGAAGACTACACACCGCAGGAGTGGGTACAAGATATTAAGGATGGGTCCACGGGGAAAGGTACGAGAGCAAAACGGCTGAAGGAGTGGATGGCAAAGTGGGAAAAGTTCTGCGCATGGATTGTAGAGGAGTATGGAGTGGATGAGAACCTGGAGCCTGAGGAGTAATTCCAGGAAGTACAAGGTGTGGCCTCAGGGGTACTGAGGAGCTGTTCAACCGGCGCTAGGTCTCGTTGCTTAACTAGCATTTGCATTATGGGTGGTACCGTACACGGCGCTTTCAACACAGAGCTAGGCCTCAACGCAATATGACATGGTCAGAGAGGAATATAATTCTACACGGTAGAGAAGAGTTATAAAAGCAAGCATATCTTTAACGTCTTTTTTGTTTTGCTTACAACCCCCATATGTTCGCACCATAATAATTCCCATAGTGAATCAGCCATCTTAACCTGTACCCTTTCACCGCCTCAATGACTCGTTCTATGAGGGCATCAGCCCTCTCGCGGTCCTCCTCGCCGGCAAACCATTTTGCGTAGATGACATTGCACCAGAAGGTTGTCTCTGCCGTCGCCAGGAGAGCAAAGCCAGCATATATTGTGTACCGTACGGCAGGTCTGGAAGCAGCAATTTGTTGCCATAGGAGAAAGGATGGATGGTCGCGGATGGATAGTGATGATGATGATGATGATGAAGTCTTAGGTTTTGAGTTTGGTGGCGTGGACTGATGAGTTGCTGAATGATTGAGATGACGAGATGTTAGGTTGTTTACGCGGAGAAGTGGTGCTTGACTTGGTAGGTGTTGGGGATTTTGTTTCAAGATGGTCGACAGCGATCTCGTTGACGCCATGTTTGATAGCATTACTGTCGACGACAGGGATAAAAAATACTTTGGAAACGAGATAGGTAGGGATTGAGAATGCGGCGGACATGCAATAGAGTCTTCCGTGAGGCTCTCAGTCAACAGCCTTTTATACCTACTTTCCCTCTCACCGTGGTACAGCTAGGTCAGCCTAGGTAAAATGCCAAGCCCATGTTATCCGCATTGGGCGGAACATTGCGAGTGGCTGTCACGTGATGGTAATCTGGGTCTCTAAGGGTGTCTAGGGGCTGCTAGCGCTTAACCAAAGACGGAGCAGTTCCGTCTTTGCGCATTATGGCCAAGTCGTCGTCTACATATTGACTCGGTCGTCGACTGGGGTGGAAGACGGGGGCAGGGGAACAGGACACGAGCCGGCGCGGTGACGTCGTTGGCGACAGACAGAGCCGGGTGGTTGGCAGCATGTGAACGGCGACGTCTACTCAGCACAAGTTGACACAAGGCGCATGAAGCGGAGGGAAACGTTGGTCCAATCGTCAGGCTGCGAAGCAGAAACAAGGCTGGGGAGGGACAAAAACTCGGTGGCTGGTCCAAGCGCGGGGTTCATCTGCCCTCGGTCGGCGTGCAGGGGTGCGAGCTGGTCTGTGGTCCACCTTGGAACCGTCAGGCACGCTTCCCTACCACGCGCCGACCGTCTAAGAGTCCTGCCTGCAACACTCACACCTGTCCCTCCTCCTCTGTCGCCCCCCCTCGTCCACCTCCGAGCATGACCGACACCCAACGGACGACTGCACCTCAGATCTTTGCGAAGCGCAGCGCGTCGAGCGCAGCCCCGCGGTACCCGTAGCACACCCATGGCCGAGGCCGCCATCGCGCGAAGCGGCAGCATTCCAAGCCTTCAGTGTTGCTGCGGCAGCAATGACTGCGCGTTCCTCGCCCACAATGGAAAACTACTCGAAGGTTTGGAATGCGACGTCTCCAAAGCCGCGCAGCTAGGTCAGGTACGCAATCTCAATAGTCGCTATACGATTCGAGCGCTCTATCCAGTGCCTGCAACGCCTGTATACGTCTCACACCATGCGCCATGTCGCTAACCTTCATTGTTCAGGCCTTGCTTGTCCGCCATGAAGCATACGTCGCCGACTCAGAGCGCGAACGCCGAGCCATGGTATCTACTATCGAAGGTCTAGAGAAAGAGAAGCTGGAACTCGAGGAGAGAAATGCGCAAACGATCAAAGCAAATCGGGACCTCTTGGATCAGCTGGAGCAATTGAACGAGGCAGTTGCCACGTCAGACGCACAAGTCCAGGCGTTGACCGACACGTTGCACTCAACCGAGGAGGAAATCCAGCGCCTAAGCTCTCTTGCAGCTAGAACTCAGAACCTCGAGCGTCAGTTGATTGATCTCGAAAGAGAGCAGAGCTATTTGTAAGTATTATCACTTTGCGCACATTTGGAGAGATCTCCTTCCAACCAAATATTTGTTGAAACTTCCTATCGAGGACATTTACTAACTTGTTGCGCATAGACAAACAAGTCTAGATGCAAAGACTGGGGATGAACGTACAGCAGTGCAGCGATGGAAGCGAGCCGAAAGAACTATTGCGGATCTGCAGGACCAAATTGATCGTATTGAAAAGGAGTCGCGAGAGGAGCGTGAGAGGCATGTCCAGGTGGTCGCGCGTATGGAGCGGAGGATGGCTGTCGAGGGAGAACTGGCTACGGCTGCGGGGAGACTGAAAGCAAAAGCAGGACAAGAGAAGGGCGGCACGACAGTTGTCTCACATTTTGTCAAGGATATTCTGCTCGATAACGCAAACCTCCAGCATGGTATCTTAGAATTACGGGAAATGCTCTTGAACTCAAATGAGGAGGTCGAACGTCTGAGAGAGCAGGTACGGATCCATCAGCCGGTTGTGTCTCCCACGACGGAGGATGTCCCTACTCCACAAGCAGGCACCCCAACTTTGCAGAAAGAGCTAGGAGAGCCCATCTTCAACCAGGAGCTCCACATACATCACCATTGTAAGTACCAACAGTCACTAGACCTGTCTACTTTGCCTTGTGTCGTGCAGATGGTAATGGGACTCTTGCTAATATTTCGACAGACCATGAGACAACACCAACGCAGACACCAAAACCCCAAACGCACCGCCGGAATAGAAAGAAACGCTTCAGTCTCACACCGGCACATTTCACCCCACCTGTACAGGTAGATCCCTCGACCCAAGCAGCCATTCTATCCCAGACCGCGGTGACCATACCAAATACGAACCGTTGGTCAAATGCTACTACGCTCGCGCCCTCTCTCCCCGGATCGCCCCTCTCAGTTTCCCACCGTGGATCTATCTACGATCGGGTATTTAGTGACGTTCCGTATGACTCTTCACAGCCTACAAGTCCCTCGGACTCAGTCGACCTCCAATCCCCATTCATGGAAGAAACAGGTTTCCATCGCCGAAAGAAATCTCAGAATCTCAAGCCGCCAAGCCTTTCTACGATCCGTAGCGTCAGCACACCCATTTCAGTGACTACAAAAAGCAGTCCAGCTACCGCAGTTATCTCAGCAGTTAGTCCGGCAAACTCTTTCGTCAACGATGTATTCGCTCTCTCTCCTGCACTACAAGCGCAATCCGCAATACCCGAAGAGAATGAAGAAGGCCGCCTGGAACATCGGCCCACGGATCATATCCAAGAGCTGGACGATCGTCGGATGACATTTGAAGAAGTAGACGATGACCCTATCTCACCTTTGGCCAACATTCGGCCCACTCTTCGTCGTGCCGCCTCCCATGAATCCCTCATCTCAATATCCGGAATGGATATACACACACTCCGCTCTCGGCCGTCACAACTCCTCCTATCCTCTTCTCCACGCTTTGCCTCAACCGCTACAACCAGCGTCCAGCCTGAGCTTACTCCCTGGACCGCAACCGCAACCGCAAACATGAGCCGCAGAAACCTCGACAGCAGCACATTCAACCGTTCCCTCCTTTACTCGAACCTCCCCACGAAGCGCAACGCCAGCTCCAGCAATCGCAAAAGCGAGGGCCTGGGCAAGAAAGTGGGTGGCTGGGTCTTTGGAAAGTGGGGCGCCACTCCAGCTACTGCATCCTCACCACGGCCAGATTCCTCCAAATCGGGGGACACGCAGTCTAGTAACGACACGGTGAAGAAGGGAGAGGAGACGAAGAAGAAGGAGCTCAGGTTGCGAGCTCCAGGCGTCAATCAGAATGGCCCTATCTGGGGCTTCTTTGACGTACCAGAGACGCCGACAAAGGTCGTCGTCGACACGTTTGATGCTGAGGCGCTAGGGGACGCGCTTCAGGAAGGTTGATGTATTCCGCTTGTTACTCAACATGCTCAAGAACCCCCCCTCCTCCCCCTCCTCCCTCGCTCACTAATATCCATTTCTCTCCATCTCCTTACTATTTTTGCTTTTTCCTCGTGGTCTTCGAACTGGCGCTACCTTTTTTGGGGGGGGGGACCTGGAAAGATTTGCGATTTGATTTGATTTGATTTGAATCTTTTGAACCGAAACTTATTACTGCATCATCCCTAGGCGTTTTATACCTGCTCCTTAGATTGCTTTCAATTGGGGAATTTCACGGACCTCATGATGTTTTCCCATTTTGAATTTTCTCTCTCTCTCTCTCTCTCTCTTTTGGTTGGATATACCCCCCCACACACGCCTTATCGGGCAGTCTCGTCTCGTAGTGTCTTGGGAATGGAATGGAATGGAATGGAACGGGGGGACGAAGTCAAGTCTGCAAGTACGTTTTATATATATTTTCACATATCGCCCCGAAGCAAGGAGTAACAGGACAAGCGGGTATAGCAAAGTATCTAGAAAGCATCGTCACGTAGGGAAAGAATCATATCATGAGAATATTAAATCAAATATCATTACTCTTTTGAACTATGCCCTCGCACACCTGCCCCTTCCATTTCTAAGTCTCCCCCCAGCCGCCGGTAAGAAAGGACAACCGTTTCAGTGTGCGCTTGGAACTAACAAATCAAAGGACGAAAAAAAAGATACAGGCACCCAGACTCCTTGCTAGCCTTTGGTCAAACATCGTACAGAAAGCGCTGTTAATGCAGGGTTATATAGAGGAACGTCGGATTATATACAGATATGAGATGGGGGAGAGGGAGAGGCGGTAAAGAGGGACCGGAAACAAGGTGCTACGAGGGAGTATGCCAATTCTTGTACAAGCATGAGCACAGTTTCCCATCAGCTTGGGCTTCGAGGCCATCGGTGATCTGCGAACCGTGCTTGCCGTTCGACACCTTGTAGCAACTTGGGATGCCTTGACCTCCACTAACGATTTGTTCGACGCGGACGGCGTATGGCCAGGTTGTGTAGCTTGGGTTTCCCGATGGGTCGCTCGAACTAGGGTAGTCCTTTTCCCTCTTCGTATATAGAACCGCTGTCAGATCCGTGTTCGAGAAGTCGCACTCTACGGAGGCATTGTCGTCGGTCAGACTCGTGGTCGGGCTGACAGTCTTCGTCTGGCTGATGTGGAACCTGTATCTCTCCGTATCTTTCCCCTCATCCAATAGCTCTAGCTCGGTGTTTTTAAAGGATATAGCAAATGGGTTGTCGGTGCTTGAGATTTTGTAGGCGCCGGATGAGCCGGATATTATCCAATTAAAGGTTGCGACGGATTTCGAGGCATCGGTGTAGTAAGTACTGTAAGGGTAGCATGCCCATGTCGAGGCTTTGGCGGTGCAATTTGTTTGGACCGTGTCGAGGAAAGTGACCAGAGAATAAGAGCCGCGCGGGAAATCGGAGGGAAGCGATGATGACGAAGATGACGAGGATGATGACGATGATGTTGATGTAGAGCTGGGAGAGGCGGCTTGTTGGGAGTTTGTGGTGGAGGGGCTGAACGATGTTAGTTCTCCTGCCAGTCTTCAGCCTTCTCAATGGCTTACCTATCTGATTTCTTCTTCTTTAGCCCGAGGCCAAGTCCAACACCCAGCGCAATGATTACCGCAAGGAGAATTGCTAGGATGATGATCAATCTTCTCCAGCCCCCTCGCTTCGCGATTTGTTTATGATTTCTCAACGCGGCAAACTTCTTCTCCCCATCACTCCACACACTGTAGCTGTACCCACTCGAGTCTCCGCTCCCCTCCTCCATGCTCTCCCGCGGCACATCGGCAAGTGCAGCACTCAATCCACTTTTCCGGACGGATGCTCTATGTGCATCACGTGCCTTTGCGGTATTAGTATCGCCGTTTTCGAGAATGACAGAGAGACGCTGTCCGGCTGGCGTTGAGATGCGTTTCGTCTGGGGCTCATTGCTGACGATTTGCTGGTGCTGCGACTTTGATCGGTTCCAGAACGCCATCGCGGTGGAGGGTGATGACGGCGATTCGAAGGATTTTGGATCTGTGTTCAAGACACGCCGCTCGTGTTATCGTGCGTGACTTCTGACGTCCCAACTCCTTTGCATGCTCAATGACGGGTGTCAAGCTCCAGTGTGCTCCTAGCTTCGCATATCACGGCGGGATCTCTCGCGCTCGCTTTTTGATGGCGTTCCAAGGTTCAATGGATGGCTGTTCGAGGAGAAAGGCAGGAGAGCAGGCGGGAGGTTCCTCGCTCGCCTTAGGACGGGCGCAAGAGTCGCGCTCAGGCCGCACGTGTTGACCTTGCACGGCATGGTGGGTGTCGCCATCTCCCGTTGCGGGCTAGGTTGTAGGGGTGGCTGTCCTTGCAAAGCTAATATGTGATGATGATTCCAAAAGCAGGTCTAGCGATGCTGCACCAAGCTAGTAGAGGACCGGGGAAGCGCAGATCCAGGCCTGCGCCATGCTTTTTTGCCGGCTGGAAAAGGGTGCGCCAGACGAGCGTATCAGCGCGGCACGGCCTAGCGACATGGTGTTGCTGCGACCAGAGCTCCAATAATCTGACGAGGCTGGGCTGTTGAATGCCACTAATTTCCTGTGGCTCTTGCTGGGCGCGTCGACAGATCAGCACTGCAGGCGGGAATCAGTGTAACGCTTGCACAGTCTGACAGTACAAGTACAACATCGAAAGGGCATGAAGGAGCTCCGGCTGTTTACGAGTCGTTCGGCCGCTGTTCCTGCATGCTGTAATAACGGGATGTGGGCGGCGCAGTCAGGGACGGCGTCGGTTTCCCCACGTGTGCACAGCGCTGTCGGAGGTAATCCCGCTGGTGCCGCCTTCCCGTTTTCGTGCCTCTCACACGGCAGGGGCAACCTCACTACAAGCAGTGAATGTGGGCCGATGTCAGTACCTGTGGATGCTTCACTATCGCGTTCCCTGTGAATGGAGATTCACTTTAGTCTCGTAGACCCAATGTACTCGGTGACGTGCATCACCAGTCCAGCTCGTCCCCACCAACTTTTCGACGCGTCGCTCCTCGTCCACAAACCATCACAGCAAACATGGACGTTTCTTTCATGAATTCATGACAACGCACCTTCCTAGCTAACCACATGCCCCTTCTCTTTCCTAATCATCGCATGTCTTGTCGGTGAGAGAAGCAAGGGCACGATTCTCTCACCGCTTCTAAACACCTACCCCCAGCAAGTGTTGTATGCTGCAAGCTATTGCTGAGTCAAGTACACCATCGTCACTATGGCGAACATTCACACCAGTAGAGTCGTCGTCCCGTTGCGGCCTGGCTCGGACGGAGACACTATGCACAAACCTGTCGGGCCTGCATATAGCAAAGTCGATCCGCCGACATTGTATCTCGAAAAGATTGGCGATCAATGGATGAAAGCAAGAGGTGAAGCCCGAACTGGCGTTCAGTATAGCCTCGAGAGATTGCCTGCCGGATATACGCTATATCAAAGACCACGAGCGAAAAATCCATCTATTGTGGACAAATATCTGTTCGGACATCCAGAACGCAAACCGTTCGACTCGCCTAATAGATTCTTCCCCCATTTCTTGCACTTGATGGAGAATGATGGGAGCAACATCGGCTGTCCATGTACGATGTGTAATACGAAGGGAGGCATCCTCCCAAGATCAGAAAGCAGGAGCAGCAGTCACTCAAGACTCAGCGATGCTGCTAGGATTGCATCTCAAGCGAAGGGAAGACCAAAGAGGGTGCTCTCCGGTATGGAGAACACACATGTGGACGAGGAAGGCAATCCAGACATATACCGCAATTTCATTGATCAACTTAAGAGGCACGGCACTCTGGATGAGGCCATCATGGAACCAATGTCTATGGACTGGCGAGCTGAGCAGGCTATTCTGCCCGACCTTCTGACGAAGCTCAATCAAGAACCCCAATGGATTCCTAGGGCGGGAGATATTGTATTATACGTGCAAGACATACCAGACGGGGTAGAGATTGCACACAACCCAAGAACGAAACGATTTGAATATTTCAAGACCAAATCAAGAACATACATGGGCGTTCCCTCGTGGCGAGCCGGACTCGTAGGCCAATCGCTTGATGATACAATCTTCAGTGACGCAGCACAAGCCAAGGAGTTTAGTGTCAGTCTTTCTGGTATTCGGGTAGAGCCGCTTCCTGATCCTAACAGGAGCGACAAGAGTCTCTCAAAGCGGCATAAATACATCCCTGTCAATCACACCCGACCGTTTTTCCTTTGGGGAGACTACCTGAACAATATATTTGAAGACGACTGGCATCCAACGATCAAGAATGCACTTACAGTCATGTCAACTATGTCTCTAATGGGAAAGCATCGGTTCCGGGGCCAGTGGCCAGACGCAATGATTTACTCACACGGCATTTTCATCGGCGCAGAAATGTTGGTGGTTGGCGATACCGTTCGACTTCTACCCAAGTCTAGCGAAGTTACCTGCACAGATATTCTGGTGATCAAAACGATTCGTCTCAAGCTTTCAAATCTAGACAAGGCATCTGTAAACGACTACGACGAGGGAAGGCCCTACAATTCAGAAGTGTGGATATTCGGCGCGGCCTACACCAGTAATGCGACTAGGTCCAGCAAAGAATGGCTGTCTCCTGAAAATGTAGATGTACCAAAGTCGTCAGAAGACTATGGAGATTGGTACCCTTTGCATCCTTCCACGCAAGAACTCGCTGTACCACTCTCCCGGATTCTCGGACGGCTATGTGAACACGACGCCATGGAAGCGTGGCTGTCTTACCGGCCGAATATAGACCAGGGTCGCAAGGGCCTCGTAGACGCCCAGGCTTTCGCACGAGCAAACGACAAGCGCATCACTTCATCCTTTGGGGCGACGTGGTTTTGGGCTGACTCGCGCTCAGAAGCCCTTGACTTGCACACGGTGAACGGACTGGAAGTCGGCAAATATGACGCCGAGCGTGACCCCAATAGCTGGAGGAAGAAGATCAAAGTCATGGAGGGCGTGAGCAGCGGAAAGAAGCTTGAGAACCTCACCATGCAAACACAAGCGCCTGCCGCCGGCCGTAATCTGAGGGCCTTCATGGCACCTGCCAACGCGACACTTCCGGTGAGGAGCCAAGGCCCTGCGTCGTCTCGACGAGTCGGAGCTTCACGAAGCACAAGTACAGGAGAGAGTTCGACATTTGGTCGCAAGAGACAACATGCCGTCGATTTCAATGGTGATGAGGACGACGACGACGATGACGACGACGACGTCGACGTCGACGAAGAAGACGAAGAGGAAATTCGGCAGCACACGAGATTCATCAACGACCGACCAAAGGCCTCCCAGAAGAAGCCAAAGGTCCAGATTGTCGTTGATTGAGGGGGAGGCATCTGTGTCCGCTGGATGTAGGTCGGTGAATTGGGGGGGCCCGTTTGTCCCTCTTGAGCATTCCGACGATGCATAGGATGATCGATCAGCCACCTAGATGAGGGGTTCTAAAACTTGCTTCCTTTCCGATATATGCCGGGATAGTGTGGAAAGTGTACTTATTGTACGATGGAGAAAAGTGTAAGGCCCGGGGATTCGACTTCTATATATACCTCATGGGAACATCATACTAGGACATGAGATTTGCATTGGGGAAAGCGGGCCTCGAGTGTGTATCGAGGAAAAGGAATGGAATGGAGGAGTTAATAGTAGTGACCAAGATGCACAACGGCATGTATACTTCAGACATGCGACTCGGCGTGCATGATGGTTGCGGTCACAGACGAGGCATTATGAATTCAATTGAACAGAATCGATGTCAATTCAGTGAACTCCTAATGGTATGATAGTGATGCCTATCCACTTCTTATCCAGGATATAGTGCGCCGTCCCGTTCCCAACGCCATGGTGATACCGTATCTACCTTAGTTCTTACAGGCCCTATACCAAAGTCAATAGATCTGCTTCATCACGCCTGCCCGCAATCCTTGACGAGGGGAGCCTCTTTTATGCTTTGTGACGCCTGACGTTTTCCGCAATCGCTGCAAGGCGGGATAATCCCGGGCATGCTATTCATCGGTCTTCATCTCGTCTTTGCCTTCGACTTGGTCGCCTTCTTCATCTTGCTTTGCGTCCTCGACTTCGTCTTTCTTACTGTCGTCCGTCATGTCTTCATCTTTTGGTGCGGGCACGGGACCGGGACTTTTGCTTGAGCGTTCGATGCTGGGTCGACCAACGGCACCTTCGATGTCAAGATGGCCTGTTGTTCGCTGGGGCCCAGTGTCCTCCAATCCTATGATTTCCGGACCGCGAGCATGTGGTGCCTCTTCTTCGCCTTCGACCGTGTCCATGACTATACCTCCGCCCTCGACCTCGCCTATGGTGCGATTAGGATTGTGAGCCATCGAGTGGGGGTTATTGAGGACCACACCGGCTTCCTGTTCCTGGCGGAGGATTTCGCCCTGTGTTACTGGCCCTGTCGAAGGTAATGTTTCGCCCTCTGGATGGGATGATGCGATTTGCGACACCCCGCTTGTAGTCACGCTCGGCACCGGCGCATGAGCTACACTGTTGCCGTTGAGCATACCCACGGTCACAGTTTCAATCCTGCCGGCGCCGTTGGGACCTTCGACCATCTCGGTGCTCTCTGATATCAGCTCATTCTGTGCACCGCGGTTCTGTAACCAGGGTATGGGCGTGAGTAAGGCGCCGCCGAGGGACTCATCCGAGCCGAGAGCTACGGATGGGGAAGGGATTGAGGTGGTTCCGTTGAGTAGGCCAGTCGCGGTAGGCAGAACAGCTTGGGGGAGCGGAAAGAGCGTGTGGGGAGACGAGACGGAAACTACGCGATCGAGGGCGCGAAGGTAGGCGGGGAGAAAGCGATATCTCTGCTTCGGCTCCAGTATAAGCTCTGCTAGCCTCTGGATGGTGTGGGGAGCATTCTTGGCGAAGTTGTTGGACAGCGTCGTCCGGATGGAAGAATAGAGATTGATCGTCTCTTGCGGAAAGCGCTGGGCATCTGAGCTGGCGAAGGCGGGGACTGGCGGTCGCGGAGGGGTGGTTGGAGCGGCATTCTCCTTGTCGCCGGCCTGCGAGTCTTGACTTGAGACGGCTGGCTGCGGGAGCGATGGTGTATTGGCTGTTGAGGAGGGCCCGGAGTTCTGGGGCTGCGGGGGAAAGTCGTTGACGATCTGATGGAGGTCAGCACTGGGAGAGGGTTTGTTTCATCGGGCGGCTGACCTCATCGAGGCGATCTAAAATATACTGGAGGGCGCGAGGCCATTCCGCGCTGCCATTGAGGTTAGAGGGAGCTCGGAGCCAACGCGCGGAGGGGTTACGTACGGGTCGAGCGAGCCCTCGTCGGCGGCCTTGTGCAGGACAGACTCGGCTACTACGCGTTAGCATGTGACTTTAGCACAAAGGGAGGGCAGAGAGAGAGAGAGCAGAGCAAGGCAGGGGGGCTGTACCGGACGTCATGGGGGGTTGTGCAGGAGGTTGGCGGGCTGCAACTCTCTTTGAGCAGAGCGATGTCGATGCAGCCACAAGAGCAAGCGCGAACCCGGTCGGCCCAAATTTAGGAAGGCACGCAAGCCACAGGGCGGCAGCCAATCAGGGGGCGGGCGGCCAAGAGACTGCGCCTCGCCGTGCGGCGCGGGGGCTGAGCGGCAACGGCTAGCTGGACGGGGACAACGCCAAGGGAGGAGCGTGAGCATTCGTCGCTGCCAGAAAAGCAGACTCGCTCCTGCCAGCCGTGCTTTGTGCAATCTCTCTCGTGCTGTTGTTCTTGCACTGCACTCCTCCTGCACTCTCCTTCTCCTTCTCCTTCTCTCTCTCCCCCTCTGCCCTCCCCGCCGCGTGCTCGTCTTGTTGCGAGCAGAGCGACCCCAGAGCCTTGTTGCAGCAGCCCAAGAGCGTCGAGCAGCGGCTTCCCTGCTAACGGCCTGCTAAGGCCTGCGGACTGTGTGGGCCGCTCGACCCTTTTCCTCAGCCCGCTGGCTCGCTGCTCCACCCCGGGGCCATCAGCACTACGACACCACCGTTTCCATATCATCTCATCCCCAACCTGCTTTTATCGTCACCTCCTCGCACCCACCGCTCATTCCGTCGCCCCTCGCACTGGTGTATTGATCTGTATCTGCATCTCGCCAGCACCGCCGTTCCCCCACTGCCTCGCCTGCCAACTCTGACGTCTCCCGCTGCCCACTTGTCGCGTTTCAGACTCGCGCGAGCATAACACCTGCTCCCCCATCCAGCCGTTTGTCGGTTTCAGCGTCTCCTACCGTCGCCCTCGATTCGCTGTTTCGCCTATCCTCCACGCAACGCAGTGCTGTGCTTCACTGTGGTCTCAGCCGTGCTTCCACCCCTCCGAACCGCCGCAGCTGTGCTCTGTCCACGGTCGCACTTGGGTCGCCCACGGAACGATTGCACGCTCCACGCACCCACTTAACCACCCACTTCAGCCGCCTCTTGCGGCTGCTACTTCTGCCAAAATTTCTCCCCACGAAGCGCGAGCGTCCCTCCTTGGAGGCCAGCCACTGGACCGCAATTATCCCAGTCAGCCTTACAACGCCTCAGCCTACGCAGCTCACGAAGCACAACCCGGCGGATACCACCACCGCGAGGGATTCCCTACCCAACTACCACCGCAGCCTCGTCGCGCTCGCAGAATGTATATCCCCAATACAAAGTGGACATGGGCTTTCATGATCGCGGCCATTGCCCAGGCCATCATTGCCCTCGCCCTGGAATCGTACGTCATTTGACCCCCTTTGCTCCCTGCCCTCGCTGACAATACCCGTGTAGATATGTCTTCGCCAAGTTCCAGACTAGCTTGCGCGGTGAGATCCCAGAGCATCACAATGAAGTCCGCACGATCCCTACCTATCTCGCCGTCTTCATGTTCGGCTACATCTACCAGCTCATCCTGGTCTACGATGCTTTGATGCAGAAGAACACGATTCAAGTCATTGGTCTCGTTCTCTACAACATAGGCATTCTCATCTATGCATCGATCCAGTTTGATCAGATTGACGATGCCATCCAAGTCCTTAAGAACAACAATTTCATCACCAAGCCTGAGGTCTGGCAGGAGATCAGGGCCGAATTGATCACTGAGCCCATTCTAATGGCCGTTGCTACTCTCATTTTTGCCTTTATTGCCTGGAAGCTGTACGATGAGTTCGCCTGGACCATCTACAAGCACATCAGTGCCGACTTGCGCCTGAAGCGCAGATACTTGACCTACCAGGTACGCCGTGTCGATCCTGATAAGAACACCAATGCTGACTGCAATAGATTTACATTGCTCTGCTCAAGTTCGATTTCTTCTTCTTCCTTGCCTTCACCGTCCAGTTCCTCGTCGTGGTCGAGAACACATCCACCGTCGAATTGGCCCTGACGTCAGCCGCCTTGGTCATCACCTTCGTTCTGCTCTTCCTGGCCGCTTACTGGGTCCGTCGCGAGTCGGTCATGGGCATGATAGTGGTCATCATTGTCTACTTCTGCGCCCTTGCCTACTTCTTGTTCAAGCTCGTGCGCATGTACGCCGCCGACGTAACTCGTCTTGAGGACTATAAGCCAGCCCGCAAGTCGCTTACCAGCTTTGCTGTGCTCACCATTCTGCTTTTGGTTGTGACCATTGTCACGGCATGCATCTGCACGCACAACTTCAACAAGGGCTTGAAGCCGCACGTCAATAACAAGTCGGTTGGACGGGATGACGACAAGACGGGCTACAGCAACGAAATGCCGTCGCTTAGTGGACCTACACCCACATCAAGGATGGAGATCGACTAGAGTCAGCCACCATCTAGGCTAATCTAAGCTAATTGGGAGTTCTTGTTTTTCGAAATACCACCAAAATAGTGCGACGACTTGTGTCGAATTTGCGTGCATAGCTCTGATCCGGATGATCGAGCAATCTGGCGTTCTGGATCGTATCAGTTTTTCGTTGGACAAGGGCTGGGAAACAGGGTTGGGCCGGAGCTGGATTCAGTCCGACTCTGTCCAGGCTGGAATTATACCATACATGCACTCTTAGTTTTTTCATTCATGAACGGCCGTTGTATACCAGTCTGTCCTTTATTGAAGGCCGTTTGTCACTATACCCCGCCATGCTAGTTGGCCCGGGTCTTTAGATTGATGAGGGTCAACCGTTGAATGGAATTGTCTTGCTCTACTTCATCCATTGCCTGTAACTTCGTGCATTCGTAATGTTACGACGCAATAAAGAACTCCAACGAGCATGTACGGCAGGCAAAAGTGGTTCTTTAAAAAAACGCTCCATGCACGGAGCGGAGCTTTGCTGAGCTAGGAAGGGTATCGTCTGTTCTATGTACGCTTATCCTGCACCCAAACAAGGAAATGGCTTGCCCGTCACATATCCGAGATGTGCATATCCATGATGACCTGTCCAAGAAGACACCTCTCTGTCTCTGTAACGACTCTCTGTCCACATTCTAGCCACAATTTGATGATGGGGAAAAGAATTTTTTTTTCTACGAAGGAGGAAGCTCACCTCCCTCCTTCCCTTTGCTCTTGTCCTTGTCGCCGGGGGCATCCGATCCACCACCGCCTGAGTTTAGATAGCTAAGGTAGCAGTTCCAGCCTAGAAAAAAAATTGTAAGCAACATGGGAAAGGGATGAAGGGGGGAGGGGAAAGAAAAATCACATACCCAAGGCCACAAAGTTGACAACGAGCACCCTGTGTTCCAGCGGCACAAACTTGAAATTGACGCCCTGCACCCACGGCCACAGCAGGAAGTTGTTCTTCATGCCGGGCACGTATGCCTTCTCGAGGCGTTCTTTGGGCGATGCGCCCTCGAGGTATGCCATGGAGGAGAGGAAAAGGCCCATGTTGACGGGCGCGAAGACGAATTGGTCGCAGGCGACGCGGGCGGCGATTGTGGCGTTTTGCGAGCGGAGGTTTATGCGTTGGGCGAGGAAGGAGTACCATTTTGTTGCAGCGGGACCGAAGATTGCTGCAAGTCGTTTCATGTCAGAATGGTGGGTAGTATTGGGGTAGAGTAGAGTGAGATTGGAAGGATGGGAGTTTGAAGTGGATGGGAAGGGAAGGGACGTACCGCCGCCGTAGCCAAACATTCGTCCTGTGCGAGTGAGGTCGTGCTTGTCTAGACCTTTCTTTTCCACGCCTTGTTGGGCCATTACGTCGCCGGTTGCGAAGAGGACCTGGAATACAAGTCAATTCTAGCTCCTGAATATGCGTGGTTCCGCTTCTTCCTCTCCCGCAGCCCAGCACATTGCTCTTCTACCTCCATCCAATGTCCACACCAATCCAAAGTATACGTTTGCAAAGACGCCAGAAATCAAAATCTCAGCCTCGACATGCGTGGAAGTAGAAAGCAAGACTAGCGGTCCGACGAGCGAGGAAAGAAGCCATGGCAACTGGTGAGGTGGGAAAACGTCATACCGCCGTAGTAAGACTCTGCGTCAGGAGCGGTGCACTCTTGAGCTTCGCCTGATACCTATCAATCACCGACAACGAATTAGCCTTTTCATTTTTATTTTCCCCCAATTCCATCATCCCGTTTCCCATCTTTGTCTCGCTCCCACCCTTTGCATAACCCTCCCAGCAGGATAATTGAGAAACTCACCACCGAAGAACCATTTTCGCAACTTATTCTTCAATTCCACTCGTGTCTACAACGGCTGCTGTGGATACGTATGAATCAATGCGAGCGGAAGGGTGGGTAGAAAGGAGACGGCGTGTGGGGGGAGAAAAAGACGGGGAGCTAGAGTGACCTGCGTGTTGCAGGTTGACCGATGATGTAGTTGGTTTGGCGCGCATGGGAGCTTGGACCCACTCTTGCACCTAAGAGTTTGGGTCGGCTGTCGGCTTGCCAGATTAAGACAGGCGTAGGCGACGACGAGGGTGCATAGCCTGACTTGATGCTTCAAATACTTTGGAGAAGGTCAATATCTTGTCACGACATCACATACACAAATAAATGTATATCCCCAATTCAACAATCTTCATTCATTGCTGCAATTCCTCCTCTCCGTCCCTCCAACATCCCCTCACAACCACCACCACTCTAAACTACAGCTATGCTACCAATTTCCAAAGTCCCAACCTAAACACCGCTGCTCGCGACATGGGTGTATCCGAGTAGAAAGGAAAAAAAGACTAGAGATTATAGAAAGAACGAGTCCACAACGGGTGTTAAACGCTGGACCCCTCGGGTTTACCATCCTACCAAAAAATTGAAACTCCTGGCAAAACGCCTGTTGATGCAATATTACCCTCTTCGGATCGAGCCGGACGCAAAGGCTTTTGCTAATCTCGAGATCGATGCCATGTCTTGTGGCGATTGACCCCCTCTTCTTCCTCCACCGAGATGCTCTAAAAGCAAATGATGCTGTCAAAATACCTTCACTCATCGTCACCGATCTTCTTTCCCTCTTGCTCTGCCCATTCTCCTGAAGAAATCCATAACCCTCTTCGAACTTCCACTCGACCCTTTGGTCCCTTCATGCTCATACGCATCCTGGAACTTTCTGCTCTTCTGCAGCACTCCCTTCCTTTGCTGCTCCTGGGGTGCGGGATCACCGCCCATGCCCTGTGGATACGGAGCGCGATGACTATGGACTTGTGGTTGAGGCGCTGGCTCGCTTGCCTCCGAGTCGTTGGTGTGATGGCGGTACGGTCGGTTGTGAGTCGATGGATGAGGTTCCCGTGGACCAGGGAACTTTTCGTCTCCGATAGGTGGTGAAGCGTAGTCAAAATGGGTTTGATTTGCGGGCGCTGAGGATGGTCCCGCGCGAGAGCGCCCGTTGCCATCGTGTTGGCCATCATAGAAACCTGGAACGTTGCTTCCCGTGGTGCTCTGACTAGGAGACCGCGACTCATTTCCGCGTCCAAAGGCCATGGGCGGGCGGGATGAGGCTCGAGGACGGCTTGTAGGAGCCGTCGACCCCCGGCGATCCGAGTGCGATGACGCCGGCATGCTCTCTCTATGGCTAGAAGAAAATGTTTTGGATAATGATGAGGGAAGGAGCGAGAATCTTCTCGTTGATTTTCCACCACTGCCCGAATCATGTGTATTCTTCCTAGAGAAACCAAATGATGTTCGCCGGCTTGACTCGTTGCTCTGTCGGGGAGCATCATCATTAGCAATGGGTCCAGGCATAGAAGTGGGAGGATAGAGCTTCTGCGGCTTCTTCTCATATGTGTACGAGTTCTGAGTAGTGGAGGATTCTCGGGGATCTTGCGAATAAGATGGTTGACGGCTGGAGAAAAGGGAAGTCACCCTGCCCAGGGTCTCACTAACCGTGTTAGAACGCTTGTGTCCCTTCGACTCGGCTTGAATCGATTGCACACGCTGCGAGCTTGGCTGTCCAATACTTGGCTGGCCCATGGCGGAATCGTGTTGGGCAATAGGCGCAGAAATGGTATATTGTTTGCCTTTAGGTTGAGAGAAGCGGCCCTCTACGTTGGTTTGCGCGACAGTCGCTGTAGCAGGTTGGCTGTATGAGTTGCCTCGTGAGGGTAGACGCGAGTTGGCACCAAGCGTTCCACCTGTTGAAGGGCGAGCTGAGGAAGTGACAGGCATAGTCCCAAATGCTGTATAATCCGAAACAGATCTTTGAGGCTCCCTTCCCGGCCGTGAAGGCGCCGTCGAGTTTGCGGCTGCTGACCGACCTGTCCGGGAATTGTAACCATCCGTTGCAGGCACCTCTGTAGGACCCTGTTCCTTGACACGCGACTTCGAAGATGTAGCAGGGCCTGCTGGGGGCGACGTCTCTCCGCGAGCGGTTTGCGATTGCGGCGCGACATATTCGACTTGGACAGTCTTGCGCTTGTTGTCGCGTTCCCTCTTGGCCTTGTCGGATTGAGCCTGGTTGATTTGTTCGCGCTTTGCCGTGAGCCCACCGTGCGTAGGAGGGGCTGCGGTATGTGGCTTTCCAGGTTCGCGAACAGAAGCGCTCCGAGCGAGTGCTGGTGGTGCATCGAATGGGTCTTCTAATCTGATGTTAGTGACAGTGTTCGAATGTGTGGAACTCGGAGTACGTACTATACGTGGTAGCCTTCTGGATATCTGTAGATGTGGTGGTGCTGGATGTAATAAAGCTGACTACGTGTGCGTAATCGCTCAGCCAACTATGGCGGGCGACTTCAAATAGATCCGCTCGTTTTCTTGGGTCTGGTACGAGGATGCGCTTGAGGAGGTCGCGAGCATGCGGTGTGACATACTCTGGGAAGGTAAGAGGAGTCGAGACAATATACTTGTAGAGAAGGTTGATGTTGTCTCCTTCGGGATTCGCTGGGTCATCATCGAAGGGCAGATAGCCTGCCAACATGGCGTACTAGAACAGTTAGATTCGACGCAGAAGACCAGGTGACGAATGTACGTACCAAAATGACGCCGCAGCTCCAGACATCTACTTTTCGGCCAGTGTATAGCGAGTCGCTCACAACCAGCTCGGGCGCTGCGTAACATGGACTACCGCAGCTGGTCTGCATGAGATCGCCGCGGCGAGCGCCATCGCCTCCTTCGAGGCCCATGGCCTTTACAAATTCCTTGTTACCCAAATTGAACTCAATCTCTTCTCCGAGATCGTCGTTTGGATCGAAGGTGTTGGCAAAACCAAAATCGGTGATGATGATGTTCCTGTTGCGGTCAAGGAGCAGATTCTCCAGCTTCAAATCTCGGTGGACAATGCCCTTCTTGTGTAGATATCCCACACCGGAGATGAGCTGAGCGAAGAGTCTTCGTGCCGCGCCGTCTTTCAGGTATCGATGGTTGAGGATGTAGTCAAAGAGCTCGCCGCCTGACGCATACTCCAGTATGATTCCAATATGACGCTCCGTCTCCACCATCTCGTGCAATCTGACAATGTTGGGATGCTCGAGGCCCCGTAGAATGTGGATTTCGCGATAGATCTTCTGCAGGCGATTCTGATTCCCCCCTAGAGTTTCTCTTCTTATGAGCTTGATGGCGACTTCGACGCTGCTGTCCTTTTTCCAGCCCATCTTGACCTTGCCAAATTCTCCCTCGCCGAGTGTCTGGCCTAATATGTAGTTACCAAATCGGGAGCGCTTTGTCGAACCGCTCGAGTGGTCCTGCCGGCTCCGCCCAGCGCCCCTGCCTCCATCGTCGACACCCTCGCTGCCCACGAGGCCGAGACCGGTTATCGGAGTAATGTCAGCTCCCGGTGCTGAGGGGACTGCCTCCGCCTGTCGCGCCTGCTCGCGCGCAATGTCCTCCTGCGGGTCTGCTACTACGATTCTGTTGATCACGGTGCTCTCTTCGCGGGGGAGGTTGGTGCCCGTAGGAGGCTGGCCGACGGCGGACGCAGAGCGGCTGTGCGAAGGCTGTGAAGGGGAGGGTTTCGAGCGGCTGGAGCTGCTTTGATGCCGCGGGCTGTCCTTTCCTTTCCTGCGAGACTGGGCTGCTTGGGCAGCGGCGGAGCTGTCCTGAGCCGCCCGCGGGGTGGACGGGCTGTTGTTCCCCGACGCGGCGGCCGTGGCCTGGTTGCGGTGAGATGAGGATCTGGGGGGCGGCATGGGGCCGGCCGTGGAGATGGCAGCGGGCACGGCGGGCGAGGTGTTGGCCGAGTTGGACAAAGGTTGCGCTCGGGGGGTGTTCAGCGTCGAGTGGGCCGACACGGCGGGCGAGGGATGCGCCTGGGGAGTGGTGGGCGTGTTGGGCGACGCGCCATTACCACCGGGCCGTCGCGAGGGCTTCCTCGAGGAGCTGGGGGAGGGGGCGGTGGCGGCGGGCGGTTGTTGGGGATAGTACTGCTGTGAATGAGGCGACTGGGAGGGCGGGTATGCTCGGTTCGCGATCGCTGGGCCCGTCTGCTGCACGGCGGCAGAAGACATGGTCTGCGTCTCTGAGGGCGCGGCGGCGATGGTCGAGGTGGCTGCGAAGAGAGACGGCGGGCCGGGCTGGTGGGCAAACGGCTTCAGGTACCGCAGTGGGTCGCGGGGAGGGAGCTGCTCGGTACCGGACGACGCAGGCGCAGACGCATCCAGGCGCGGCGCGGGTGACGCAGCCGTTCGCTGTCTGCTCGCGTCTGCTCTCGAGGCAGATGGGACTCAATTGGGCTCGGAGGGATGGCGATGGACGCGGCGGGACTCGAGCGAGCGAGCGGTGATGGCGGCTGGCGGGTTGGCCTGGTGAGCGCTTCACATGCGCCGGCGGGCGAGCCGTCTGATAGATAGCGAGAGAGCGTGACTGTCGGCAGCCTCGGGGGGGGTGAGCTGGCTTGCAACAACGAGAGAGTGGCAGCGCGGCCGCCGGGCTCAAGGGACGACGTCGACGTCGACGGCGACGGCTCTCGGGATGGTCCAGACGGGGTGTTCTTGACGTGAGTGGAGAGAAGGGGAGGGCGCGGCTGAAGTGCTCGTAATCTCGCTTGGTGGACAGTAAAAGGGGAGCTGGTCGGCATTACAGGCGCCGCATCGCAGCACAACAACACGGCCGGGATGCTGCTCTGTCCGCGCTCGCTGGGCCGGGCGGTCCTGGGGCTGCTGCTGGCGACGAGCTTGTGCTGGCTACCGCAGACCGCGTTCTTGGGCGAGCTGTGATGGCAGAGGCCTGCGCTGGGCGGCTGCTGCGTCCTGATGGTGCAGCCACTTGGAGCCCGCCGCCAGCGTCTGCAACCAGGGGCCCGTAGCTGTTTCACCCCTCCACCACCCCCATGCCTCCCTTGCACGCGCCTCTCCATGCCATGTACGATGTTCTATGTATGCCATGCGTCGCCGACATGTGCTCCAGAGTGCGGTGTATGCGGTATATGCGGTATATCGACTCCAGACGGCGCCGGCGCGTCTCCCGCACGCCTGCACGCTCGTCACTTGGCCGCAACCACGCCCGCCCGAGACTTGCCCTGCGCAGAGCCCTATCACAGAGCGGCGACAGATGAGAGGAACACCTCCATCCTTGCGATATCCCCCAGGGTCGCGCTGAGTGATGCCAGCTGGCCCCCCTTATCCACGCCAGGCCAGAAAGTAGGACGCGTTTTCCACAACATCAACAAGATGTAGACCTAGTCGCCCAGGACACGAGTGACGTGGGAAGACGCTGCTTGCTGCTCGCTGCTTGCTAGACCGAGCCGTCGTCGCCGCCGCCGCAGAGACCAAGTGAAGAGCATCGCCGACATCATCAACAACGACAACAGGAACAACAACAACCACTGGCCCACTCAACCCGAACCCACACGCCCGTCTCCCGCAGATGCAACCCGACTGTCGTCTGCAAGGGATCCGCCCTGCATTCCATCGCCCTCGCCAATCCCTCCAATCGGCACCGCCATCGGAATGACGCGCATCGCCCCTCCCAACTACTACGTAGTACGCTGCACTCAGTTCCGACAAGCCTGCGCGACCATTTTCTTCTTTTCCATCGCAAGACGGGATATGCCCGCTAACCGCGTCAATCCCACGAAAATTTCTACCGTCTTTAAATTGCTTTTGGCAAAAGCTTGGATGGTGTACCACGCGCTTGTCATGGGCGAGCACCACGTCGGAGATTAGTTCTGCCCTTAGGACGCCCGACTCAGAACCGTGCGACTCGGGTCCACTTGCCTGCCACTCCAAGCAACCATTCAAGCCTACTCAGACGGCTGGCTCCGTGTCGGCCTCTCCCTTCTGCATTCACGGTGAGTTATCGCCCAAGTCATGGATGCTCGGTCATCGACAAAGGAGAAGTCTGCACTTGATGTCATGATTGATATGGATTGCCCTACGGTCGCGTCCCCTCCTCGCCGTGGACCACCTCCATTGCTCCGGAATTACCTCCTCCTATATCACATCTTGATTTCGGACGGAACCCCAATCTCCATGATGTCAACACCCTTCTGAAGGTCACTCTTCTTGGCCATCTTGCCCCTCCGCATTAGCTCCGCACTCTGCGTCATATAGGGATCCTTCATCATAGAAGCCACGGCTACCACCTCCTCGCCTCGAGTATAGTATGCCACCCACGAAGGCTTCTCCGTGTCCCCTACCAGCACCACATCGTCGTAGCCCCCCGCCGTATTACCGCAATATCGCAGTTGTGAGCCGAGGGCTGACCAAAAGACCGGGATGAATGGCTCAGGCTTCGATCCGGGGTTGTTGATAGAATGCGCAACCGAGCGGCCCGCGTTCTGCGCGACGTTCCAATGTTCGATCCGGACCGGAGAGCCATTGCCACCGGGGCCGTGGTAAGGGTACGTCGCAATGTCGCCGATTGCATACACATCCTGCAGGCCCTTCACTTCGAAAGCCTCATTCGTGCTTATGGATCCATCCTTCTCTAGCTGGACGGCCCCATTGTCCTTGAGATACTCGGTCGCTGGAGCCACGCCTACACCCTCGATGACGAGATCAGCCTCCAGCACAGTCCCATCCTTCAGATGAACCGCTCCGACTTTGGATGAGTCACTTTGAGATGGCGTCGCCTTGTCTACGCTAGCGCTCATTTTGAACTTGACGCCGTTCTTCTCTAGCAGACCTCGGAAGACCTTGCCAACCTTGGTGCCCATAACACGCTCCATAGGTTCTGAGTATGTGTCAGAGATTGCGCAAATGACAAAAGCATAGTGTGCTTACCTGACTCCATGCCAATAACGGTAACGTCGTTCTTCATGCCTGCCAGGCAGTTGCCAACCTCCATACCGATGAACGAGCTGCCAACAACCACAATCTTCTTTCCATTGTCACCCACAGCCTTGACTATGCCCTGCGCGTCCGACAAAGCTCGCAGGACGAATACGTTGCCAAGGTCGCCTTTGAGACCTTCCAAGGGCAACCACCTCGGTGTGCCGCCCGTAGCTAATATTAGCTTGGTGTAGTCGTACGTCTTTCCCGATGCTGTAGAGACCTTCTTCCCCGAGAAGTCTATGCCCTTTACCTCGTCCTCAAGTATGTCAATGGAAGCATCCTTGTAAAATTCCGGTTGTCTCCATGCAGCCTTTGAAATATCCGCAAGTAGGGCTTTTGATAGCTTCGTTCGGTCGATGGGGCGATACCCTTCTTTCGACAGCACAGTGATGGCTCCTTTGTATCCGCCACCGCGCAGGCCTTCGACTGCACCGAGAGTGCCGGAGCCGCTGGGTATGAATTAGTGATCAATTCTGACAACCAAGATTGCAATCATGCCTACCCTCCAATGACCAACACCTTCTCATTGCTCACCGCTGAGCACTTGAGGTTGAGGAATCTCCGGTTTGCCTTGATCGCGTCCTCATCGGACTTGACGTAGACGGCTCCGTTCTTCTCAAAGACATCGTACTTGGTAAGTGCATCGAGGGCAGGGGCGTCTTCAACATCTCCGGTGGAAACCTTGAAGCATGCTAGATGGAATCAGACGAAGACCAGCTATTACACGCACCGAATACTCACCGCCATGCCACGGACATGTCAAGCGTCCTTCCGGCGTAAGCACGCCATTCTTCAATGGTGCACCATAATGCGTACAGTTTGCTGAGGTAGCATGAACTTGATCCTGCACCTTGCAAAGTAGCACCTTTCCACCCTCAATTCCCTCAACCTCCACCTCTTGCTTCTCGCCGTTCCTCAAATTCAGGGATGTCACTCCCTTGAGCTTGAATTCCTGCGCCATGATTCTAACGCTTGTGCTGAATGCAGCCTGTCGAGTACAGCTTCGGAGATGAGAACAGAGCTTAGAAGAGCTTCGCAGAGGTATGACTAGGCGGGATGAGTACATGGAATGGGCGGGAAAGGCGTCTCCGGGGCTTTGTATGAGCTGTACAGCTGCAAGGTAGATGTATGGGCAGCGGGGTGTGCTTACAACCGCGCCTGTGTGATTCGCTCGCAATGGTGACGTCGTGTCTCGGGGATTCGCGTTTCGGCTCGTGCCTTAGTGATCGCTATCGATAATGACGCGATTGGTCACTGCTCGCTGGCCCCACCATAAGTGGAGTGACGCCTACATTGCAACTTTAGAGTCAGTGTAATGTTCTCATGGAGAGATAGTTCAATCGGGTGATTGCCAGCCTATCGTGACTCCAACATGGCGCGTTAGTCGATGCTAGAACATGACCCAGTCAGACGCGACTAACCGCACCAGACACTTCTTTTCCTTCAGATCTCCCAATCCCTCAAGACGATGACGCATGCTCCCACCTACCAAACACACGCCTCCCATCCCTCGCACTCCCGACCACATCCGACACACAAGTAGACTTATCCACCCTTCCCGGCCTCACGATCCTCTTCTGCTACCCCAGGACCGCTGCTCCAAATGAAACAGTCCCTCAAGAATGGAACACCATCCCCGGCGCGCGAGGCTGCACTCCCCAAGCATGCTCCTTCCGTGACGAAACAGCGCACCTCCACAAACTGGGCGTAAATCGTATATTCGGCTTATCGACGCAAGATACGGCATATCAAAAAGAAGCGAAGGAGAGACTGCATTTGCCGTATGATTTGCTGTCAGATGAGAAGCTGGAGTTTGTGAAGGGGTTGAGGCTGCCGACGTTTGAGTGGAAGAGAATGAAGCTGATCAAGAGGACTGCGTTTGCGATAGAGGATGGGAAAGTTGTGAAGGTTTGGTATCCGGTTTTTCCGCCGGATCGGAGCGCGAGGGATGTTGTCGGGTGGCTTGAGTCGAGGAAGTAGAGCAGACGATGTGCTATTACTCTTACCCATACTGCATGTCTGAGAGTGATTGTGGCAACATCAGTCTCGACGAGCTTCGCTCTACATCTTTTCCTCGAGGCGATTTCTACATCACAGTGCGTTATCTGTACTACTTAGTCATGCTTTTGCATTATTCCGCTTTCCTAATTTGAACAGCTTTGATTGGGGCGACACAGATTCGCGGAGTGGGATTCGTCAAACAGCCAAAAGCCACCAGAATGCCGATGCGCTCTGGGCCTCAGCTGCAGCGCCAACCTCAGCCTTGCCATCCCCTCGCGCAAAACCTGTAGCCTCGCTGGGCGCCAGCCCATCCCTCTCCGTAGCACCGCGCGAGGGATGCGGCAGGCAAACTTATGGTGGTGTTGCTATGACCCAGCGCAAACCTACGACCGTTATTACTGTATATGAGGCGTTGAATGATCATTTGATACGCAAAAGTTGTATGATCAGGCTGACCTTTTGCTATCTAGATGCTAACGAACGAACAGTATCCTGAAGCCTACATCTAGGCTACTAATATCAATGTCTACCATTACCGTTATTCCACACCCACTCCACGCCCGCCAGACTAGCTCTGCTCCTAGCGCTACCGGCTCGAGCGCGCCATGTACCTGGTCGGGTCATTGTCTAGGAGACAAGTGCAAGAGTAATGACGACTGCGATAACGACTGGATCTGTTCCAACAAGGTCTGTAGTCCTTGCTGCGAAACCGAAACCGAAAGCGCGTTGCCTTCGTCCACGGCATCCTCATCCTCCCCCGTTTCCTCTACTCCTACAACCTCGACTTCAGCAGGAGCAGGAGGTTCCAAAGGCGGCCTCGGCACAGCATCTGCGATTGGCATTGGGGTCGGAATTGTTGCGTTCCTGATAATTTGTGTCTCTGCTGGGGTCTGGTTCTGGCTCAGACGGCGAAAGAGGACGGGCCCTTTCGAGGCACCAAACACAAGCATTGACCATGCACACTCTGGGTACTACGGCGCAAGTTCAGTCACGGTGGGCGATGACCGCAAGCAATTAGTGGCAAGACCGTATAGGGCGGAATTACCTGCTCAGGATCGAGCCGGGGAGTTGTCCTCGGTTGAGCTCGTAGAGTTGCCTGGTAGCGCGCCTGCGAGCGGGGAGCGCCACCGTGATAAACTGGAAAGGGAAATATCGGGTGGCTTAGACGATGTTATATCGGATGAGGCGGCGTCGAATACGAGTCCAAGAGGGCCTCGGTATCGGTTTGAAGAGTATACTGTAGAGCCGGAATATCGATCCCACTAATCGAAGACTATATTTTCCTACTAGGAGGGCGAAGTATCGTATGTCATCAATTGCCTAGACAAACCAAACATACTGATTGAACATTGAGGCCTATTGCAACATCTACATCTTCACCAGGTACACCTCGAAAACCAATGCACATAGCCCGTCAAACATTCAGGCATTACCTACTTCTCCTAGGCTATCATGAGTTCTTCCTTCAATGAGCTTGTAAAACATACAAACTTACCTCGGATGTACGCAGTCAAGGCCTTCTCTGCGATGCTGCTGAGTAGCATCTACTCCCGCCCTTTACCAGGATTATCACCCGCGTCTATGTCCTCACCTTCTACAAGTAGCTTGTTAATCCGACAATCCGCGGGCCTATACCATTTCATTGTCCGATCTCGTACCACAAATCCGAGTACCATCATCGCCATGCGCGGCACAGAATGTTGGCAATATCAATTTCATGTCGAGCAGTCTTGGACCGGAAGTCTCGTTCCGACTCCCAGCCAATCGCTGTGCTCAGCCCACAGGATGCGGATGCACATTGCGAGCTAAACCTACCGCACCGCTACGTAGCATGTGGCGTTGCTTAGTCCAACTACCTACAATTAGGGCCCGTTCTTGTAGCAGCGGGGTTCGGAACGATGGTCGGAGAAATTTTGTAAACGTCACGTTCCCATCAGGCCCATCAGGCTGGCATGCTGTGCAGATGCACATGTTGCAGCAAGAGTCAATTGACCATGTGTGACCGTCGCAATACCCTTGAGATGACTATACATAGGCTACTTTGGTTGAAGGTATATTAGAACATGTCGTATTCAAGAAAAAGGACATGATAATACTGGGGTCAAGTCCCCGCCAAGCCGGGTGCAAGCGTGTCGGATTGGCGTTGTGGGGAAGCTCGTTGCCAGAAAAGCCACCATGCAGCTCCCCACCTGAACACAGGTTTCGTCATAGCGGCAATGTTGGCGCTCGGAACTAGTCATCAGTCTTTGACCTATACAGACTTGTTCTGGAGCCTTCAGAGAATGGGTTGCTATAACCTTGCTGTAAAATTGGGACAGCTGCGTGAGAATCGTGTCTTGGGATACATGTCGAGATGCAATAGTATAAAGAGGCTCGGAATTGCTTCGGATCTTGCGAAACATCGATGGTGCTTTGGAATTGCATTTCGCTCTTCTCGCGGTATTGGTGTACGGTAGTGCACCCACCACCTTCGCTGCCGGTACCACTGAACCCTGTTCCGTCTCCGCGTGAATTATTCGAGCTACCATTGTTCAAGCCATAGACTGCGACCGGAGCCTGGCTCGCATCCACCGGTTCGCAATCCCCCTCCATCACCAGCTACCAGGCCACTCGCACACCTATTCTCCACTAGGCAGGTATAAGTGTGTTGAGATGAATGATCAGCACCACTGCAGCCCGGATTCTCGCTTATGCGTCCTGCATCTTCTTCCTTGCCCTTGTTCCTAGCACCTCGTCATTCTTTCTTCGTCGTTTTATTGCGGGGACTTTGAGGTCAGCGCGTGGGTCCGTTCCCCGGCCATGCGGTGCTTTGGAAATGGTATAACTTGCCCTGGGCCCGCCATGGACGTGCCTCCGTGATCAAGCCGATTTTTTCGCACTCAATTGACCTTTGACTTCTTCACAGAAGGTCGCGCTCAATCTTTCAAGAGCTGGAAGAGCTCCTCGCTTGGAAGAATTGAGACGATTGAGTTAACATGGCTCGCACCAATCTTTGGCGGACAGTCTCGCTCATGTTCTCATTGCAAGCTTTGATCAATGGACAGACGACGTCTTCGGGGTATTCAACTACACTCAATGGCACTCCGACCTCTTTTCGATCGATATTCACAATCCCGGCTTCGGCTGACGAGGGGGCACATCTCTTGCCCAACATTGACGACTCGGAGGCAGTCAACGCGCAAGACGCGTGCCGTATGTGATTAATCCGGAAAGCTGAGCATCGATATACTAACCTTCACAGCTGGTTACAAAGCTTCGCAGGTCCAGGAAGACGATCATGGACTGAGCGCAGTCTTGACACTTGCAGGCTCGCCGTGCAATGCTTACGGGACTGATGTTGAGGTTTTGACTCTGAAGGTCGAGTATCAGGCAGCGAATAGATTGGCCATCAACATCAGCCCGGCGAGTGTGGTAAGTCCCACTGCCTGAGTTTTCTGTTGGGAGCGCCTAACAAAATATTGCAGGACTCATCGAACTCATCCTGGTATATTCTTCCGGAAGAACTGATTCCCCGCCCACAGCCCGATAGTACCTACGGCGATATCGATCTTGAATTTGACTGTGCGTAACATCACATTATACATGTAGAATTTTTTTCGAAGCTAATGCATGGACAGGGGATGACGAGCCTTCATTTTGGTTCAGCGTGACCCGTCACAGTACCGGAGATGTCATCTTCTCAACCGAGAACACAAAATTGGTCTACGAAGATCAGTTCATCGAATTCGTCTCGGCGCTTCCTGAGGACTACAATCTGTATGGTCTGGGTGAAAGAATCCACGATCTGCGACTGAACAATAACCTCAACGCCACCATCTACGCTGCTGACGTGGGTGATCCGATCGATCGCAATATTTACGGTAGTCATCCCTTCTATCTTGACACAAGATACTTTGAGACCGACGATGGCAAGAAGAAGCTGGTCAAGAAGTCAGAGCTTGATGAGCGTGGATATGGCGGAAAAGACAAAAGGGGTGGAGGCTCTCAATACGAGAGTTACTCACACGGTGTCTATCTTCGAAATGTTCATGGACAGGAAGTCCTACTCCGAAATGAGAGTATAACATGGAGAACGCTAGGAGGTAGCATCGACCTGTTCTTTTTCGACGGACCAACGCCACCAAAGGTGACTCAGCAGTACATACAATCTGCTGTCGGATTACCCAAAATGGAGAGTTACTGGGCTTTCGGGTACCATCAATGCCGTTGGGGATACCGGAATTGGACGGAGCTAAGGGAGATTGTCGATACATTCAAGGCGTTTGACATCCCGCTCGAGACTATCTGGACCGACATCGATTACATGGACCAGTATCGTGACTTCACACTGGACCCTGTAACCTTCCCTCCATCAGGCGTAAAGGACTTCTTCGACTACCTGCATGGGAATGATCAACACTTTGTCCCGATTGTGGATTCGGCCATCTACATTCCAAATCCTCAGAATGCCTCAGATGCTTACGACACGTATGATAGAGGAAATTCTTCCGGTGCATTTCTGAACAACCCCGATGGCAGCCAATACATCGGTGCTGTGTGGCCCGGCTACACGGTTTTCCCTGACTGGTTGTCGCCAAATGGTCAGAGCTGGTGGGTTAATGAAATGTAAGTATCCATGCTTCCCGTTATTTCTACGAACAAGGCTAAATAAAGCCAGGGTCGAGTGGTACAAAGAAGTGCCCTTCTCCGGGTTCTGGATCGACATGAGCGAAGTTTCGTCCTTCTGCGTGGGCTCATGCGGCACTGGAAACGTCACACTAAACCCGGTACATCCTCCCTTTGCTCTACCCGGCGAAGTGGGAAACATAATCTACGACTATCCTGAGAGTTTCAATGTTACCAATGCCACTGAAGCAGCATCCGCTTCATCGGCATCGTCGAGCCAGGCTGCTGCTACGAGCACCTCAGCTGGCCCCACGTCTTCGACGTCAACACCTTATCTACGAACGACTCCGACACCGGGTGTTAGGAATGTCAACCACCCGCCGTATGTTCTTAATAACGTGCAGGGCGACTTGGCAGTGCATGCCGTGAGTCCCAATGCAACTCATGCAAATGGAATGGAAGAATATGATGTTCACAACATATGGTGAGCTCTCCATCTGTCTTCATAGTTAACAAGCAGGGCTAAACAGTGTTAGGGGTCATCAGATTCTCAATGCCACCTACCAAGGTCTGCTCTCAGTCTTCCCCGGTAAGCGCCCTTTTATCATAGGGCGATCCACCTTTGCCGGTTCCGGAAAATGGGCAGGCCATTGGGGAGGTGATAACGCATCAAAGTGGTACTACATGTACTTCTCCATTTCGCAAGCTCTATCCTTTTCTCTCTTTGGCGTTCCTATGTTTGGCGTCGATACTTGGTGAGTAACCCTGTTGTCTATATTCAACCGCACAGGTCTAACAGTCGCAGCGGCTTCAACGGCAACACGGATTATGAGCTTTGCTCTCGCTGGATGCAGCTCTCCGCCTTCTTCCCCTTCTATCGAAACCATAATACTCTGTCTGCAAATTCCCAAGAGCCCTTCCGCTGGTCTTCCGTCGCCGATGCTACGAAGACCGCAATGGAGATACGCTATTCCCTCCTACCATACATATACACACTCTTCTACCAGGCACACACTACTGCCTCTACTGTCATGCGCGCTCTGGCCTGGGAATTCCCCAACGATCCTCAGCTTGCCGACGTGGGTACGCAGTTCCTTCTCGGCCCTAGCCTGATGGTGACACCCGTGTTGGAACCGCAGGTAGATACAGTGAATGCCGTCTTCCCCGGAGTAATTGACGGAGAAAGTTGGTATGACTGGTACACGGGTGAAAAGATGGATGTCCAGGCTGGTGAAAATACCAGTATCTCTGCACCCCTAGGCCATATTCCAGTTTTCATTAGAGGCGGTTCGGTCCTTCCGCTCCAGGAACCTGGATACACGACCACGGCTTCCCGCAAGAACCCCTGGGGTCTCATCGTTGCGCTGACCGACGATGGCGATGCCACTGGATCTCTGTACGTTGATGACGGCGAATCTCTAGAGCCGTCTGAATGTCTGCATGTTCAGTTCAATGCTACGAACGGTAAACTTAATGTTGGTGTGACCGGAAGCTACAAGGATACGAACGCTTTGGGAAACGTCACGGTTCTCGGTGTATTCGATGGAATCGGTGCCGTCAAACTTAACAATCAGACCGTCGGCAAAAGTAATACAGAGTACTCTGAGGATACAGGAGTGCTCAAGGTGACGGGGCTGAATAATCTGACGCAGAGTGGGGCGTGGAGCAGTGGTTGGACACTGAGTTGGGAGTAGATAATGTCTTTGGATTAGATGAAGAGCTGCTCTACATAAAGCATAACGAGCATACGGTATATATAGACTGAGTTTATAGTTTGTATAGAGTCTAAAGCATAGATTCACTCCTCTTCGAGGGCATTACTCATGTTGGCATTATACAGAAAGTTGTAAGGACGAGTATTGTGCTGTAAGCATGAAAAGGCATCAAAATCAAAAATTACAAAACGAATATAAAAGACCAGAGTATATCGCCTACCCAAAACTTACATGTACCTCGGACCTAGACGCTCACAGTTCCTGTTCCTGCTCCTCCTCAACCTCTCTCAGCGTCTTGTGCAGCTCGCTCTCCAGCCACGCGCAAAGCACACCGTACGTAAACTTTGCCTGACCAGCGCTCGTCTCCCTCTCCCGGCTTGCCAGCGCCTCTACCAACGCCCCGCACTTCCTCAGCTCACGGAGCACAACCTGGCGTCTCAGAAGCTCCTGCTCCGCTTCGTCGAAGCGATACAGGCCAATCTTCACCGGCTTGACTTCGATGTTGAACGTCTTGTCCTCGAGCGAGCGCGCAGAGAGTGGCGATGAAAAGGTCGACGAGGAGGGTGAGGAGGACGAGGAGCTGGTCGAGAGTGGTGCGGTAGTGAATAGAGTGGGCGGCACGCCGGCGGCAATCTGGTACCAGGCGAGGATTTTGGAGATTATGCGTGAGTACATGGTTGCGAGGTGGGGGCTGGAGGAGCAGGAGCAGCCAAGGAGTTGGAGCATGGTGGCGACGGCGGTCTTGGTGGTGGAGAGGATCGAGTCGAGGCATGTGGGCTTCGGTAAGGATGGGGGGTCGGGATCGGCTATGTGGAGGCTTTCCAGGGTGGAGTAGGCGAGGGTGTGGCAGTTGCAGTGTGATGTTTGTATCGGGGTGTCGAGCCGTTGCGGGGTGTCGACCTGTGTACGCATGCACGTAGGGCTTGTAGGACTCGTTGGCGAGGAAGAGTCACATTGAGCAACCAAGCTAGCATCCACTGGGGTAGTGTCGGTAAAGTTGAAATCCGAGGAAATGGCATGGTCGTAGACCATGAGGTCTCTAAAGGTATCGTCGATTTGAGAGAGGTCGAGTTTGACGGGGGGCTTCTGGGTGAAGGGGTCTGTGAAGGTGACTTTAGGCTCTTGAACAGACTCCATGCACATCTGCGGCGTCGGCAGTGAGAACATGTCATCCAAGAAGCTGAGGTCAGTATCCGAGGGCATCACTTCGAGATCAAGCTCTGGAAAGCATGTCCAGCTTGGTTCCGGTGACACGTTTAATTGACTGTTGGTTTCTATTCGGAATCTGCCAAATTCGCTTTTATCAGGGCATGATCGTTGCTTCGACCTTTTAGCGGAAGATGTCTCTCCAGTACTCTTCTTGCAGATTCGGCCGGGCTTGCCGTACTTCCTCGAGACACCGTATACACATTGCAATCCCTTGTAGGTGCAGCGAAGACAAATGGGTTGTTCTTTGCTGCATTTGATTTTGGCTGCTGCACATGCATCGCACGATGCTCGAATTTTGTGGTTACTTTTTGGGAAATCAGCTGACCTAGGTACTGAAGAGGATGACGTGTGACAAAGTGCGGCTGAGGCAGTTGGTTCGGCAAGTGTCAACAAAGATTGCCACTCTGAGGTCCGTTGCTGAAAGTCCATGGTATCCCAAAAAAAGTTCCGAAAGTCTGTGTTAGCATTCATAGACGGGTTAATATGTTAAGATGGTGTGAAAAGATAACACAATCTGATCCCTGAGACATCAGGTGGCAGATAATTTGTATCAGACTGTACTAGCACCGAGTTATACGTTGATAAAAGCCCCCACCTGCCTAGATTTCCTGTTAGTCTCGGCCTTTGTCGCATTGAAGCCACCCACCCATCCACCCACACGCTGCATGATTGCCTCAAAGGCGCACGCCACAGTCGTATTAAGGCCTCCGCAGCATTCGCGTGACAGCCCATCAGTATCTTGATAACAACCAACCTTGAGAGTATGTCTGCTATTTGTCGTTCAAGACCGGTTTTTCTCACCTTTGGAGATTGTCGAGATATTCTCTTAGTCTGATAGCTGTGCTGCTGCATCTATCAGTCATTGTAATGACGAAATGACCAGTTCCGTCTAGCGAATCCTAGTCGACTCGATTCCGAGGTCAGGAGCAAGCTTCGGAGAATGCACGTCATTTGCAGGTTCTGTGTTGTCAGCGGCTCAACAGGGACGAGACTCCGTCCACGAAGCCTTATCCCGTTTGAGGAAATGGCCACCCGTTCCATGCAGGAAACTATATTGAATCCGGAAAGATTGAAATTGACAATTGAATACGGTCTGAAAGCGAAAGTTTCATCCCCATCGGCGAATATTCTATACCGTGTAAATCTGTTAACTCTAGGCTCAACCGCTCCTCTCCCCTCTATGTGAAGAAACCTTACTTCCTCGCTACATCTGACTGTGCACGACAACTTCGATGTATTCATCACAAAAGGTCAAGCTCAAAGGAAATGTCGTTTCAGCGTAGCCACACCTCAGTGGAACGGCGTAGCTTGGTGCGCCACCGAACGGCCGCTAACGGTCTCGGTTCCCGCTTTGATTCCCGACGCATCAACTCGGTAGCGCGTGCATCACTCTTCAGGAACGAGGGCTGTCTTACCTCAGACCGTATACCGCTTTCCTGGAATTTGAATCTGGATATCCTGGGTCACTGGAGGGGCCCGATAGTGAAGCCGCTGCGGACATCTTTAGAGTAGCAGACTTTGAAGAGTCAGAAAGACGTGCATCTTAGCACGAGATTGCCCTAGTGAAGGCAGGAAACAACGATAGCGAATACGTATGTAATTGGAGCGGGGGACGGACATTAGAACAAAAAGCAGTATGCTTGCTCTCCCCAAATGCGGGGTCACACGGGCCACATCGAACCTGGAAGATCTACCACTCGCTTCTTGGGACTATACGGATCATTTAAGCTCCCGCTAGATCTGCCATTCGAAGCTTGGACATTGGCCTGGTCAAAGGTCTCATCCTCTGCACTCTCGTTGTACCCTGACAAATAGTTCCGTAGTGGTTGCACGTCTAGTATGCCGGCACGGCTGGCAACCTTAGGGGTGGGTCGAAGCGACCCGCAGCCTTGTCAGTAGGAGCCGAGTAGTGTTTCGAACAGTTATCCCCGGACCCATTCCATTGGAATTTCTCCATCGAACAGAAATCCTTGAGGGTGCAGAGCCGTTCTTAAATATAGGGTAATGCAGAGCTGAGAGATAGGGTGGATAGTTTATGATGATACCACTAGTATACCCTGCTTCAGAGCTGAACAGCCGGAGCGGGGTATTTCAGACGTTGCCTTGTTCACTTGTATATCCGGTTTACTCGCACGAGAACAGCTTATCAAGGACCTGAGTTGCCTCTCATGTCTCGTTAGATTAAAGTAAACAGCTCAATCAACTCTCCTAATCCCAACGACCCTACTCATCCTTCCCTCGAGCGATCCAATACCCGCCCTTACATCCTCCAAATCCCTTCCAATATCTAGGGCCATATTAAAGACCTAAGATTGCGTAGAAGAGTTAGCACAACATCGCAAATACTTGTTCATCAAAAGATACGCACCTCTCCCACCTCGTGACTTATCCTCCTTGTCTCCATCCTTGCTAATCCCTCGCTCATGCTAATGATGTCCGGCTTCCTCTTCAACCACAGCCACCTCTCCCTCAATCCGCACGCTCTGTATTCATTCCCAAAGCGATGCGTCCTGCCAAGTCCAGAGTCGGAATTGTCTTCATCAGCAGCCAGAGGCGTCTGGTTGAAGTGGGGATACTTTTCTGAGGCCGGCGTATTTGTAGACCAGTGTGCTGAATCGGTGTCTTGATACTCGGGTTTCAAAAAGGGGTATTCGATGCGGCGAAAAGAGCGAATCATGTCTCTTAAGCCGATGCGAATCACGCGCAGACTTTCCTTTTCACCTTGGGAGCGGAACGCTTGCTCATCTCTTTCGAATTGCATTGAGTGTCGACCCTTTCCATATCGTCTTCCTCTGTTATACCTTCTCCTTCCACCTTGTTCTCCGCTACCGTCTCCCCCTCCGTAATCCGGCCCATCACTGCGTTCTCTTTTTGCGCTCCTCATTCTCTTCCGTACTTTTCTGAGATGTCGTCGCTGTTCTATTAGCCCTTGTTTCAGGGAAGAAAGGTGGTCCGTCATCTCGGAGGGAGCTGCGTAGATTGTCTGGAGTGAGGACCAAAAGACGTTGAAGAATGTCGCGAGGGTGAAGGCGAAAGAGATGAAGCCGATTATCGTGCTAGCTAAGGATATGGGGGCGAGGATGGTGTGTGATAAAGTGACGCCCATGCTGAAAACTTATCTTCTTGGGTAGGGGTTGGTAGCTTCATAAGACCGGCAATTCACTCGAGCAAATGAATGATGTGGACGATTGAACGATCAGAAAGGGTAGCTGACAGGATCATCAAGGGGCTTTACTGCATTTGCTACACCTACAATTCTGCATTAGTCAATTTTGAAAGGGTGGTTCTGCAGCGTTATCAAAACAAACAACGTGGTGGGGAAATTGAGCTAAGTCGGCATCTGACGGAATCTAGTGAATAGCGTACCTTAAACTACCCCTAGAAAGAACCCATCTCTACCAGAGATCATCATCATTGGTAAGCATCGCGGTGTTACATCAAGAATAATGCAAGCACTCGCTCAATATGACGAGACTGGAAGGAAGGCTTACATACATACATCCGCATCTGCAGAAGTCTGACTAACCGGGCGACAAGGGGATGTCTTGACGTCAGCGGCACATTTCAAGAAATCAAGACCATTATGGTGCAGGGTACAATGTGTATTGCTATTCAGGGATGAATCGCCTATTCACAGGAGAGGTCTAAGTCTAATCAAGACATATGGTACAGGCATCATTAGCTTACACTTCCCATCTAAAACTTGTACACTTGATCTTTGCTGTATCCAAGCTCTTTCAAGTAACCTGCTAATTCGCCTTGATCGGCTGGGCTCTTCTTGGTACCACTGATTGCTTTGCATAAGCCTGGAGGACCGCAAACAAAGATCTTGACCTTTTCTCCCTCCTTGGGTTCAGGTAGGACGGTTTTCAACAGCTCCTTAGTGACGAATCCCTTGCCGCCCTGCCACTGCTCTGGCGGATTATCCAAAACGTAAAATGCCCTGAAGCGCTGCGGGTAGGTGTTCTCGAGATGCTCGAGTTCCTTCTTCATCAGAATGTCCTCCTCAGAAATGTTACCGAAGACGAGAGTCACCTTCGTCTTATCCTCTGGGTTCTTGAAAATAGCATTTGCAACTTGCCACATAGGCGTAATGCCCGTACCACCAGCGATCATAGCAACGTGCTCGTGCTTATTCGCCTCCCACGGATACTTGGGGATCGGTCCCTTGATGTCCAGGCGCTGACCGGGTTCCATATCGTGAATATGAGAAGACATTGGGCCGTTAGGGTATTTCTTGATGACGAATTCAACTGACCCTTTCCGATCTTCCCCAAAGTTAGATCACTTCCGGTCGAGGTATTCATATCGTACGACTTACCGACGTCGCTAGTAGGAGTATACGGCCGGATGACGGGCTTCTCCATTTCGGGGCCCTTGTACTTTGTGATCACAGCGGCTATACATGGATTAGCGTACGGCAGGTGCAGGAGTTTCGACTAAGCGTACATGCGACACGCAGTCCACTCTCCATATCTGCCTCCGGTAGAGCAAACGTCAACTTCTTCGTGTTATGGTTGACGATTTCCGACTTCTCCAGCTTCAGAGATATGAAACCCTGATCACCTCCTGTGAATGCGTATTTCGGTGGACCGGATGGGACGTTTGATGCCTCGTTCGACGGCGTGGCCTGGCCTCGGCGCATGTAGAAGTAGCCACCAGAAACGGCGGCGAGGGCAATGCCGGTATACAGTAGTCCATTGCTTCCACCACTCTTGGGAGCCTCAGATGCGTAACGGCGGACTTGCTGCTGTTTTGTTAACTATGTTGACGGAGCTCGCGTATTATTAATGAAGCGGAAGTGTCGAGGAGCTGGCGTACCCGTTGCAGCGTATTGGCTGGCCGAAAAACTTGTCGGGCGAACATTTTGAGAGGAATTGAGGATTATGGGGGAGGAGTCGAGTTGCTAAAGTGCGAAATGAGAGACAGGACTGAGATGAAAGTGGCAGAAGATAGCGTTTAGCCATCAAGCTCTGTGCCAAGACTAACGTCATCGCGGCTTCGTCCCGAAAAACCCGAGTTCAAGTCAGCAACACCATGCCAAGCATGGCGCAAAGTCTCCACCTATTCTCCCTCATAGTTTCTAAACTTCTCTGGACACTATTTGAAACAGATCATTTCTTTTCTAAGGTAGTTAAATCTGTGTTCTGAGTGGTGACTATCGATCATACAAAGAATCTCCTAGCACCGGTGCTCATGACTGTAAACTCAGCCATTATCCAAGAATCGCATGTCGTGAGCTCCATGATGATTAAGGGCTTCACAGGATAGTTGGCCATATCCTTCGCTTCCTATTGCGAGCGGTAGAATGTTTCGGAATCGGCGGAGTCCTTAAATTAATATCTCTTTAGCCGATCACACATCGCATGCACACGAATCCATCGGGAGGATATAGATACATTTCATATATTATGTCGCTGTCTTTAGAAAGCGACTAAGTCTATCAGATGTATATGATGCGTTGAATGCCTAGGACCTATGAACATCGCCTACAACTCTTCAAAAGAAACAATGAAGCTCACTCTCTTGTTTCTCGTGACCCCACTCCTGGCATCCTCTCCAGCTCGAAAGCGTGAAGTATGTATAGTCGACTCGCTCGATGATCCAAAACTAAACGATGCCCCTGCTATCAACCAAGCACTCAAGAACTGCGGAGATACCGGCCGTATAGTCCTTTCTGCGAATCAAACATATCACATTCGATCCCCTTTGGACCTCTCCTCATGCCAAGCATGCGATTTCCAAATTAATGGTATTCTCAGCATAGTTCCTGACCAGGAGTACTGGGCGAAGCAGACCGCTGTCATTAAGGTTTCTAGAACGACTGCAGCAATAATCCACAGCGATGGAAATACTGGAATCATTGATGCTAATAGATTTGGTTGGAGCGAGGGCAAAAGTCTACTGGGAAACATACCGAAACTGTTTAGTATCGGCAACGAAAGCTACCAGATTCATGTTAGGAACCTCAAAATTAAGAATACTCCCGGCACAGTGTTCCACGTCCACTCTAACAGCTCGGCCACGCGCTTCTATGGAATTGACTTCCTCGATGCTGCAGAAAAAGGATATCTTGTGGAACAAGCACAGCACGTCTACGTCTGGAACAATACGATCCGCGCGACTGTGTCATGTGTGACTCTCCTGCCAAACTCTTCTAATTTTCAAGTGGAAGATTCGGCTTGCATCACGTCCGGAACGGCCTCGCAAAGTGGATTTGGGTTGCGATCTGAAACGAATAATGGATTGAACTGGATCCGCAATGTTTTCGTCAAAAATATCAAAGCTATTGGTAGGATGGACGTGATCACATTTTCACCTGGCACTGGAGAGGGAACCCCCCATCCTTTTGAGATCGGGAACGTCACGTTCACAGACATTAACATTAGTGGGCCGGCACAGCGAGCGGTAGATGTTCAGTCACAGGGGGAGGACATAATGAGTGCGACAGACGTCATGTTTCGCAATTTTTCAGGAGAGGTGCAAGAGGAGAGCAATTTACAATGTGCAGGCACCGAGAGTCAATGTGACTTCAAGACTGCGGGCTGGCAATTGGCAGTACAAAAATTAGGTGACTAAGGCATAGTGGTCACGCACAATACTATCCAGAGTGAAGCCCGATTTCTCAGCCAACGAGACATAGATTTCACTACTTTTCTCCCAGCAACGTATGTTTCGAGCGTACCTCTTGACATCCTTCCCCAACCATCCCTAAAACTGCACCCTATACGATCTCTCTAGCTTGCCATACAACACGAGCGCGATTCTCTATTCTCGACACTTGGAAGCCCTACGCTCTGAGATTTAGGCTCCGAGTTCTCAGCTTTCTCCGCTCAATCTGTTACACAAACAACTGCTTGAATAACACGACGAAGTCTTGACCTGCGAGATTTTGCATCCGCCCACAACCTCAGAAATGGCTCCGAAATGCTCACATTCTATGCCTGCCTTTCTACGGGCCGAACTCAATGGTACAGGCCTCTGCCCTCCTTGTTTGATACGCTGGTACATCAAAGAGATTCAATTATGGCAGCAAGGCATCGAGAAGCGTGGTGGCATCTTTGAATCAAAGCAAAAGTCTATCGATCCAGCCGGCCCGCTGGATGAGAGGTTGCTAAATCAGCAAGGGAGACGTCATCGAGCCTGGATGAGAAAGTGGAGGCTGGAGAAGATTGCGATGTACAGGGATGTCGAGATATTGGAGAATCTATTAGAGTGTGAAGATCTGGATGATGAGGATGAGGAGTCGAACGAATATTGGAAGTACTGTGTGGAAGAGGCTCTAACGCTATGGGAGGAAGAGAAGGAGAACTTGACGACTGTTCCAGGAGTGAAGTGTGTCCCAGATAAGAATGAGCGCGATATCGAAGCTCATAACATACCACTCCCATACGATGATGATGGTTGGAATAAATCACACAAGGCCTTTCAACAAAACGATGGAGATGATACCATCCTGGAGCTGGACCTCGAGGACACTTCGCTGCTCCTGGGCAATGTTGTTGACCTTACAGACGGACAGCTTCGCAATAGATCTTCAACCGGTGTCGATCTTGACTACGAGCCTACTTCTACCGAGGACTGGATTGAGAACTCATTTCATACGCTGTCGTTAGGCGAAGCGGAAGACGTAGAGATGGACTGGGAGCCCACCACACATCTACCTCTATTTAGGACCACATCAGACTCACGCTCAACCATGACTGGATCCTCGAGTCTCTCTAAATCTATTCTACGCCGCAATCTCTCCCTCTCTTTAACGCCACCGTTAACACCTCCATCGTCAAATCGCATTAGCTTCAATGACTTGGCGTATGTCTCTGACCTTTCTTCCCTAATGCCTGCACAACAGCCTCACAACAGCCATGCTTCTGCTACAAATAGTAGAGAGCGCTGTAGTTTCTGGCGCGCGTCAATGGCCTACGAGCCTGGTCACTGGACGTCGCCAGAAGGACACAAGAAAATTCAGACTAGCTGGTATCACGAAAGCTGGGAAGACATGGAGAAGAGTCTGGTAATGGGAGAGGACGAAGAGTTTGCAGTCAATCTGTCTGAGAGCGACGACGACGATGAAGAGGATGATGGTGATGATGATGATGATGAGGAGGAGGAGGAGGAGGAGGAGGAGGAGGAGGAGGAGGAGGAGGAGAAGGAAGAGGCAAGTAATGGTAATGAAGAAGAGCTGCAGCCACTGGGCGATAAAGTCTCGACTACAACATTGAGTCCGCTGGAGAATGACACTTCTTGTTAGGACAAAGAGGCAGGAGAGCATCCATCGCTCATAGCATCATAGATATTAGGCCTAGTCTTAGAGAGCTGGACGCTCACTTGGTCGTTAACGTCCCTAATGAGGGTCTAATTGCCTCGATCAACCTGCTCCACGGATTCTACATGATGTGAGTGAAAGAAAACAAGCCAGTCATGGCTATTTTCGCCTCAATTTGGTAGTCTTCAACTTCGTTGGTACTCTGCGTTTAGTGATCCTGAAGTCCTTCAGGACTGCATCGCTTACCTTTCAGTACATCTGTCATTAGAGGCTGAGAGTATTGGGGTTGCACTTTGATCATCTCGAACTAGAATTGATATGGCAATTACCCTGAGCCTTGTGTCTGAGAAAAAAAAAAGCTTCCGAAGAACTCGTGCTGTGCCAATTTGTCACCATCTGCCATGTGGCTGTGCAACACGCTTCGTCCCATCTGCCCATGTCAGTCGTCGTCACAAGCACAGCGGTTGCGCCACACGCGACATCGCACCATGACCTTGATTCCTCACCCACCCCATTCCGAAGATGCGAAGGCACCAGATCGCAAAAAAGGCTGCCGATCCATCGCTCGCAGTGCTCCACATGGCCCTCGTATGAACGACACAGCCAGTCATCCGTGCCATCTCTCGCCACAACCAAGACCAATAATACCTAAAAAAGTCGCTACGTCACAGTATTGGCATGCCTCACGTGCAGATCCTCATATGCAACGAACACCTGGAAGGTTCAGAAACAACCAACGCCCCGAGGTGTCCGTAAAAAACCCCACGGGAACCCCCGGAAGCAGCAAAGTACTGCGAGGGACGCGTTGAAACAAGCTTTCTCGCTGCATCCCAGGCATGCCTTCCCCCCCCTAAAACGAAGGGCCTGATCGACGGATTGCGACGCTTTTCTCGCTTCGTTTGCAGCGGGAAGGCTGTGAGCGAGAGACGAGAGGCCTGAATATTTTTGGCTGGGAGGGGCGTTCTGGGGTGGGAGGGATGGTGGGGTCCCTTGCGGCTGACTTTTCTTACGCAAGCCGTTGGATCCGAACTTGTCTTGGAATCGATGTCGAATTTCTGTGGGTCGGCGTCACGCTGATGATGTTGGGGGGATTATGAAAGGTTCCGCACGTACTGGGTTCCGGTGTGCTGCCATCGTGCGTAAGGTTGTCGGCTGAGGATTTTTGTGAGCGAAGGGTTGCCTGTTTTGGTGGTGGCGGTGAACCATCAGCATGCGCGTACGCGTGCTGAAGTGGATAGTGGGCTTCGGGGGCGGATTTGCAATGGACATGTGGGTGCCAGGCTTACTCATTTTGGATCACAGAGGCTAGGGTCTAGATTTGTGTTTCTTGTCTGGGCGGTATCAATCATCTAGGCATTCAAATTTGTACCTGCATGGGTCATGGAGCAGATGGGAGAATCTTCACACAATGCACGCGAAAGGTAGAATAAAGAGCGTATAAAGTTGGATAGTTAAATAATTCCTAGCCCTTAAATAATCCATAAAATAGCACAAAACTTATATACACTTGAAGTGTAAAGGACCTATAATACGCCATGTCCAGGCAAGGTGAAAGGAATGGACGCTATGCTATGCTGTGTTTCATAACCTGCATTATATCACCTGCCCGTCTGTTTTTAGTCCCAATAGGCTTGCGCCGAAGCCACGTTAATTCCATTATCCAAACGCCGTCGCTATGCCAATCGATCTACTCGTCTTCATTTAATAATAGCCCTGGTATCCGTAACCGGTAGGCTTGGGGCCGACGTTGCCGGAGCTGTAAGCTGAGCTAGAGCTGTGGCCGTGGTGGGAAGGATACGGAACGTATCCAGTGCCACTGGGGATAGAAGGCAAGGAGCTTCCACCAGTGGGGACCGGAGGCTTAGGGCCGTATTGAGAAGTCGAGGACGATGGCACAGGGTAGTTGGTGGGGATGTCGGTCGGGGTGATGGTGATGGTGACAGTGTGGGGGTAGCCGCCCTCAGTGATGGTGAGAGTCTTGGTCTGGCAGTAGTGGCAAGGCTCAGAGTTGCCGGGGTTGCCAGCAGTGACGGTCACGGTCTGGGTGATGGTGGCAGCTGGAGGGCACTCGGTAGGGGCAACCGGGGTGACTGGGGCAACCGGAGTAACCGGGGCAACCGGGGTTTCGATAGGAGTGTAGGGGGAACCCTCAGGAGTACCTGTGGGAGTGTAGACATGCTCCGTAGTGTAGGTAGTAGTGTAGTAGGAAGCAGTGAGGTAGGTCGAGAAGACGACCGAAGGACCATTCTGACCGATAGGAGAGCTGCAAGGGACCCAAGTGTAGGCAGTAGAGGTGATGGTCTCAGTCTCGGTGACCGGAGTGCCAGGGCTACCAGGAGTGTATGGGGTGGGAGTTGGCTCATGGTGGCAGCCGCCCTTGCAAGAGGTGATGGTGATGGTGCTCGTTGTCAGAGTAGTAATGACCGAGTTTCCGTAGGTCTTGGTGACTGGGCAGATAGTCTCTGTCGTGTAGGTAGTGATGGTCTCACTTGTCGGGGGCGGTGATACACCAGTACCGGTGGTAGGGGGCTTGGACCATCCGCCAGTGGAGTGCGGGTGGTGAGGGTGGTCGCCGGTCCCATATGGCGGCTTTGAACCGCCAGACGAGTGTGGGTACGAACCGCCAGTAGACAGTGGTGGGCTCGGGTGGTGGTCGCTCTTGGAAGGAGGCGGGCTCTGATGAGAGTAGCCAGTGGATGCGACTACGCTCGAGGAGGGGGTCGGGGACGAGACGTAGGAAGAGGCGGAGGTGGAAGAGGAGACAGCACCAGTTCCGTAAGGATGATATCCATAGTCATTGCCGTTTCCATAGCCGTAGCTGTTGTCATAACCGGCCGGGTTGGCAGCGGCAGAACCGACGAGGGCGGCGAGAGCAAGGGAGAATGATCGCATCTTGAGTGGTTATCTGGTTCTTGTGATATTAAGTTGTTTGGGGCTGGTGACAAGAATGTCTTGATAGGGCACTCAAACGATGGAGGGTGATTGACCTGAGAGCGAGTGTCTGATCAAAAGGAAATGAAATAAGGAAATAGCGAAAGAAGTTAGGAAATTGTATGGATGCTAATGTTGGATGATGAGATTTGGGACGAGAGGCGGGAGGTCCTTTATACCAAAGCAACTCTCTGGATCCACAGGCTTCCATGATGACTGACGCTTTGTTAGTGGATGCTTAGAGTCACATTCGCCCGGCGCGGTGCTGAACATGGTAGCGAGTGGGAGAGAATACGGTGAGCCGATAGTGTGGACGGGCCAGCTGAGAAATTCGCTTCAACACAGCCCTACGGGCGTCACGGACCGGGGTGCTATGAATGGCACGCCTTGTCCCGATACGGACGATGGGTAGCGAGCATTGTGTAAACAGTGGCACTGGTGGCTGGAGCGGCAGTGTGGGCGGCGAGCCGTGAGTGGGCTGGCGGCGAGCTGGCGGTGGCAGATGGCACTGGGCAGACGGTGGAGTCGCCCATGGCCGGCTGCACCGGTGCGAGGCTATGTTTAGCACCCGGGCTGCCGCTAGCCCCACAAGCAGCCTAGCGCTTGCCTGCTCGGGCGGTGATGATGCCAGCACCCACCCCTCCACGCCCAGGTTACATGCTCACCTTGCCCTACAGCTGGCCACCCGCTATCGAAAATTGCATTTTCTCGTTTTGAGGCTCTGCGGCCGTCGTGCTGCCCGCGCGCAGGCCATGGTCTACCTTGGCCGACCTCTCAGCAGCAGCAGCAGCAGCAGCCGGGACTCGACATGCTGATGCTCGGTGCCAGCCGTCCCGAAGCCCTGCCTCCACCGACCCACGAATATCCTCCAACCAGCCCATTTGCCCGTCCTCGATGCGGCTGATGACACACGAACAGCGTCCTCGTAGCTTTGGCAGCGTATTCTATTCTGCCCAGTGCCTTAGCTATCAAAACAATGGGGGCAAGCGCACGACCGAGACACGGCAACCAATGGGCCCCGCTCTGCTGACTGCAAGTACACCCCCATGAGATCGGATGCCATGCCTAATCGAGAATCTTCATGCGCAAGCATAAACCTAGTCCTCATCCAATGATGCGGATCCTCATGCAATTCTGCGAGGTGACCTGACCGTTACACCGGCCTTTCCAAGGTCTTTCCACCACACCGGTCATCGCCCACCAAAGACAATGAGCCTTATCCTTCTCTTACCTTTCGGTCCTTTAACTTTGTGGGAACCGTGGGTCTACAAGTGCTGAATGTTCTGGACTCCGGCCCACCAGGCTTCTATCTCTGGATACGAGGCCCATCGCTCAATATAATGGCTGTGACGAGATGACTCGGTCCCGGTGCCGACTCATCCACCATCAGAAGACATCACCATCTTGGTCGTATCCGAGCTACTAGCACGTCTATACGAGCAAGCATGCAATCGACTTGCTGTGCCCAAGTTCTGTTGTGCGCTTGGCTCGCGGCTCACTCAATAAGACCAGCTCCCTTTTGAGAAGGCCCCGCGTACGTGGTTGAGCAAATAATGCATGGCTGCAATGTGCGCAAATATCTCCGAGGTGGGAATTTCTAAGACTTTCGCCTGTGAACAGCACATGCATGCATATCAATACATACCTTGCAACCTCTCACTTTAATGCCCAAAAAGGACGGACCTTAAATCGTTTAAGCTTCTGACTGATCATCAAAGGGTCCCCACTGCAGAAGCGAGTCCAAGATCGCTCCAATGAGACTCTTCATTCTGTTATCGAAAGTTTAGTCTTCTTCGTGAGCATCACACTTTAAATCACGCAATGCTCCATCGAGACAACGTTTTGCGATAATACGACCCCTCCAAAGCGAGGAACTGCAGGCATGACTTCATAGTGGGGTTAGGTATTGATGGACTCGTTCGATATGCCGTCAGCATGGGCGTTGAGCCCACCCGCTTGCTGCACCTCTTCCTATCGCTGCCTCGTTCAGACTGTTCCCACGGCGTCTTCAGCCTCTACCGGCGCAAGAGTCATCATTCAGCACGCCACGGACGGGCCCGAAATTATAGCCTCAGGCAACGCCTTTGTTCCAAACTCAAACGGCCCCTTCGCACGAGAGCTGGGTTAGCACTAACTGTATTTGGATATCACGTTACGCCCGTCAGATTGCGAGAGTTGATGCATGACTAACGATGGCCTAACGACCTATAACAACAGTGTAGAAAGAAAGTAAGAGTTGGGGTCCTCCTCCAGGTCCACCGATCTTACAACGTGGAGTTTGGAATACGAGAGCGCATATGCCAATCTAGTAAAGAGGCTTTGTTTCAAAGTAAAACACTAATTTGAATACAACTCTTATACAGAAACGCCACGTTGAGCATGGGATCAGATGGGGCCAAGATCCTGCTTTACCTGAAGATTCCTTCTCCTCGACGGTCCTTCTGGGGCGGAACCACAGTTCTCCCGCATATCAAATCAAACATAGCTGCTGGGCACGAGAAACATCATTTAACCAATCGTCAGCAGTCGATACGAATTTTGCTTGTTTTTAAGATTGCACTTTACTCACCAAGTTACTGCAAGACACAAGAATCCGCCCCGCGCACATACACAATGCTCACATTCTGTTAATGCTTACACTTAGCATAGAGAACAGGTTCAAAGACCCTCCGATCTTACCAACAGCGGCTCACAAAAGTTTCTGGAGAGAAGGTAGAGGAGGCAGATGCATCTTATCGTCGCCCCCATCAAGCTGAGTCGCGGGATTCTGCCGTCTCGACTACCTCAGCGCTACTGGCAAGAAAGCCTTACAGGCGGTTATTTACTGTGATTTTGCCCGGTTACGAGCGCCCCAAACTGAAAGTGGCGTGCTGAATTCGATTGGCTTTCTGTGACTTTTAGTAATGTGCCTCTCTGACCCCCTCGGTGCCGGGTAGAATTGACAGCTTAGATATTTCGACTTTTCTCCTCGTGAGTGTAGAAATCTCAAGGCAATATGTAACTATACCTTGAATCGCCCTTTCCATGTAGAAAAAAGGTGGCACGCACGCCAACATGAGAAGTCCGACGTCCTGCTTCTATTCATCAAGAAACAATTTATGCAATATTGGACAACAGTATCATTCTGTTCGTATTCATGTCAACGGCAGCCTGCACAATAAGAAAGATTCTTCGACAACATCCAGAAGATACGGAACAACGCAGACGAAACTATAGTTCCTCAGCTATCCATTCTACGGACCATCTTCGTCTTTTTCGAATTCAATAGGCACTGTTGCCCCTATCCTGCATGACTCGCAGTCCTTTGCCATGCTCTTTCCTACTACCCTTTTCGAACACCAGCCCCTATTAAAACGGTCCTTGCACGCTACTTTGAGATACCCCTTTCAACCAAGAAACGAGGCGGACCCTCCTGAGAGGTTTCGGACGTACTGAGAATAGGTAGTTGCTCTTGCCGAGTCTCGACACTCCTTTCCTCTTCAGCCTTTAATGCCTCGTCTAGCTGTGATAAGAAAGCGATGCTTGCCAGCGTCTCTGGATGCTCCGGCCCCAACACTCTCTTTCTTATCTCCAATGTTTGCGCCTCTAATTCTTTGGCCTCCTGAAACCGCCCTTGGTAGTCGTGCAGTGTCGCCAGATTACTCATGTTTACTAGCGTGCGAGGATGCTCTGCCCCGAACACCCTCTTTCCCATCTCTATTACTTGTATCAAGCGCTCTTCAGCCTTCTCCCACTGTTGTTCGTACACATATACTACCGCCAGGTTGGCCATGCTGCCAAGCATTATAGGATGCTCTACCCCGTGTACCCTTCCAAGCGTCTCCATTGTTTGCAAACATAGCTTTTCGGCCTTTGCCCACTGTTTTTGGTGTATGTATGTTGCTGCTAGATTGGCCATGGTAGTCAGTGTGTTGATATGCTCCGGTCCTAGTACTCTTTTTAAAACTTCTACCAACTGGACTTCTAACTCTTCAGCCTCTTTGTTCTGCCCTTTCCTAGTATATGTTAACGCTAGAGCAGCCATGCTATTTAGTGTAGCAGGATGCTCTACCCCAAGAACCCTCTTTCTAATCTCTAGTACTTGCGCCTCTAGCTCTTCAGCCTCTCTTTCTCGGCCTTGTAACTTGTAGGCTTTAGCCACCATGCTCATACTACTCAGCGTATTAGGGTGTTCTATACCTAATATTTCCTTTCGAGCCATCATCGATGTCATTGCTAGCTTCTTAGCAGCATCTGGATTGCCTTTGACCCACGCATACCATGCCGAACTATATAGTAGACTAGCCCATTGCCCAAGCGCGTTCTTAGACTCCGGCCGCTGCGACAATGCTATTTGAACGTGCGGGAAGAGTGCCTGACACTGGGTCCAGTGCTCATAATGTCCTTTTGGGAAATGCTTATAAAGCCTGTAAATAAACTGCTCTTTCCATAGCTCTAGTTGGTTCTGTCCTTCCAACCATTTTCGAGTGGCAAGCTGTACAAGCGCGTGCATCTCGAACGAGGCTGTATTAGTGGTGAGGGCGATGAATGAGTAGTCTCGTAGCACATGAACATCCTCCTCGAACTGGTCGTGTACAACACTTGCTAATTTGCCGTTGTCGCTATTACTCCTTTTGCTGTCGCCATCATCGGGTTCCGCGCGTTCGGGCCCGGTCCTTGTCTCGTTTCGAGGTCGGACGAGCGCTTCAGGAACACCATGCCGATCGAAAAAGCTCATCAACGATAGCAAGTGGGCTGCTGATCGTCTCGCGCGAAGTATATGATCGAACGAGATTTGCCATGTAATGAGGATAGAGTTCTTGGCTTCATTATCTCTTCGAAGGTGCCCTCCTCGATAGTCTAAGAGGCTCATCCTGTTCTTATCACTTTCTTGAAACGCCTCTAAGTACTGCCGCACTGAACACCTCGGGGCTCGATGTCGAATATACGCCGCCGCCTGTACAAGAGCAAGCGGCATAAACTCCAACGCAGCTGCTAATTCAGGAATGCCATCCTTTTCAACTCCCTCACCTAATTTCTTGGAGAGAAGTACTTGCGCGCTTGCATCATTCATTGGCTCGATGGCTATCACATCGTCGTCCTCGACCATCTGCAAAGCCACGCCCCTTGATCGGGTAGTGATCACGACGGAGCCGTTTTTGCTTGAAGGGGGAAGCATGAAATGCAAAGAAACGCCCTTTTCGCCGTTGATCTGCGCCCTTCGGTCACTGTTCCGTGGGCGGGAGAACACAGAAGCGTCATCGGCGTTGTCCAGAATCAGGAGCCACTTTCCGTTCCTCTCATTACGGAGCCAGCCGTGCACGAGCTTGTATATATCCGCTTGTGGGTCCTTGCGGCTGGGGAGCTTAATTAGGTCTGCAATATCTTGGTAGCTTTGCTCCAGTAGCGCCGCATTACTAGCGTGTACCCAGAACACCCACATGTCCGGCGACTCATTTGCGGTCCGGTAGCAGTGCTCAATAACAAGCTGCGACTTCCTATGCCTGTATAAGCTGTGGGCACTTGCCCCAAGGGCCTTTGAGCTTACCCTACACCGCCCAAGCCCACCAGCGCTATGCGAGATGCAGGCGCGGAGCATTTTTCACGTATCCGATCGAGCAGCGCTCCGCGATCCACGAAGTCTGGGTCGCGGCGAAAGGGGACGGTACAGGAAGGTTTCGGCGGCGTCTCCGGCGTGCCTAAGGGTAGCAGGATGCCGTCAGCGTTACTGTGCCCTAGATCGACGCAGTTTGCATAAACTCACCAGCCGCATAGAAGTGGGCCTCAATCCGGCCCGGATTATGTCCAACTTGCAATCCTTGGTTGCCCGAACCTGCGAACGTCGAGTTGAACGTAGAATGGGCCATTCAGAAGGCGGGGACTTCCGTAGTTGTCGGTTGAGTACATATCAGTTGATGGGGAGTGCTTCAGCTGCCGTATGCTATTTATAGCTCTCTGCCCTAGGATACTACTCAGCCGACATCTGGTTTGAAGCAGGATGCCACTAACATTACCACCTTCTGAGTTCTTAACAGCAATTAAAGCGCAGAGGTTCAAAGCGAGTCATTCTGACTGGAGAATGCCGTTTTAGCCCTTCCATAGCTTGCCTTTGCCGTTTCTATTTCCCACTCCTAATGGCAGAAGCTGCGGGCCTTGCTGTTGGTGTTGTCGCTCTCGCCGGCCTCTTCAACAACACTGTGGAGTGCTTTGAATTCATCCAGCTTGGCCGTAATTTTGGAAAGAATTTCCAGATAAGTCAGCTCAAGCTTGACAATGCAAGACTTCGTCTGTCTCGCTGGGGCTGTTCCCTAGGGTTAGGCAACAACCTTCAGAACGTACAATCGCTGGAACAGCACTTTGGTTCATGTCAAAATATCGACCATGCCAATAGTCTACTTGGCCAGATTCTCGACTTATTTGCTGAGGCTGAAGGCGTGTCACAAAAGTACAAGAGTCGGACAAAGCCTGATGATAGCAGCCTGATGATATACAATCCTGAATCTGATCTAGAACCCGCAAATGCGAATCTTCATCATAAAATGCGACAGCTCTCTATCGAGCGCCAAGGTCGGACCGGTCTGCGACTAAGGTCGAAATGGGCATTGTACGAAGAGAAGCGCTTCAGGAGGCTGCTCGAGGATCTCGTCGAGCTAATCAACAGCCTCGTGGAGCTCTTTCCAGCCAGCCAAGCGCTTCAGCAACAGCTCTGCGAGACAGAGGTGTCTGCGATAGGGACGAATGAAGGCATTTCAGTGTTACAAGAGATTGCTGCTGAGCAGGATAAGACTTTGGGAGAAGTTCTTTCAAAAATCGCTAATGATACGCGAGGGTCACAGAGTGTCGTCTTTTCTGGGAACAATAACACGGGCTTTCAGCTAGGTTATAATTCTGGTACAATCAGCGGGATCACCTTCGGACAAGGCAATTGATCATCGCCTGTCTTTTCCTGGCATGGAGTTTCAAGAGCAGCTATAACATCCATCCCTGTGTAGCGAGACACCCTGTGTGTCGAGACAAATGAAGGGTACTTCGACTTCAAGTGACTATAAATCTGGGTACACGTAGAGCGTGACTGATGTTACGTGTGAGTAATGTACTGCTGCTAGTTTTTAAAACCAAAACATCTTCAGTCTTATAAATTACATCCACTTAGTTATCTTCGCGCCTACTTTGCCTTTGATAGGGTAGAGGTCAGGACTATTTGGTGGGTGGCCCAGGCGTAGCATGTTGTGATCTCGACAGTATATTACAGGTAGTGAGTTATCGTTTTTGGTGCCATAAGAAGGGTCATTATCCTCAACCAAAAACCACCTGTAACGTTAATCAATAGGTAGGTAGCTGCGGAGAGTATCTGATCGAGCCTTAAGGTACTGAAGGGCGTCTTTATAGATAGGTAGAATTTTCTCAGTATAGTAGGTAGCCCTTATGAAATTTCCAGGCCTTGTAACCTCTAGCTCACGAGGTAGAGATGCCTCCCACTTAGCTAGTCATCTCTAATAGGCAGCTTCATCTTTAGTAGTAGGCCTTTGTCGTAGTTCTAGCGGCCTCTCTTTATCTAAGCCATAAAGTGTATTCTATTACCTTGCTTCATAGGCCGTAAGGTAGGGTTTTCTGGCTAGTTTCAGGTGCCTTGTTAACGTAGTACTCCTACCACCTGCCTCTTTTTTTTTTTTTTTTGATAAACAGGGTGGTAGCCGTCCTTGAGCGTAATGTACAGCCATGTGCCTGCTCTTTGCCCACTTTAGACCAGCTTTTGGGGGCTGAGAATTCGGCATCTCGCAGAGTCGCGCCTATTTGAGGCCGAGCTGCGCGCCTGAGTCACTCAGAAGATACACATTACAATACTACCACTATTTTCATCTACTTATACTGGCTGTTGTCCGCTTGGCTAAGATGGTGTCTCTCAAACGTCTTAAGGCTAAGCTTAGCGGGAAGAAGCCGCCGACCTCCCCGCTTGTCGAGGCCTTGCCCACCACCACCTCACACGCACAGACCGCTCCTTATCCTGCCACGCACCCACCCAAACTGCCAGAGCGGCTTTGGGACCGCGCGTATGACCAGGCGAAGTCGAGCGATTCGGATGTCGTCGATGCCTACGAGAAGATCTTATCTATTAGGCTGAGTGAGCAAGATGCAAGCGCGTCAGTCACTCCGCACTCTGCAATCCTTGTGTCGCAACAGAACGAGATTGCACAAGATGTGAATGAACGATGGGTGCAGATGCAGCAGCTCGTTCAGTATGGACTGCGTAGAACGGAGAAAGAGGCTATGGTAAAGAAAGGGATGGAAGACGGCATCCAAGCTGCCATGGCTGTGAAGGAGGTTGTAGACAAAGCGATTCAGGCATCACCCGAGGCGGCGGTCGCTTGGGTCGGAGTCTGCTTTGCGCTCGAGGTGGGTGCTGTTGTCACAGAGGGAAACATGTAGCGCTGACATATGCCATTCAGATCCTGATGAACCCTCTCACCCAGGCGAGCTCAAATCGCCAAGGCATCGCCTACGTGGTGTCGAGGATGGACTGGTACTGGAACCTGTCGAGTCTGCTGCTAGATGAGAACATGACTGAAGCACACTCGCAAGGCCTGCGAGACGAGATGGAGAAGACGGTCACTCAGCTGTACACGAGGCTGCTGCTGTACCAGATGAAAAGTGTGTGCTACTACCACCGCAGCCGCCTTTCGGTGTTCGCACGAGACCTGATCAAGCTGGACAATTGGGACGGCGAGCTGAGCGACATACAGGCGACAGAGGTAACCGTACAAGCAGACTCTGCGCAATACAACACACTCTCGATCCGGACTCGACTTGGCGCAATCGCTGAAACGGCCAAGTCGCAGAACGCCAAGCTGGACAGCATCAGCTCAGCCATTCGGGAGCAGACCAGGCAGCAAGAAAGGAGGTATGAGACCAGCGCGGACAACAGGTGCCTGGAACGTCTCCGCCTCACCGATCCTCGGGATGATAAGAGGCGTATCGAAGAGACCAAGGGCGGGCTGCTAATGGACTCATACTGCTGGGTCCTCGAGAACGCGGACTTTCGACAGTGGCGCGACAATCTGCATATCCGATTGCTTTGGATCAACGCTGATCCAGGCAAGGGCAAGACGATGCTGGTGTGTGGGATTATCGACGAGCTGCAGAAGCTGATCGGTCCGACAGGTCTTTTATCGTATTTCTTCTGCCAGGCGACCGACTCGCGTATCAACAGCGCTACGTCTGTCCTGCGAGGTTTGATTTACTTGCTTGTCACTCAGCAATCATCACTTATCTCGCATGTTCGCAAGAAGTTCGACCACGCGGGTGAATCTCTGTTTGAAGACGCGAACGCATGGGTCGCTCTAACAGAGATCTTCGCAAGTATTCTGCAGGACCCTGACCTAAAGGACACGTACCTGATTATCGATGCGTTAGATGAGTGCGTCACAGACTTGCCGAAATTGCTGGACTTTGTAGCTCGAAACTCGACTTCCTCTCGTGTCAAGTGGATTGTCTCAAGTCGCAATCGGCCGGACATCAAGGAACGACTGAAAAAAGTGGGACATGGAGTTAGACTGAGCGTTGAGCTGAATGAAGACTCTGTTTCTGCGGCTGTCAGCGTTTTCATCAAACAAAAACTACATCAGCTATCGCAGGACAAAGGGTACGACGACAAAACAAGAGAAGCCATCCAACATCACCTGTCTTCGAATGCAGACGGTACTTTCCTCTGGGTAGCGTTGGTGTGCCAGAGACTCGAAAAAGTCTCAAAGAGACACGTCACAAAGACGCTGAATGCCTTTCCGTCTGGCCTAGACTCACTCTACGAGCGGATGATGGAGCAGATAAGTGACTCGGACGATGCTGATGTTTGCAAGGCAATCTTAGCCATCGCCGCCATTTTATATCGGCCTGTCACGCTAGAAGAGCTGGTTACTCTTGTAGAACAGCTCCAGGATGTTGCCGACGATGCTGAGGCCATACGAGAGATTATTGGCTACTGCGGTTCATTTCTTACGCTTCGTGAAAACACCGTCTACTTTGTGCATCAGTCTGCAAAAGACTTTTTGTTCGACAAGGGATTCAACAATATCTTTCCGTTAGGAAAGGAAGAAGTCCATCGCGTAATCTTTTCAAGATCACTCCAGGTCATGTCAGTTACACTTCAACGAGACATGTATAGCTTGTGTGAGCCAGGATATCTTGTCAATGAAGTTAAACAGCCCGACATAGATCCATTGAGGGCGTCGCGCTATTCGTGTGTCTACTGGGTTGATCATCTCTGTAACTGGAAGCCCGACTCTTCCGTAGTCGATCTGCAGGACGGAGGCAGTGTTGACAGGTTTTTAAGGCAGAAATATCTCTACTGGCTAGAGGCCGTGAGCCTTTGCAAGGGCATGTCTAATGGAGTAATTTCCATGGCAAAACTAGAGGGCATTATCCATGTAAAACTCGAACGAGCGTCTCACTTATCAGGATATACGCTAATTTTGTTTAGAAGCGAGGCGGCGCCTTGGCTACCCTTCAACTTGTTCAAGATGCGCGTCGATTCGTAATGTATCATAGAGGAGCAATAGAGAAAGCACCTCTTCAGGCATATGTGTCAGCACTCGCGTTTAGTCCGAGACATAGTTTGATACGGAAACTTTTTCAGGGGGAAGCATCTACCTGGTTCACGACAAAACCAGCTATGATGGATGAATGGGGAGCCTGCCTGCAGACTCTCGAGGGCCACAGCAGCTTGGTCAGGTCAGTAGCCTTCTCTCACGAATCGACCTGGATCGCGTCGGCGTCGGACGACAGGACAATTAAGATCTGGGACGCCAGCAGCGGCGAGATCCTACAGAAACTCGAGGGCCATAGCGCTTCCATCTGCTCAGTAGCTTTCTCTCATGACTCGACTCGAATCGCATCGGCGTCGGGCGATACGACGGTCAAGATCTGGGATGCTAGCAGCGGCGAGCTCCTACAGACTCTCGAGGCCCACAGCAGCTGGGTCAGGTCAGTAGCCTTCTCTCATGATTCGACTCAAATCGCGTCGGCATCGGACAGGACAATCAAGATCTGGGACGCCAGCAGCGGCGAGATCCTACAGAGACTCGAGCGCCATAGCGCTTGTATCTGCTCAGTAGCTTTCTCTCATGACTCGACCCGAATCGTGTCGGCGTCGGGCGACAATTCGATCAAGATCTGGGACACTAGTAGCGGCAGGTGCATACAGACATTCACGGGCCATAGCAGCTGGGTCGACGCGGTGGCTTTCTCTCATAATTCAAGACGACTGGCTTCCGGGTCGCGTGACAAAACGGTCAAAATCTGGGACGCTAGCAGCGGCAGGTGCATACAGACATTCACGGGCCAGGGCAGCTGGATCGACTCGGTGGCTTTCTCTCATGATTCGACACAACTGGCGTCGGGGTCGCGCGATGGAACAATCAAGATCTGGGACACTAGCAGCGGTAAGCACCTGCAGACGCTCGAGGGCCATAGCGCTTTTGTCTGCTCAGTAGCCTTCTCTCACGACTCACTTCGGATCGCGTCAGGGTCAAAAGACGGGACGGTTAAGATCTGGAACACCAGTAGCAGCAAGCACCTGCAGACAGTCGAGGACCATGGCGCTCTTATCCAGTCAGTAGCCTTCTCTCACGACTCAACGCGGATCGCGTCAGGGTCAGGTGACGGGATAGTTAAGATCTGGGACGGTAGCAGCGGTGAGCACCTACAGACACTCAAGGGCCACAGTACATCAGTCTTGTCAGTAGCCTTCTCTTATGACTCGACCCGGATCGTGTCAGCGTCAGGCGACAAGTCGATCAAGATCTGGGACACTAGCAGCAATGAGCTCCTACAAACGCTTAAGGGCCACAGTAGCTGGGTTAGGTCAGCGGCCTTCTCCCATGATTCGACTCAAATCGCGTCGGCGTCCGGCGACAAAACAGTTAAGATCTGGGATGCCAGCAGCGGTAAGCACCTGCGGACACTTAGAGGCCATAGCTACGAGGTCAACTCTGCAACATTCTCTCACGACTCAACTCGGATCGTGTCAGGGTCAGATGACGGGACTATTAAGATCTGGAACTCTAGTAGCGGTGAGCACCTACAAACGCTTGAGGGCCACAGCGCTTTTGTTATGTCAGTAGCCTTCTCTCACGACTCGACTCGAATCGCATCGGCATCGACCGATAGGAGAGTCAAGATTTGGGACGCGAGCAGCGGCCAGTGCCTACAAACACTTGAGGTTGGCAGGCTACTCTCTAACATATCATTTGATTCTACTGGCTTCTATCTTCACACTGATACTGGTACTATTGCCATCGATGACTTGTTAAGGTCGAACGGGACGACAGCTGTTACGAAACCTCTACCTCCTCGGCATCAATACGTGGGACTGAGTCCGGATAATGCATGGATAACATACAATTTGAAGAAAATGTTGTGGTTACCCTCAGAGTATCGCCCCTCGGCCTCCGCTGTATCTGGAAAAAGAATTGCTATAGGTGTTAGAAGCAGTAGGATATGGATACATACCTTTGATCTTGACGAATTTTCTTCCGAAGATGCACAAAAAGCAGGGAATTGAACATGTCTTACACCCCCTTCCTTCTTCATTAATTTGTTGGTCTATTTTTGAAGAATTGAGGATATACAGTTAGGTCGATGAAATGATCATTTCACCACAATACACACAAAGCAAAGCAGATACACGCAAGTTGTATAGAATCATCGTCAATTACAATGGGGTACAGATTTTCAGCGGTTTGACGTCAAGACATCTATTACTTTCATCGGCATAACTAGTAGGTTTCTCATTATTCGTGGAGATAAATTAAGTTATGCGAACATCCAGGTCGACAGGGTTCTCATGCTCGACTTAATTCACCTCGAGCCATGATGTCTCTTCATTCTCGTCCGCCCAAATGAGTGTTCCGATGTCTACTTCCATTCCAAGCCAATTGAAGTCATCCAGATCCACATCGATATGTCCATCAACGTTCCCTGTGGCGCCGACTTCCCCGCGGCCTTCGCGCATAGCGTCGAATTCTTTGCGGTCTTGCTGTAAGAGTTGGTTCAATGCAGTGTATCCGACCTCCTGTTGGGTTGAAATATCGTAGAAACTCACTGGAACGAGTCCTGTCTCTTCCATGTCTTCATCTTCAAAAGTATAAGGGTTCGACCCAGACTGAACATCGCCAAGATCTACCAGGTAGTCCATGCCATCATGCTGGTTCTGCTGATGTGGTCCAGCGCCTCGATCGTTGAGACCATAATAGATTTTGATGAGCTCGGTGGTTGACTCATCCATGCTATCGGTAGCGTTTTCGTCGTTATTTTCACCCGCTAGCTGAAGTGAAGATACTTGAGCCTCACCAGTCCGAACTAAATGGACTATAGGATTACTCAAGTGGTTGATACCCGGGCAAAAATCAGAATACAGACCCAGAATGAGATCTGCAAGACGTACATCTTTGCCAACGTGAACACCCCCGCTCACCACTAACGCCTCACTTCTGGGTGTCTCCCCGACACCGCAGCATACATTTGGCGGGTAGCTTTTGGGCTGTTTCCTTGGAAAAGAAAGCGAGGGATCAATACCGTCCTCAAATCCAGTGCCCTCCTCCGGTCTACGTAGACGAGCAAACTGCTCAGCAACCTTGTTGGAGTCAAGCTCAACGACAACAGCTGCATCATCAGTGTCAAACCGAACGTCGTGATTGATTACTTCATTCTTCGTAGCCCACTTGGTAATATCGTTCTCTGAAATCTGGACCGGCTCCTGTGGTTTCCACAGCAGTCCACCTGCCTTCCGCACAGGCACATTATCGCTGCCGTCCAAGTTATAGGCAATGTTCTCACCCCGTGTGTTCTCCACAATGTCCCCTTTCATCACCTCACGCAACCCACCGAATCCCTCAAGGTTCATTGAATCTGTCTCGTCTAAACCGGCAAGATCAAGCTTTTCCATCCCACCCAAGTCGAAATCTTCATAGTCCCACAGCAGCTCATCATCAGATTTACGCTTTATCTGGGGATTGGCACAGATCGATTTGGGTGTTATGGTATTGAGAGCTGTTGACCGGTCAGTTTCCACTGCTACTGTAGTCCTAGTGGATCTACTCTTTGTAAGCGAGCGGGGAAACGAGATGGCCATCATGAATACCTTAGAGGTAACTTACCTTTGGTTGAGGATGCGGGCTACTAGTACTGGTACTGCTTTTACTACGACTTCCAGCTTGATCTCCAGGATCAGAATGCTAGATAGCTAAGTTTGAACTGAAAATCGTGAGCAGCACCGTGAGAGCAGAGGCAGAATGTGGACGATGAGATAAATATTGAAAGATTTGTGATTGGAGAAGGCTTATAAACGCAGTGAGAATGCATGTATTGAACAGGTTACAAGGACATTGTGAATGTAGAGAAAAACAATGCAGTGCTTTGCATGATCGCATCGTAATACCATGTACAGATGACAAAGTCAAGTGGGCACACAGTAAAAAATTCATATGAGTAGCAGTCATTATTTATAGAATTTAAGGATAGGCTGCTGTTCGATGTGCTGCTAATTTAGGTGTAGTTCTTCTCTACCCAAATCTTGCCTACTCTCGATGTAGCACCTATACGAATGCTTTTTCGTTCAGCAACCGACCCACCGAGTAGGAATGGCTTCTAATTTGATCAAACGTTACAATCCCAACTTTTTCACAAAGTGAATGTGTTTGAATTCACTAAATTTATCTAAATGAGCACGGTAGTCAATCGATTTGCCAAACACGGGATGTAGCCTGATAATGTTAATGTCGGCAAGCAAAACCTCCTGGAAGCAAATCGCGACATGTTTGACTTTTCAGTTGCCCAAAATATATATATATCGTGTCCTGTGCCGACTATTCAATCTCTCGTTCGTTGATTCAGTGATCGCAGCTTCCAGGGTTAAGGCGTCGTCCCGAGGACGTGGCCGGATCGTGCCGAACTTCTCTTGTCCTCGTCTCCCTGCCAACTATCTATGCCGGAGCGAGCAGTCTTTCACATTGCCGTTTAGTGAATATTCACCCAACGCGCGTATGACTAATTCATTGCCACCGAGTATAAATACAATTCGACCTGCTGTTCCTCGATCGCCACACTCCACCTCGACCACTTCTGCAACCTATATCAACCGAAACCATAACGTCAGCAGCAATGGAGACTATACGGATCGAGTGCGCTTATCCTTGGATCCGCCCGGAGATCTACTCAGATGCTGAAGTAGTCAATGTACTTGTTGGCAGAGGCTCTGGCATGAGAGAGTACAAGGTGCACGCAGACCTCCTGGTAGCGGCATCTTCGAGCTTCGAAGACCTCCTCGACGAAGCAGTCAAGATCTCGAGAACCCAACTCGACGACGACAACGACTACTCGACGCCACAGATTAAGTTGCCGGACGAGAACCCCGCCGTGTTCGACGCGTTGCATAAGTACATCTACAACGGCTTCATCATTCAGCCCAACCTGTCTACTCTACCATCGTCCGACATCGCCCGGCCCAATTCAAATCCACCGCCACTGTCGGACATGCTGGTCTGCCAGATATACTTTTTCGCGGATGAGAGGAGAATAGATGGCTTGCGTAACGAAACATTGTCGTACTTCTACGCTAAGCTACTTCATACCGTATGGACGGGGAACAAGCTGCCCTACGATGTCATCAATTATATACACGAGAACTCTAGGAAGAATGATTGCCTCTGGTTCCTAATCATAGATGTAATGGTAAATATCGGCAACTTCTTTGATGTGGAAGATTGGAAAGATAAACTTCCTGTCCAGTTCTTCGTGGATCTTCTGAATCGAGCCCGTCTGGATGGTGTCGTTCCATTCAGCTTCACGGATAGTGCGACTCGGTGGCTCGATAGTGGGCGAGCGGATGTCTGCGCAAGGTATCATGATCATCGACTTGAAGAAGATAGTGAGAACACGGATGAAAGTGGAGATGATGTGGAGATGGAGGATGAAGATGCGAGTGAAGAGGAAATTGAGAATGGGCATGAAGGTGATGAAGATGATATGGAGAATGACCAGGAAAATGAAGAGGAATTGAGTGACCCAGATGACCTTTGGGGCTAGATGGGGACGGCGACTTTGTTGCCGTGGAGAGCGGCGGGAGTCCTGATAACTTCTCTTGGGACAGGTTCGATCTTTGTATTCGAAAAGACAGACAATCGGAGTCTGCAGCACGTGCATAATATCTTCTAGTTCTTCCTATACCCTGATTGGAACGGGATACTCGATATCGTTATGCCATGCCGATAATTTTTCTTTAATAATAAACATCAACTTCCCTTATCACATCCTTCTTTGTGAATATGTTCTCGTTCTTCGGATTTCGCTTGTTTGTGGCGACATGAGCCTTCACGCGGACATGGTATCGGACATGTTGACTACTCCGCTAGGAGCCTTACTTCTGCATTAGCTACACACGAATGGTCTAGATTCGAGTCTATCCCACCTCACCACATACCTCTATGAGAGGAAATGTTTCGTATGGCTGACCTTATCCGGCTCTTCTAGCCTATTCGTTTATTCCTTCACTCGTTTACGTAGGATGAGAGCTGGTCGGCCTGACTCCATTACCAAGATTGGAGAATGATGAATGTTTCTCAACCAATTGAATCGCGCGACACTAGCGCATCGGAAGTAGACTTGGGACCCCACCCCACTTCGGCATCAAAGAAAGAGCGAGAACCGCTCGCGCAAGTATAAGGCCGAGATCTAGGATGCTCTTGCTAGGGTAGAAAATCAAGAAATACACTCGAGTCCCCTTTAAATACAAAGAGATCCGTTGTCGACTACATTGACACGAGTGGATTCGAGAACGCAAAACCATGTCTTCATGCAATATGCTTCTCAAGAATGGTGTGGCTCTGATTCACGATGCTAAGAACCACGTCATCCCCTCCAAGATCGACATACTCATCGAAAATGGCAAGATAACAAAGCTTGCTACAAATATCAATGCCTCTGACAACGTTGAGGTGGTTGATTGTATCAATAAGATCATTAGTCCGGGGTTCATTGACACACACCACCACGGATGGCAGACGCAGCTCAAAGGTAGACACGCAAACGAGTTACTTTTAAATTATATGATCACCGGTATATGCTCTACAAGTAATCTTAGTTTTATCTTATCCAGAGGCTCATAGATAGTAGGCAATTATCAGCATGCCCAATACTCGCCTAGGGACGTCTTCTATGGCCAGTTAGCTGCCATGCTGGAAGCCCTTTCCGCAGGCACAACATCGGTCATTGATCACGCCCACATCAATGTATCTCCCGATCACAGTAAACTGGGCATTGCAGCGACTGTTTCCTCAGGAATTCGATCCATCTTTTGCTATACACCCATGATGCGCGCAAAGTCATTCAACCCTCTAACATTCTATCCAAATCCGGTCCAAGACATTGAAGGATGGGTGATGAAGCTATTTAACGAGCTTGCTGATGAGTTTCCTCTCGGGGATGGAAGGGTCAGTCTAGGATTTGCGTGGGACCTGTGGTTCTTGCCACCTGAGACGGTTCAAGGTGTTTTTGCACAGGTTCAAGAGAAGGGTATTCGCGTTATTACCACGCACAGTCCGCCTGCAATGAGTGTGACTGCAATCTTGAACAAGCTGGGGCTTCTGGATGAGCGAATGATAATTTCCCACGGTGGCATCATCACTAAGAAAGAAGCAGAGCTCATCAAGGCAGCAGGGACAAAGGTGTCTGCCACGCCCAGTACTGAGCTTCAAATGGCTATGGGGCGGCCCCTGTGTTTTGATGCGGCATTCCCAGGTGACGATTCTGCTGGTGAAAGAATTGGTGTCCAAGAGTGCTCGAGTTTGGGAGTGGACTGCCACTCCAACAATGCCGGGTCGATTGTTTCAGAAGCTAGGCTGGGTCTCCAGAACGCGAGGAATCATTTCAATGAGCACTATCTAAAGCAAGGCAAGATTCCGCGCCGTCTTCCAGAAAGCCTCAGTGTCGAGGCTGCGTTCAATCTTGCGACAATCAAAGGTGCTGAAGGGGCTAGAATGGAGAAAGAGATCGGTAAAATTGCTGAAGGTTACAAAGCCGATCTAGTTGTTTTCGATGCTCTTAGTCCCGGTATGGTAGGTGCTGCACAGCATGACCCGGTCGCAGCAGTCATCCTACACTCTAGTCCTGCGGATATCGAGATGGTAATCGTGGATGGACTAGTGAGGAAGCAAGATGGAAAACTATTGCCTGTAAGTGTAGATGATACTGCAAAGCACATCATAGATGCAGACACTTTAAAGTGGAGCGAGATAGCTATTGAAGTGGTCAAGGGAAGGGAAATGATGCAAAAAGAAATGAGCAAAGTTGACGTCGTAGAGGGCGTGACATCGCTCAAGAAAATGTGGCATATCGATGAGTCTTTGATCATGGACTAGCCGCGATTTCCATGGAGCTTCCTCATACTTAAATGTATTCGCTCACCATATCTCTGCTACTTGTTTGTAAATGCAAAATTTAGAGATTATTGTGGAGTCATCACATGCGCGCCATACGTATTGGGCGCTAACCAGGTTAACACAGGATGAGGAAACATAGTTGCTACCCGACTTTGGCTATTGGAGCTGGCCGCTCGATCTCGTCGGAGCGTATGAGCAGATACGCATGGAGGTTGAGGAGAATGAGTTAGCCTGGGACAAGAAGATCCCTAAAAGCCTTGTGACGCGGCGCTATCAAGACAAACAAGGTGCGACCAGCGTTGATAAAGGCAACCCGTGGTAAGGATTGGGCAGACATCGAGGACATCAAATGGAAGAACCGAACAGATCTGCATATCGATTCGGCAACCTCCGCTGTTTCTATCCCAGATCATTATGATTACCAATTCCTCATACATACGAAAGGTTAGCGCTCCACTACGTCGCCGACTGCATCGGACGGATCGATTAACTCTGCTCCAGAAAGAAGCTATTCTGGTCCGGGAAAGTATCTATTGAACTATAATTCGGTGACCATAATGCATAAAAGCGAATGCATTGAACCTCATCAGAGTATTATGATCCGCTTAGGCCCTTTCCAAAACATCGTCGAAGTCGAGCGCGACTTCAGTGACCTGGCGGGGAGAATCGAGGAGTCACTGAACGACCTGCAGCGCGCGAGGACAATTGCAGTGAACAGCGTGAAGACTTTTCGCGACCGATACCTCACTCCAGAGGCACAAGCTTGCTACTGGAGGCATCTCATACAATCTTGGGCGGAGGTGAGCTTCCATCCCGAACCCTGGACTACGGTTGATAGGAAGAGGAGACTTCGAGGTACCCCATTCGAGACTTTCGTGTACACGATGAATTCTAAACATTCTAGATTTTTGACTGACAGGGTGCAGGATCAAAGCTCTCGATAGTCCAGACACCGCGTGTCCATTATGGAAGAAAATCATGCTACAATGCTAGTTTGAGGCAAAGTTGCATGCAAGTACCTCCAAGGCGCACCGCCTTCTATGAGTGGGCCACCCGAATATGAACATGCTTATCAATGCGTTCGGTCCACTCCAATGGAGAGATTGATGAACAGCCACCGAGATATATCATCGGGATTGAATGGCGTAAGAAATGCCATGCATCCAAGCCCGATAGTGCACAACTGATGGAGAGCAGCAGACAACATACCAAAGAAGCTCATGCAGAGATCGACGGTCAAGGTGTTATTGATGAGTGGCGGAAGATTCCGACTTGGAATTCGTTGACATATGCACGAGTCGACAGCCATGCAAACGTAGCTGGTTGCCACTACACCCAGATTCATCTAGCGATGAGGGCGCCTCTCCACGATGGGGGCGGCTGCATCCAGTGATACCAACGAAGGGCATCGCTTGGCTCTTGGGTATGTGATAGGCTTACAGACATGAATGAACTCTTGCATATCGAAAACTACGCAGGCGCTGTCGTGTGCTTCCTAACTAAAAGAAGACTTGTGGGTGTCAAAAGCAACCCTACCCGCTTATGATGTACAACAACAGGTGAATGAGGACATCTCGCATCAGATTGCGCAAGAAGCTCAGAGCTCTGGTAGTAGAAAGCCGACCAGCTGATAATATGCGCTGATATCGTTATTGATTTCTCATTTAGTTGGGTGCCAGATCTAACAGTTCATTTTGACCTTACCGAACACTCGTAGCTGGGCTTTACGCCACATATCGCTACGTCATGTCGTATAGCCTAGATTCGCCTCGCGAATTCCCTCGACTCAACGAGATCTTAAGCTTTAGATATTCCTAGCTCTTTGTGCAAGCCTTTAAACGAGAAAATTTTTAAAGCTCAGTGATTTTGTTTGGCGCTATAGTGTACAGTGGACCGTAGCACATTAGAGGGAGACTGCCTATTCTCCGTCCATTTCCCCGTCAACGTCTTGATGATTCCTTGAGAGGCACTCATTGTTTGATGAAATGAAGTCTAGCAGAGGTTTTGGAGGTGAGCGTCGAAGAATGTTGTGGGCGGCCAAGGCCGCTGCCAAGGGCGCCGTCTACCGAGCTTGATATCGCAATGCCATGGCTCAATTGCGCAAGAGGTACATGAAGCTACTCGCGCACCACTCTATGTAGTGGATAGTCTACCTCCTGCTTTCCCACTAACTACTACATAGCTAGTGAATAATGACTCTTTAAGCTGTTCGTATCAATTTGTTCAGATATTTACTCGACGATTGCAAAGCTCAACACCACGCAATTTTTACGGTATCACATAAGTTTGAGGAGTGACTCTACGAAAGCCATCGGCCCCGCCAATCATTGTGCTCCACTAATCATCCTAATGACGCCTTCTACGCCACTGGCATATTTGCTCGTCGCCCAGTCCGTCCAAGCTCTCCAAGCTCTTGGTTTCCATCCACGAAGGACCGAAGAGAGCCATTATACGCGCACGCAATGCTACGATTCGCGCCTTTGGGTCCAGACCGTGTAACGAACGCTCGAATCAGGCTTGCGCTGAATGGCAGTCGCTCACATGAGAAGGGAAAAAGCAATCATTTGGGTCTGAACTCGTAATATGGAGCAATCCATTATACACAAAGAGCTCATGGAAGCAAGATTCCCACGCCAAGGGTAGATGCCACGGCGGCATTGCCCAAATTGATGATCGCCCTTCGCATGCAGAGCTATTTCAATGGCCGCCTCCTGGGCTCGCTCGCATACCCTAGCTCTGAGGCTTCGCCGTCTAGGTCCCGGATCTAGTTCTCTACGGGAATCAAATTTGACCTGCAGCTAATATATATAACTATCCTGGTCGCCGGGACGGGATCAGGCACAACCTCGAGCTTACAGTAGCCATGGCAGGAAACTCAGTGGGCAGGACGCTGGCCAAAGGACTTGGTATCAATGTCGATTATCGAAAGGAAGAGCCGCTTGCTTCTGGCGCTGCATCAATAGGATCTGTCGAGACGTGTATGCTACCGTACATGATCATGGTATGTGGATGTAACTAAACGTGTTCAGATGTCGAGCGAGAACCTACTGCGCTGGAATATGTATCGCAGTTCAAACCCTCCAGCGGAGGTTTCAAGCGCTATATTCGCAGCTTGTTCCCCTTCTGGGACTGGATCTTCCACTACAATTTGACATGGCTCTTGGGCGATGTGATTGCTGGTAAGCGCATATCGGGAGTACACTTCAGGCTATCTGCTGATTGAATGAGGCGTCACTGTCGGCTTCGTTGTTATCCCGCAGGGTATGGCATACGCGCTGCTCGCCAAACTTCCACCAGAGTACGGACTTTACACATCATTCGTCGGTTTTCTACTTTATTGGGCATTCGCCACATCGAAGGATATCACCATTGGCGTAGGCATCTATAAACTTGATTCTTGGCTCGACTGACGTTCGCAGACTGTCGCCGTCATGTCTACCATCGTAGGCAACATCGTGATCAAAGTGCAAAAAACGCACCCACACCTCAAAGCTGAACAAATCGCACGCACTCTGTCCGTCATTGCTGGCGCCGTTCTGCTATTCATCGGCCTGATCCGGTTTGGAAGAATTGTCGAGTTTATTCCCTTAGTTGCTATCACTTCCTTCATGACTGGTGCTGCTATCTCTATTGGTGCTGGCCAGGTGCCTGCTCTCTTGGGTATCTCCACCGTCAACACTCGCGGACCTACTTATCTTGTCATCATTGATACCCTCAAGGCTCTCCCAAAGTCGAAGCTAGACGCTGCCATGGGTCTGACAGCATTGACGATGCTGTATGGAATTCGCATCTTCTGCAGCTTTATGACCAAGAAACAAGCTCACAGGAAGAAGTTCTGGTTCTTCATTAGCACTCTTCGCATGGCCTTCGTTATTCTTCTATACATCTTGATCAGCTATCTCGCCAACCGTCATGTGAAGGACGCTAAGAAGGCAAAATTCAAGATTTTAGGCAAGGTCCCTAGAGGTAAGTATTGTACTAGCCTGGTGCTCCATGACATTGGCTAATAAGTCCAAGGGTTTCAACACGCTGGTGCCCCAAACATCAACAAGGAGGTGCTCACTGCTGTAGCGCCTGATCTCCCGGTAACAATCATCGTCCTAATCCTCGAGCATATCGCTATTTCTAAATCCTTCGGCCGCATCAATAACTATGTGATCAATCCTTCCCAAGAGCTCGTTGCAGTGGGTTTCACGAACGTCCTCGGTCCTTTCCTTGGAGCCTACCCAGCTACCGGATCTTTTTCGCGCACAGCCATCAAGTCAAAAGCAGGCGTCCGTACCCCACTTGCAGGTATCTTCACCGCAATTATTGTTCTGCTAGCTTTATATGCTCTTACCTCCGTCTTCTTCTATATTCCCTCGAGTGCCCTTGCCGCTATTATTATTCACGCGGTCGGTGATCTCATCACCCCCCCAAATGTGGTCTATCAATTCTGGGAGACTTCGCCGCTGGAAGTCGTCATTTTCTTTGCTGGCGTTCTTGTTACTGTCTTTACTACTATCGAAATCGGTATCTACGTCACTATCGCGGCATCTGCTGCCCTCCTACTGTGGCGACAGCTCTTCACGCGCGGCTCCATTCTCGGACGCGTGAACATATACCGCGCGACGCCTGACTCCATCGGCAGCCGGGACAATGAGCAGCGTAGCGCTGTTGTTCGCGAAGCCTACTTGCCTATCAATCACAAGGATGGCAGCAACCCCCAGATCGAACCTGAGACGCCATATCCTGGTATCCTCATCTATAGGTTTACAGAAGGCTTTACGTACCTAAACCAGCAAGGCTACCTGGATGAGCTTGTTGCTCACGCACAAAGAATCGCACGTCCGACTAAACTGGACCGCTATGCAAAACTAGGTGATAGACCATGGAATGACCCTGGACCAAGGCGTGGGGAGCAGATCAATCTCGACGACCACCGCCCCTACCTTCGCGCTATCATCCTTGACTTCTCGGCTGTCAACCACGTTGATGTGACATCAGTACAAGGACTCATTGACGTTCGTGGACAACTCGATCGCTACGCCGCTCCCGACAATGTAGAATGGCACTTCGCCTCCATCAACAGCCGCTGGACTAAACGCGCCCTCACTACTGCAGGCTTTGGTTACATCGACGCAGATCGTTTCCGTGAGCGCCGTGCGCACCACTGGAACCCTGTATACTCGTTCGCCTCGCTGGACACCTCGTCTCCTGTCCCCAAGGGCCCTGATGTCGAATCCCAGGATGAAATTACGCAAGCGGGTGCGGGCGGATTGGAGTCACATCAGAGAGCTACCGGATTGCCGGGAAAGTTGAGCACGGTCCACGGACAGAATAGGCCATTCTTCCACATTGATGTCCCGGCTGCGGTTGAGAGCGCCATCGCCGGAGTGGAGGCGAAGTTGGGTCACACTACAAGCTCGGGCACGAGCGTTGGGGAGGAGGTCGTGCATGGGAAGGACGAATAGAAGAGTTACAAGTCTACACAAGGTATAGGCGCATTAAGTTGTAGGTTCTCTTGGTTAGAGGTCGCTCTCTTGGTGCAACACTATCGCTTCGCTGCTGTAATATCGATTGCCTTCATATCATCCTTATAATAGAAGTATATGTACACGTCGTTGACCTTTTGTCTTGGTTGCGGACCAAACATATCTACAAACACAGATATTGGAGACTATTAGAAACTTGAGACCTCTCTTCAATGAATTACTGAGGCCTTTTCGGGCCATGAATAGTATGTACTCGGATGATGATTATATGTTCAAACCTTATGTCTGCTCAACACTGAACTTCCTCTGCCCACCGGCAACACCACTGTCCTCTACACTCATTCTCCTCTCTACCTCCTCAATCATACCCTTCGGTCCAACATATCCCCCCTTCCTAATCTTGAACCACCACGCTGCCACAAAAATCGTCAATCCACCTGTAATCAAAGAACTATAATTCATGCTTTGCGCCGTGAAAGGAACAGCATATGGGAAGCAATAGATGACGATGAAGGAGCACATGTACAAAGTGGCGAGGCCCGCAATCGTGTAGTAGACGGGGTCTGACATGGTGAAGGGTCCAGGGACGACGTGTCGACGGCGAGTGAGGACATTGGGGAGGATGAAGGCCAGGTAGGAGGCGGAGGAGAGCAAGATGAAGGAGCCGACGAAAGCGTTGAAGGCGGTAGTGCTGCCCACGTATATACAACCCAGCACGGTGTTTATGATGCCGCAGGCCAACGTGGCGTTCAATGGGTTTTGGAACCTTTTGTCGATGTGGCCTACCCATCCTGAGAAAGGGGTTGCTTTGTCTCTGCCAAGTGTCCACAGCATGCGACCGCTGGTGATGTAGCATCCGACACTTGTCCAGAAGGTTGGGAGGAAGATCATGATCAGGAGGCCGAGGGAGCCACCGCGGCTGTTTGTCGATTGCCGGTACAGCTCGGCGAGGGGAAATGGCCAAGGATTGGAAAAGAGGCTGTCCAGATCGTTGACCGAGTAAAAGATTGTAATGACGTAGAAGAAGGCGGTTATGAAACCGACAACGTATTGTGCAAGGATTGCTTTGGGAATGTTGATGCGAGGACGAGGAATTTCCTCGGCAAGGTGAGATACGCAGTCCCTAAAAATTACGAATGTTAAGACGGATACATCAGGTCAAGAATGGGATAGGCTGGGGATTACTTACGGTGTTCCTACAGCGTAGGCACCGTTTAGCATGCCTGCGCAAAACACAAAGCCGTCACTAGTCCATCCTGTCTGATTCTGCCATTCTTTCCACACGAAATCGCTCGACGCGTATCCCTTACCAGTCCGGCTCGGCATGATCGCACACACCATGATGGTAATGAAACATCCAGCCAGAATAAGGAAAAGACCCATGTTCGTGAGTGCGGGCAACGCGCGATTTGCAAGCATGACGATGATGCACGGAATCCAGGTGATGATGATGTAGGCAATGAAGACGTTCCACCGTTGATACGCATACTCTGAATGAAACAGACCATACATGGAAATGACTTGGTTGGCAAGGATGGACGACATGCTGGCGGTGCCGAAGATCCAGCCGAAAAAGTTCCACCAGCCAGCGAAGTAGCCGAGTGCGCGTCCGTATCGACCTCCAGTGATGGATGCCCAGTGGTATACGCCCGCGGACGAGGGAATTGCGGACGCCATTTCGGCGATGCAGGCTGCGATCATCCAGTAGAAGACGGATATCACTATGAATTCATAGATCACACCGGGCGGTCCGCCATTGTATAGTGCAATGACCTGATTTGTGTTGGTAAGTTGAAGGGAGTAGAGGAGCGTAGAACATACAATTGAACCTCCCAAAGCTGCCCAGACATTACCAGTGGTGATTCCGATGGAGCAGATGGAGAGCAAGCTGAATTGTCGTTCAAGCTCTTGCTTGTGTCCAGAGGCATTAAGCACCTCTCCCACATATACATTGTCGTCTGACGACCTTGGAGGCTGGCCCTCCTCCGCATTGACCTTCTCCATCCTGCGTATTTGTCGATCGTGGTCCTCAATTGGCAGATAGGACGCTCAAAAGGCGAAATGAGATCCCAATTGCCTTCCTAAACGGCGAATTGACACAAACTAAACCCCCCAAGAAACGAGGAGAATGCACAGAGCCAAATGTCGGAACGCAACGGAGAGATGAAGGACGAGTTCAATTCCAGGATCAATTCCCACCTATCTATATGCCCAGCTATCTGTGCCATGCCTAGAAAACGCGCTCGCACCACGTAACGGTGTCTCCTAAGCGTTGACCCATCGATACGGGACCCCTAGGGCTCCTCGTGATGTCCATTCGTCAAGTCAAGGATCTACCGAACGGCAGTCTGCAATCTGCAGGCGTGCAAGGACCTTATCAGTCCCAACTAGGACGCGCCAAGCGCCAGATAGATGCGAATTCGGCCAATGAGGAGGCGGTTAGTGGCGGCCTCGTGTAACAGACTTGGGAGACGAGATATGCTAGAGGGTTATCCCCGCGTCTCCAGCGCGATTGCGCGCTTAGAAAGGTGAGAGGAGGGTCCTGGATGAGACTATTTTGCGACGGTGATAATTGCTGAGATTTGGCGACTCTGCATCGGAAGTCTACGTCGGATAGAAGACTAGCGTGGGGGCGTGCAAGAGCTCCGAAACTCCGATATCTAATTGGCCCGTAGTTGTTTTTGAACATTCGAAGGGTGCAACACCATTGTGCAGCAAACAGGAGCAAGGGTAGTGTATCTCCATGCTTAAAGAGATGATGCAAGGTAGTACGCTAACTAGGCTGAAAATATATTACATCCACGAACGAATCCAACTGTGCTCGTACTTCCTGACTTCTGATAGCCAGTCCCTCTAGACGCGAGGCGACAGTAGCTCGCATATAGAATGCCCAATGACGCCCATTATACTCCGGTTCCTGCGTTCAATCAATCTTCATTACTTTCGGCCTTGTCCTCCTGGAGCGTGAGCAACCCCGATCTATTCATATTCAAACATGTCCAGCGGACACGCTTACGCAGTCCCCATCTCTGTATCCTCAGCGTCCACTTCGTCAATCTTCCTCTTACTTGGCGTCGCGCTCTCATCATCCGCATCGTCGGCCTCGACCCACTCGACGACCTCCCATTCCACTTTTACGGCGCCATCACGCGATGTATGACCGCCCCGCTGCTGTTTGAGTCGACCAAGCTTCGTGTGCTCGACCAGCTCCTCAAACCACGGTGCGCCTCGAGTGTGTGGCTCTGAACGGGCGACAGTGCGAGATGATCGCGAGAGGCCTGCGACCGATGTATCCTCGTCGCTGCTCTCTCCGTTGGGCAGGTAGCCTAACTGGCCCAGCAGAGCCTGATCCTCGTCCAAAAGACTGCCGACAGTCAGGCAGATGTGTTCGGCATCTTCGCGCGTGCGCTCATGCCATGATGTGAGTTGGGTGCCACAAAAGCCACAGAACTGGCGACGGGAATTGGAAGCGAAGGGGGAGGTAAATGTTCGCTGGATACTCGTACGGTCTTCGTCCGGGTACTGAGCGAAGGTAGCGCTTGTGTACCAGTCTAGCGGCACGCGCAGCCAGAGTGTGAGAGGGCTTGCTGCATGATGTCCTGGCCTCCGTGTCAGTTATTGCCCCTCACAGGAGTGGCCTGAGCAGGCATGATGTGTTCTAGCATCTGCTGGTAGAGCAAGCCGCAGGCTAAGGTAGCTGGTGCAGTTTTTGCAACTTACGCGATACCGATGAGTCGTCGTATCTCAACTCGGCGAGTTGGGTCTGCTGCACGGGTATCTCGACGACGTAGCGGTTGCGGCCGCAAGCACAGGAGCCGTGGAGCGTCTGGCTGGCCATTTTGAAGCGGGCCGGTCGAGACCTGGGGCGTTACAATATCAGGGTAAGCAAGCGACGTGAGATCGGGTGTGCCGTAGGCGATGTAGTAGGTGTGAATTGATTATTGGAGTGGTGTGTTCGTGCTGATGCCGAAATTCGATGGCCGAGTTGCACCTGTGTATCGTATTTGAAGTCGCCTCCTGGTTGGTCAGCCCTGCCAAGACTCTCCTGCATCTGGGGTGACCGTTGTTTTCAACACAACGGAAATATCATCAAGAAAAATAGGACTGAGCCACCTGTTCCGAGCAATGAAAGCAATTTCATGGGTGAAGTCAGGAACTCACATTTCGTAGTAACACTCGTACGGAAAAAAGGCAGGCTACTCATCCGATGAAATCTAGCCTCAAATTGTACAGTAGCTATCCAGCGAAAATTTCTCTGCCGATGGTGCTTCTCATCAAAACTTTTGAACATTGCATACGCGGGATGCTAGACTTCAGAATAGCGTTAGTACGATTTGCGGCCAAAATCCGTCCTTCAATAGATATACAGCTGCATCAGCCTAGCTTTACTAGGCTAGGCTAATTTCCTTGACATACTCGCAGCTACACAGCCTGAGAACAATTATCTCATCCCTTGTCTTCTTTTCCAAATTTCATGATCTTCTCTTTACTTCTTCTCTTCTTGGGAGATTCGTAAAGAGCAGGCTGGAGACTCACACGCACTCATGTTTTCCTGAGAGATGAGCGAGAGTCAACAATGACTCTATCGTATTTCATCTGGAATGCCATTTCATAATTCCAGTGCAGTCTAAATAGCATCATTACCTCTTCTGCATCAAGCATCCCTTCTCTCGTCGATGTGGTACTTGTAATAAATCAGAATGATTGCGCCCGGTCGAGAAATAAACACTCTGACTGGTCTCTCAAATCCTTGAAAGATTTGCTCTTTAAATCTGTTCGTAGCAAGCAGTTCTCAGTGTGTGCCATCATGGATGGCCTGAATAAGATCGACAATGCCGTGGACCGGGCCTATTGCCACAACGATAATCCAGAAATGACTATAAGGCAAAGGTGGACTGGATGTTTCAAAATGAGTTTCTAGCAGATATTTTTAGACGCTATGATGACCTACTCGATGTGCTCTTGGAAAATATAATTCGCCCCAAGACACAGCAGCCTCGCACAGAAGGAATAGACATTACCTATCGCGAGGAGTTTTCAAAGTTAATAGACGCCATATCACAATTTTCAAAAGAAGATGAGCGGGTCCTTGTTAATTATTGTAGGTGTGCTTGAGGTATTCAAAGTGCAAGTATTGAGGGCAATATAGACACATGTTGCGTTCACTGTGGTGACTGTGCGTAGGCAGGTAGTTAGGCATCCCTACAGTGGGAAAGAAGAACCGACAATGTTTGCTTGCGTGATACGTATATTCTTAGTGCTCGATGACTTTTCAATATCTTTTTCCATTAGAATGATTTGTCTGTCTCCACGATCCTAGCGCCACGCTTCTCGATACTAGCATATGCAGCTTCGACAGCTCAGCCTTTGTGGTGGCAGAAGTGTATTAGAGGACAATACCTATGCTGTATCATGTCAATATTCACAGGATCAATGCTATCCTCGTACGTGCATCCATAGCTTGCTATTGAGAATGATGTTCAACTGTAGGCAGCAACAGAAGAAGTCATTTGTCAAAGTCGCTATGTATAAATGCATCAGTCAGCCACCGCCAGAATGCACTCTCTTGGAGAAGAATGCTATAGCCACTTTTGATAATTGGTTCCAAGTGCTGCCACATTTACGCCCCATGTTTATAGGTAGGATTTGTCTCACATGTAAGGCGTACGATGGCGGTGTACTTGTTCGAACCTACAAACGTCTTGTCGAGATGATTTCGTTATTTGATTTTCCGTTCGGTGTATCGTATATCGCAGCGATATCTACGGGAATTCTTTATTTACGCGAAGTCGTGTTGAACAATGCAGTAGTTGTGTTGGTGCGTTGTTCGCGGATCACTGCTGAGTCGCACGCAAAGCTTTAGCCTTTTAAGATTTCAGAACATTAAGACACGGCACCCACTAAGCCCTTTAGCAATCGCTCAGCATAAAAGATGTAATTGGGCAGATTTGAAAGGAAGCGCTGGGCGGGGCGTCTATACACAGCCGAAATACAGCCTCGCGGCAGGACTGCTTGGCATGGACATGCTGGCGGTGCATCCTATACCGTCTCAAAAGTTTTGGAAAACGATGGACACTGGAAAGATAGGAAGAAATGTATAAAGTCTTGATACTCCGTGTTATATGAAGTCTCATCGTCTTGATCACCCAGCGATATCATTCACTCCCGTTGTGCATGTTTTCTAGTCTCTGTGAAAACATCCAGATCTTGTCTTGTTCAGCATTTTATTCTTGAAAACTATTACTCTCACAACGATGATGATACTTCCTATTTTCCTTGCTCTTATGATGGCAAGCGTCATTTTCGGACAGCATAATTCAAGTGCTACATTGGACAAAGCCCCCCTGCAGGACAATTTGGACTACCTCAGACAAGGTCTAATTGAGAGCCTGCCCGAGACCGACTACCACTACGATCGATGGATATCCGGATGGATACCTCAAGATTGCAAAAACATCGTCGAGGGAGATGCGAACTCTTTGGACTATAGTCCTGCAGACTTCGAAGTGTACGATGTCTATTATGCAGATGTGAGTTCCATCTCTTCTCGAATCTATTAGTATATTGGGTTACTGACTTTCAGTTCAGTGCGCCAGTGCTTGGATCTTCTGTCACCATAAAGATTCACCGATCACTTTCGACTCTATGGCCCGTCAATTCGGCAAAGTGCCGATACAGATGCGTCAATGGGTCCGTCATGTAATTGACGTGCCTGCCGACCATACCTGGGCTTTCGAATGGGATAGTTCGGTGACTTTCCTTTCTCCGACTGACGACATGCTGCCCGTTATTTTGCACGAGACGGCCCACAGCCTCGATCTATCCGGCGCATATGCTGAGAAACCCTTTTCCTCAAGTGACAACTGGTGGAATAGCTACGACCAGGATTGTAACGTACCAGATACTTATGCACAAACAAATGCAGTAGAAGACGTCGCACAGAACACGGTCATTGCTGTTTTTGACGTGAACGTTGAAGGAGGGTATAAGAGTGTCGAGCCACAATGGCGAAACGTGTCTCATCAGTACACTTCGCTCCTCAATGAGGCAGAATCTGCTGGACAGGGAAATAGCCTATTCAAATACACCAAGGACGCTCAGTGCACAGATAGAGTTCCGTCTAGTCAGCCGGTGTCTATCGATGGGAGCTCAAGCAGGAAAAGAAACACCAAGGCTCGGAGACAGGCGCCTAAGGTTGATCTTGTTGGTTATCTCAATTCGCTTTCCGCAGGCAGGAAGAGTGGTGACAAACACAGTGGCTGCACACTTCAGTGGTGAAGAGTCTTGAGACACATACCTTGATGATTGGTGTCTCTGATCACAGGACGAAGATTCGTCTTATCCCCGTCATGTTTTTCTATATTACGACTGATGCCTTGGACATTCTTTTCTAGCTTCTAAAGCGCAATACGAATATATTTACTTAAACTGAAAAAAACACTATCGGTGAAGCCCAAGAATAGTACAATGAGTTTAGAAATCCTGGCAATCTCCTGATAGCAAGTCTGCACCATAATGAACAATTTTGGTGGCGTCTGTAGGATTCGACAACTCTAATATGATGAGAAAGAAAGATTTCTACCTACCGAAATGTATTTTCTGTCTCTAAGCTTTGCAGTTATTGTATTGTGATAACCTATGCGTTCTATATCATTGTAGATTTAGACTCGGGGGAATTTTGAAAGCCAAGACTTGAATGAGTTGTTTCACGCTTAGGCATTGATTATGTTACGACATGCACATCTACGGCTCATACTTGAAATCAAGCATTTAGGAAAGTCGAAGTTGAGTATCACGTCGTGACTATAGGCCCAAAGTAAAATTAAGCTGGGTCTGTTCACGCTTGACACTATCGCGACGTAAAGACATAGGCGGAAACTTCTATTGAGCCTTCGTTCTCGTATCGATCGTCTTCTCGTATGTCATACGGCCTGGCTATTAGATAGCACCCAGGGTAAATGAGGTGGAGGAGTTCGCACATGTAAACCAAAGCGACATCCTTCAATGGTGGGTCTTCGTGACTCGGATGTAGGGGCACGGCTCCCAATTGAACGGGGGAGATCCACAAACCACACTCCCTAATCCTGTTTCATTGTTCCACGCAATCCGTTGTCGCTCCTGGTTCCGAGTGATCGTGGTATCCACATATATCCAGTTTCATCCTCGTGTACCAGGCTTTTTCCCCCAGTCGATCTCTGCGGAAACCATGATCTCGAATTCGAATGAGTAGATCTATGGCAAAGTCTTTGTGATAGTGATCTCTGTGAGTCTCTATGTAGCGCCAGCTGAACAATTCATGCATTGCCGTTACTAACAGTCGTTGCAGAGCACAACCATGACTAGTATTTTCGTATACGTATTCGATAAGGTGGAGACTGGAGTTGGTAGTTTCAACTATCTTTTTCAAAAATAGTTCCACGATGATATTTTTGAAACGAGCCATGATATACTTGTCGCCAAAGATGTAGAGGTTAGCAATATCCCGGGCACGAAGAGAAATGAGTCCGTCTTTGTCGGACCAGATTCTACCGCTATTGAGCCAATAAAAGAAAATCTGGAACAGATTGACGCATATATCAGTGAGTCTGATGGAGTTGGAGCCGGCTTCCTGAAAAGACCCGTTCAGCAGTCGGTCGAAGTATGCGGAATGGTAACAGAGTAGTCCTCGGTAAACGTGAAACTCCTTTCTTGGGCCCTCATCAGGCCCCACATCGACCGTAATAAGGCGATCGAATACATGACTATAAGGCGGATTAGCATCTATCACTTATGGGGAGGACAGTCACTCACGGAGGAAGTGTCACCGTTTGAAATGCGCACGAAGGAGGTAGTTCGACTGTCCTTGGAGTATCTTGATTTTCTTGGGCCATAGTGTAAGGTCTTTTGTGCAGCTCAAGCAGGGGTCGTGGACGAGAGAGGACGAACAGAAATAGGTAAGAAGAGGTGGCGGTCCCTGACATGCAGCTTTAGACTAGTCTCACTTTCACTTGTTCAACAAAGGCGTGCGCAAAAGTGAAGGTGAGTCGGTTTGTACGCGAATCATGGTTGCGTTACACGTCCAATCCTTCAAAGTCATGATTGAAAGACATTATCGGTAAAATACATATGGCTGTAGACTATAGGGTAGATTCACGAGGATATACAGCGTTTAAGCTATGAGGTAAACGATGCGTTCATAGTCAAGTTGAGATGATATTCGTAGTAATTGTCTTGTTCTAACGAGACCAATGCAGCTAAAGAACAAGTACTCTAGCGACGGTATCACTCTATCCAGTTTTTACATATAGTGTACATATCGACACAGGCTGCATAGTCTACAGAAATCGAACTGCCATTTCTTCAAAATACCTTCTTGCATCTGCAACGCCTAGTCCAACCGTAACGTATCCCTTCGACCTATCAGCATCGACGACTGGTCGTCCGAGCACCCAGGCCAATGCGTCTATGGTCGCGGCCTCATTGGGTTGATTGACAACCTGCAACCGTATGCTTTCCGTCTCGACTTCTCGGGCGCCAACGACTATTATGTGATTATATTTCTTCATTCGCGCTTCGGCGAATTTCTTGCCGAGAGGACGATTGCTAGTATCGATATCGATTGGAAGGTGAATAGTGGAAAGAGGTTGAGGGCGTGGTTTTGAGGACGCACTGTCTTCGACGGAGGAGCGCTTAAGGCCAGACAGGACAGACTGTATAGCCGACACATGCTCGAGGACTGCAGGATCTTGATTCAACGATAGGACAATTGCTGGCCGAGGTGAAAGCCAGAGAGGATATTTGCCGGCATAATGTTCAATCAGTAAAGCCATGAAACGCTCTAGCGAGCCATAGATGGCTCGATGGATAATTACAGGACGACGGTTTGCGGGATCCAAGTCTGTGTCCTCTGCTGAGTGTGGCCTTGATTTGTTTGCTAGCTCTTCCGGGGATGCTTGGTACTGTAGGCCAAATCGCTGCGGGAGCTGGAAATCAAGCTGAATGGTAGCGGTCTGATGCTCTTTGTCGTGCGCGTCCTTGAGAACGATGTCGATCTTCGGACCGTAGAAGGCGCCATCACCTTGATTGATAGCCCACTCTCTTCCACTGTTATTCAATGCGTCTGTCAATTGTTGTTCTGCTCGATCCCATTCTTCAATGGTGCCAATAAAGTGATCATTGGGTCGTGTAGAAAGAAGCAGCTTATATGGGCCTAGTCCGAACGTGTCATACACCATCCCCACAAACCTTAATGTCTGCTCGATTTCGGACAAAATCTGGTTTGGTCTACAAAAGATGTGTGCATCGTCCTGGTGGAAGCGTCGCACCCGCGTTAATCCCGTCAGAGCTCCAGAGATCTCGTTCCGATGTAGTGCACTGAAGTCAGCGTATCGAATAGGTAAATCCCTGTAGCTCTTGATTTCATCTTTAAAAAGCAAGCAATGCCCTGGGCAATTCATCGGCTTCAGTCCAAATTCTTCGTCCTGCCCGACTTGAGTATTCTCCGTCTGTCCCGTTGCGCCCCTGCCTTGTACACTGAACATATCCTCTGCATAGTTTTCCCAATGTCCCGATGTCTCCCATAATGATTTCTTGTATATTGTTGGCGTAATCACCTCCTGAAAGCCGAATTGCGGGTATTGCGCGCGAAGGAAAGCCTGAAGCTTCTGAAAGACGTATGCGCCATTAGGAAGAAGAAGCGGAGATCCAGGTGAGTATGGGGATGTTATGAACAAATCGTGCGTTTGCGCAAGTGTTCTATGATCGATAGGAGGCGTAGGTGGGTCAGACGTCGTGGGATTGAGCTGCGTACTTGGGGCATGCGTTTCTGCTAGCTTCACCGATTCCTGGAATTGCTGTGGCGCGGAGCACGAGCAGGCCCGCAAGAACAGCCGAGCATTCTGATGACTGCGGTTTGGGCCCGACGAGATGCGTTTGACGGTATTGAGGGCGGAAGAAAGTTGCCGTAGACGCGGCATTGAGATATCTGGAGCTTCAAAGCCCGGAACGAGGTTCCAAAAGATTGAGGGGCTTGGCACATCACCAGCCACAGCAGCCACACCTCTACCTACACGATGACGTACATTCTGTCAAGTGCACATATGCTTAAGCATGTAAAACTAGAAAAATAGCGTGCTCGAAAGTACGGAGTAACATGCGGAACATTGCTGCCTTTGTCTGAGGGCGAGCGAACATGCGCCACAATTTGATAGATGCGAAACGTGCGCTCCTACTCTGATTGGTGCGCAACACGTCACTTGGACGCAGTGGCAACTCACAAAGAAACTCCCAGCCTCTCGCCCTCCAGCGTGTCTTAAAAGCACCAGACAAAGAAACTCCCAGCCTCTAGCCCCCTAGCGCGTCTCCGATGCTTTCACCAGTTGCAAAATCCTATTCTTATATTCTTACGCGTTGAGGCTCTTTTCTCTCTCATTCAGACTCCATTACAACTTGTTCGTTGTATATGTCCTAAAGCCAGAGGAAACCTGATCTTACCGCATTAAACAAGCGACTATGAGTAATGTACGATCACGTAGGCTACGCGGTAGTCTAGGAGACTCCTGGGGTGATGCAGGCTATTCATCGGATGGCGGTGCCTCAGTCCACTCTGCTTCTGATTTCTCGGACGCTGGAAGTGAAAGCGAATACGACGAACACCGCCAAGAGGAGGAATACGCACAGGAGCAACAAGATGTAGCAACGCCTCTTCCATCTAGAGTCACGAGAACGCGGTCCCAAACACCCCAGGATACACCCCTTGTAACGCCTACTAACCGCCTCGGTTCACGCCATTCACAAACATCGTCCCCTAGGAGCACCCCCAGATCTCACAAGTCTACGCCCGGGTCTGTAGAAACGAGCTTCATCATGCCCTCTATGAATACCTCTGTCGACGGCTTCTACAATGGTTCACCGCCCCGCAATTCCCAAATGCGCGCCAGAAAATCAAGACAGCCATCTACGCGAGCTAGCCCCAACATGACACGCAATCCGCCAGGAACTTCGAATACCTCTCCACAGGTGAGGTACCGGCGTACGTCTACAAGAGTGCCGCCCATGCAACCAGCTCAGGAAGAGGAGGAAGAGCTTGGCCCGTGGCATTACCTTGGCCTCTTCCATCGACATGTCGTTTGGCCACTCCTTCAATATCTTCTCGATGTCTTCCGGTACACCATGACTCACTATATGAAGCCGATGTTCGGGACTGCCCTAGCCCTTGCTATCCTCATCTTCACCATCAAGTTCTCCTCTGGCCTCCTAGAGCGGACCATCCAAACAACTCTTACACCGCTATGCATCCTTCCATTTTCTTCTTCACTCATACCATTCTGCGCCACGGTCCATCCAACCACCCATCAAGTGGATTTTGAGGGGTTAGTGAACGTCCAAAATACTTTTGAAGAGGTGGTTCACGCCTCTGAGTCAGCTGCTAGTCTACCCTACGATTTACGGGTCCGCGGCGCAGGTGTCATGCGTGATCTGCGCACTCTAATCAAATACTCTCAGCTTCCCTCACGTTCTCAATTAGACGTCGAATTTTCCGCTTTTATCGAGACCGCGACCGAAGCATCCATGAAGCTTATAAAGTACAATGTCAAGATCGGTTCGACCGTGAGTCGCATCATCGTCACAAACGACTGGACTCTTCGTAATCTTGAAGGGCTCCAAGAGAAGGAGATCGGTACAGGCTCTGTTACTAGGTTCATGTCGAACTTAAACCCCTTCTCCGTCTTCAGGCCCGCGCCTAGTACTCTAGACGAACTCATCTTCGAGCGCTACATTTGGCATCTTGGAAAGGTCAAATCCGATATCATCAAACTTATCGAGGTGGCACAATCGCTTGTCCTGCTACTCAATGGTCTCGAAGAACAAATTGACAACATTAGCGATCTTGCTATCCGTGATAAAGTCATCGTGACCAAGAACCGCGAAGAGCTACTCTCCTTGCTTTGGACTAAGCTGGGGGGAAACCGAGCTTCGAGAAAAGCGTACGATGAGACACTTATGCTCCTGAAGAAGGTGCTATACAGCAAGACACTAGCTCTTGACCACGTTACCACTACGCTACTCCGATTGCAGGAGATCGCCGCCGGTCTGGAAAGTTTATCGAAAGAAGTCAGTGCTCCCGAGATGGAAGGATATCGCAACGACATCCCGTTGAGATATCACATTGAAGTCATCAACAAGAGCCTGGAAGGGTTCAAGGAGTTGCGCGGCGAGCAATTGGGAATTGAGAAGCATGCTATTGACAAGATTAATCGCTTGATGGATGACACAGACGATGGAGTTCGGCAACTGCCAGAAGGGAAGAAAGAGCCTCCTACGATATATGCGGGTTCAGGGCAGAAGTAGGATTCTGGCTTCGGTGATGGAACACGAACGGATGCCGTTGATATGACCCGGTTTTGCTTCGTAGATGGTTGATGATGTCTTGTGACTCCGATTTCATTGTTACGGAATGGCGTTAATGGTTGCACCTACGATGAACTGTATGACTTCGGCACATTACCCCTCCATAGATACCCCCTTCTCGTAGTTAGCACAAATACAGATTCACGATTTTTCTTTAACGTCCTTGATTCCATGCATTTTATTTCGTTCAAAGTCTAGCCATCATCATGACTCAATACATCTGCACTTCCATTAGACTTCTTCGGACCCCCTCGTCTAACCCTTCAAACTCCATCTCGTATGCCACGCAGCCTTTCTTGCTGCATTCCAACCTGAACCCATCGACACTCCCGCCGACCCCAAAATACACCCTCTTCGCTGCCACAATGGTCTTGCCACTCTTCACTCTCTTCATCAGCTCGCTGATCGCCTCTGTAAACGCCGTAAGCGAGGAAGGTGAATATATCGTTTCGGACGCGAGGATGAACGTGTTGAGCGAGGGATCCGACGGCACAAGAGAAAGAAGCGTGTGCGTCGGAGTCCAAGATCCAGAGACCAGTGTTAGAATAAGACCCTGGGCTTTCAGCATCTCTTTGAACTTTTCCACCACCCCTGGCGTGAGATACAAATCGCCATGATCCGCGCTCAAGTCGAGCAACGGATTCCCGGCCTCCCCGAAAATCTCTTTGCTCTGGCTTTCATCTAGCGTGCTCGCCCACGTTAGTACTAAATTGGGCACGGTGACAAGCCGGAGGACGTCGGCGTTGTAGTCGCTCAGCGTAAAGTACAGTGCCAGTCCGTTCTGCAGGGCGTACTGGAAGAGGAGGAGCGACGGAAGGGCAGTCCCACAGCCCATTTCAATAACGTGGTTCACGCGAACTAGATCATCTAGATCTTTGCGGGGGCCGCGATCGAGCAGGAAGCGTACAAGGTCGATGCTGCATTCCCAGGTTTTGTAGCCGCCTTCGTAGATGTTGGTCTGGACGTCGGAATCCTTACTTTGGAGTGAGATTTGTGCATGGACTTTGTGGTGGGGGGGCAGAAGTAGAAGAAGATCAAGGAGAAGGGTGGAATACGTACATCTAGACCGGCTAGGGGATTTGTCGACGTGCCGTCGTCTTCGGCCATGATTTGGAGGCGCACATCGAAGAGTTCGCGGCGGGGGAGTCGTGCCGTTAAGCCTTTGGGGGAGGTGGTTGTGAAGATGGAATAGGAGAGTTTATCTGGTAATGTGGAAAGCTAGGGAAAAAGTTAGTCTCGAACCATGAATCAATTCATATTGTAGCCATGCTACTACGCGTATCTACCATTTCATCCAAGTCATGTGTCCGGGCTGGTATGGGTGTGGGGCCATCTTGAGCTGGGCCAACCTCACTCTGCGCGTGGTTTGCAGAGTCATTTGGGTCTTCTTCTATATCATCGCCCGAAAAGCCGAAGCTGAAGGACATTATGCAAATTTGTATGTGTGGACGTATTTGATGTTTAAAAAGTGTTGATGAATTTTGGAGCTTATCGATAACAGCCTTGCGACTCTGCATCGTCATTGGCCCGTGCAGCGGTAGTTGAACCAGAGCCGAAGCCCACCATCTAGCACATGAAAGCGCACATGCAAATGCAAGCAAATAATACATGATCCTTTCGGCAAAGACCGAGGAAATGGTGTCTTCTACAACCATCCATTTACAAGAACAAACATTGGTAAAGATCTCAACACGCAGCAATGCTACTTATCCCAATGAATTTCCTTTATACCTTCATCTCTCTGCGCATCTAATCAGCGAAGCTCACGCCCCGTCCTGTTGTAGCTGTTGTATAGGCCGGGCCCATGAGTGAAGGAAATGCAATTCTTGTGTTACGGGAGACCATGTAGCCAGGAACCTCCACCAGCGCGGGTTTGTCCCATTGCTCCATGGGGTATCCGCAAGATGACAGTCTTAATTGGCCTTCTGCTGCTCCTCACTAGCCTGTTCATCTCTAGCTCTGTTCAGCTGGTCCTGACATGCCTGCACAGTCTCGTGGGTCAACTTCCATCCGGTCGTGTCGATGCCCTTGGCCTCGGCACTTTCAATGATCTGCTGGCGCTCTTCAATCTTCTCCCGCATGAGTGCCAAAGTGGCTTCCAGCACAACAGCTTCGCTTCTCCCCTGGCCTTCCATGCCCGGGACTATAGATGCGAGGCGATCGAAGCCTTCGCGGATGGCTTCTCGGCGTTTTTGCTCGGAGCGGATGTGATTCTCTTTCTTCTGGGCTTCCGTGAGCCGGGGCTTGTCATTTGGGTTGCCCGGCGGGCTCTGGGAGGATGTCATCGTGCCCTACGTGCTCACGGATAAGTGGGCAAGGAATAATGCAGGCGCGTGTCTCGGGCGAGAAAGTGCGTGCCGGATTGAGCCCTGACGGGGAGATTGATCGTTTAGTGGAGGTTGACAATGACGAATCGAGTTGACCGTGCGGTGGGAAAGGACATGTTCGTTTGGGTTCGAGGGTGAAGAACGTTTCAATTTCCCGTGGCCTTACAAGGCAGCTTAGATAGTAGTCTCGTACCGTAGTGGCGCGGTCGACGTCGAGGTAGTTTGTCTTAGACACTTCATGTGAAAGTCGGCGCGGCGCGTCGGTACGTATTAGCGTCGCGGAATGCTCTCCGCATCAACCATAGCGGGCACGCGAAAGTTCCCGTTGAACCCTACTTTGCTGTGAGGTCGACCCGTTGTTGATATGGCGATGGGTCTGGGGCTGCAGTGTAGAGCACAGACGCGGCGAAGGCGTGCAGGCAATGCGGCGAAGAGAAGCGCCCAGAGCGGCGGGAGGGACAAGTCGTTTATTTACTCTGCACCATCCCAAAGAAGCGTCCACGGTACGAAAATGGAGAAGTAATCTTGCGAGCACGGCGGCGTCCGATGAGCTAACAGGTCTAATTAAAGCCGTGTTTCATGACTGACCGTCAGCCGAGCACTTGCTGCAGTGTTGCGGGCCCACCCTGCCCAGGAAATGCCAGCCTTGTGACGCACCAACGAAGCTGCCGCCACTGCCAACGCCGCGCCGCCAGATCGCCCGTCCTTCTGGAAGAACGAGGGCGACAGCAGAGCTGGAGCAAGCTTCCTGCATACCCGATCCCACCGAACGAGGCCCCGGACACTGCGCGTCGCGGGCGGCAGAGTGCGCACGCAGCAAGAGCAGCAGCGACCCCGCCATAATCATCAGGCAGGGTGGCAGGCAGGGCAGCGGCCGCAACAATCAGCACCGCCTGCTTGATGTGCCCACACCCTCAAGCTCTCCAGCCAAACCCACCCCCCACCGTCGACGTCCTGCCCTCGTGCTGCAATGGACAGCTCCCGCGGCAGCAATCGGCGCCTGAACAGCCTCCAGACTCGCGAACGCCTGCAGCGCCAGGGCTCGGGCTCGACCCGGGGGAAACGCCCCGTCTCCGCCCAAGATGCCTATCTCTATGCTCTCCGCGTGGCATACCTCGCATACCTCCTGCAACCGCGACAGAAGCGTGTTCAGCATGTCCCCGCCGCCCCGAAGCCCATCCAGCGCTCCTCCACGTCGGTTGCCGACCTCGTTAAGGATATCTCCTTGATCAGGGATTCCAAGAGCACACGCTTTCCCCATGGCTTCATGAGCGAGCTGGACAAGCGTTTGACCGGTGTCTTGATTGGTAGGGAGAAAGCTCCTGAATACAAGGACGCAACTGTGAAGCGCACTTTTGCTGTCTTCTTGAACGAGTTCAAAGCGCCGCAGTTCCGCAAGTCAATGGAGAAGGACAGGAGAGTCGAGGACCTACTCCTCATCTTCTTCTCCAGCGCCACAAAGGAGCTGCAGAAGGGAAAGCTGCCTGGCGATGACAGCTACAAGCTCATGGTGGACCGCCATGTCGCTCTCTTCATCCGCCTCATCAGCTCCACCCTAAAGGACCATGACTGGACGCGAGACAGACCCGAATTGACCTCACGCTTGCAAACCATGGAGAAGAAGCTGCTCATGCACGACCAAGACCTGGCTGCAGAGAACCAGCGGAACGGCGGTCAGGGTGGTTCTACAATCGAGGTTGAGGTTCCCCGGAGCTACGAGGTCAAAGACATGCCGCTAGTCTTGGTCGTGTCTCGCATCTTTGCCATCTCTTACCAGGACGTTCAAAATGATATCAACAGATACAAATCGGTATGGACGGAGAAGGCAGCCCTGCAGGATCTCAAAACCTACCAAGCCCACCTCAGCCTTATGAGCAAGAAGACCCTGAACAGTGATGACTTTGACCTGGAGGATGCATATCAAACTTGGAAGCATCATGAGACGCAGGACCTCTCCCAAATGATCCTCGCCATTGTGCAGTCAAATCCAGAGCTAGCAAAAAGCACTCCTGGCGGTGCTGTACCTCAATTCAAGCCAAATGCTCCTCACGGATCAGCTTATCATGATCCCACCAGGCAACGATCAGATTCTGAGGCCGCATCATCATATGTCATTGACCAGCCGGTGGACATGAGCAGCCTCAGCATTCGCGACGATGGTGTAGACGACGACGCAGCCTACACCTTCATCCCGCAAGATACTCGAGCATTTTATCGTGCTATTGTCAAGGAAGCATTGACGTATGACCTCGCAGACGCTGACTTACAACCGACCGAAGCGACTAGCGATGTTCCTTCAATAAAGTTGCTCTCTCAACAGTCGGCCGAACTGCTCAACGAGATCGCTCTGCGATGGAGATTGCCGCACCCCTCACGACTTGTACTTTTCCTAGATGTGGTTAAAGAAAAGTATCAGGAACAGGCCATAAGCCTCGACACTCTCGATGCAGCTTTCAACTACGTTAAGGAGCCGCCTCCAACAGACAAGAAATCTCATAGGATGAGTCAAATGCAGCCACCGCCCTCGCTTTTTGACCGTTCAAAGTGGACAATCCATGATTATGCACTCAATCAACAAATCCTCTCAGCCCTTCATGAATGCATTCTGCGAGAATTGTTCGAGCTCATGCTTTTTGTATACGACTCTAAGCCGCCTCCGCTCGGTCCGCTCATGTATGTGCTTAATAATCACATTTACGATGATACGCTCTTCACCGCTACGCCCGAGGAGCTTGACCAGTTCACAGGACAGCTCATGCAAGCCCTCCGACAACGAGCTGCTGAAGTATACCGAGAACTCCTTGCGAAGCATATTCCTGAACTCAAGGAGAATTGGGAATTTTACAATGTCATCGAGCTTGGTAGAGCAGTGGTGAAACTGTGTGAGAAGATACAAAAGCGATACCGCAAGAACCCTGATATCATGGGAGTCAGCCCCTTCAGATGCCTTATCGAAGAGATGTTCCCAGCATATGCCGCAGATGCACGAGACTTGGTAGCCCGGATCATGGATGTAGTTCACAGCAGGGGTGAAGAGGTGGCCGTCGATGATGGCTTTGAATTGTATAGAGAGTTGGTTGAGATACGCAGAATTCATGGAGATGCTCTCCCGAATCGGCGTTTTGGCTTCCATATTGAAGACATGCTACAGGAATTCGTTTGGAGGTGGATAGAGAGGACAGACCAGAATTTGATTGGTTGGGTGGAAAATGCATTCAAGGCGGACCAGTTCCAGATTGAATCTCAAAATCCCGTTCCTATGGATGACGAACGCCACAGCGTGTCAGTTGTGGATATTTTCCGATCCTTCACACAGAGTATCGAGCAAATCGTCTCTCTCAACTGGGACGATGACCTACAGTACGCCCGATTCATGACTGCGGTATCGAAGTCAGTAGGGTCAGGTCTTGCAAGATATTGCGAGCTCGTGGAGCAAAAGTTCAGCCGAGAGATGGATCGGATGACTCCCGAGCAAGAGGCTGCTGCTAGACAAACTCGGCAGGAGAAATGGATTTCCATGGCAAAAGATCTCTACACAGGGAAAGAGAAGATTGAGCCTTTCAATTTCTATCCTGAGGTAAGCTCTGAGTATCTTTGTCTGCTTGGGTCCTAACATTAGCAGTCGCTCGTCAAACTCAACAACATTGAATACGCCATGATGCAACTAGACAAACTCGAACATGAGATCAATGTCGATGCCTGCGCAGAGGTCATCCAAAAGCGCGCCCCGCCCCCTCAACAACGAATCCGAGTCAACAACTACGTCTTCACCATCAAAATAATCGAAGCCGAAGATCTCAAGGCATGCGATATTAATGGTCTTAGCGATCCATATGTCGTCTTAGGTGACGAATACCAGAAGCGTCTCGCGAAGACTCGTGTTATCTACGGCAATCTCAACCCCCGATGGGATGAGACGATTGACATCACCACCAATGGCCCTCTTAATATCATTGCCACCATCTGGGACTGGGACACGCTAGGTGATCACGATTGCGTCGGTCGCACATCGCTGAAACTTGATCCATCACATTTCAGAGACTTTATGCCTCGCGAGTACTGGTTGGATTTGGATACTCAAGGTCGTTTGCTTCTGCGTGTGAGTATGGAGGGCGAGCGAGATGACATTCAATTCTACTTTGGAAAAGCGTTCAGAACACTTAAGAGGACTGAGCGTGACATGACGCGCAAGATTACCGACAAGGTGAGGAGTATGGCCACACATCGTTTAGCATTATCTAACGTAATCAGCTTTCTGCCTTTATCAACCACAGTCTCTCACGCCGAGCTCTCAAAGCTTTGCTTAACCGCGGCATTTCAGTGTCCTCCGTAACCAGTTACTTCCGCTCCACGCGTCCGCAATCCGTAGTTCAGGGTCCTACACAGCAAGATGTGACGAATGCACTCGAGCCGCTATTCGACTACTTCAATGAAAACTTCGCTGTTATGAAACTTACGCTGACTGACCCTGCAATGATCATGGTTATGACGCGATTATGGAAAGAAGTCCTCGTCACGATTGAAGGCCTTCTCGTTCCTCCGTTGAGCGACAAACCAAGCCAGCAGCGCCCATTGACGCGACAAGAAGTGGACATTGTCTACAAGTGGCTCCAGCTTCTGTTCGACTTTTTCCACGCCGCTGACGAAGATGGCAATTCGGACGGTGTCCCCATGGACGTACTCAAATCCCCTAAGTATCACGAACTACAGAACCTCAACTTCTTCTACTTTGAGTCCTCAGAAGACCTAATCCGCACTTCGGAATCCATGGCTGCGGCCACGGCTATGCGACAGCAGGAGCAGGCAGCGCGTCTCAATAGGCTCTCAGCGCCTGCAACTGGCCATCAATTCGGCGGTGCAGCAGGGCTTGTAGGCATGCCATCGAGAAAGCATAAGACCATCATGTTGAGTAGGAATTTGGGCACTATGAGGAAAGCAAAGGAGGAAAAGAGAAAGGAGGCGCAGGCTGATCCCAATGACGACATGATTTTGAGGATTCTAAGAATGAGGCCAGAGGCAGAGCGGTACTTGAAAGACCGCAGTAGACAGAAGGTAAGTACTGATAGAATAGGTTATAAATTCGGCATGCAGTATGCTAACGGTGCCCCAGGAACGACTAGCAGCTGCGCAAGCTGCTGAAGCGATCGTTCGACAGAGTTTGAATGCAGGAGGCGGACGCATGACGGGGACGATGGGAATAGGACCGAGGCGATAGAATCGTCGTCCGCGTCCAATGAAGACTTGAGGCCTAGTCATCGTCATTCATCTCCCACGGCTGACACTCACTTTCTTCAGGAGTTTGTTTTGGTCTTTTCCTATTTGCGCTTTTCTTCTTGACGAAAGGATACCTTTGCATCGCCGTTATGTGGTTCAATTTTGAGCGGGTTTCTGGCGTGGATTGCTTGGATGAGGGTGCGGTACATTGAAAGATTCCAGAATGGGTAATTATGGCGTACCTGGCGTTCATTGTTAGCGTGAGGGGTTGTAGGTGCTGGAGATGGTGGAACGCCTTCTGGGGGTAGGGACTAAGGCAGATAGAATATGATGTGAGATGTTATGAGGCTTAACAATGCTAATGTGTATGCTGACGCGGATGATCCGCTTTATTCTTGCATTCCCAGTCAAGAGATTCGTATGTGGATCTAGGCACGACAAAATCTTCGAGTACCAGCAGATTGACTGATGAGAACCACAAGCTAGGTACGTAAGGAGTTTCCGCCAGTAATTCCGAAGTGGCCACTGATCAGCCTTGTCGTGTACCACAAAAAGCCGAACTCGTCACCTTCAATTTTTCGCTCGCTTAACATCGTCCGCGGAACTCTTTGTTATACATAAAAGTGTGAGCGGCTATATGAAGTTGGAGTCGATGAAGCAAACATATTTCCCCTCGGCACCCCTGTAGGTATTCCGGGGCATACACATACATACGCTACCTAGCGTCTCGGCGTCCTCGGAATCCGCCCTGCCCTCAGCAACTTAAGCGCAAAACTCGCCAATGTTTTTATCCATTACACACGTCCACGACCTTTTTTTTGTTCCCCCACCATGGCCCTCTGATATTCAATCGATGCAACAGTATTCGTACCGAGCGAGAAACTAAAAAAATAAACATGGCTCGTCGACCAGCGTGGCTGTCGTGGCTCACGCAGCACGGCGACAAACCCCCGCTCCTGCTCAAGTACAGAAGCTCGGATGCCTTCATCATCGCCACCATAAGCCTGGCCGTCTTCACCGACATGTTTCTGTACGGCATCATCGTGCCTGTGATACCGTTTGCGATTCAGACCAGGAGTGGCGTTAGGCATGATAAACGTATGTTTTTTTATACTTCTCCTTTTGCCTATATAATCCATTCTCTCTCCCCCACACGAGGTCTCTCTCATGTGGATCCATTTTGGACGATTAGCTGATGAGTGCATGGATGGTTTTTTGTAGTGCAGTATTGGGTTTCGGTGTTGATTGCTATATATGCTGCTGCGTTGCTTGCGTTTTCGCCGGTTTGTGGGTGGCTTGCGGATAAGAGTTCTTCGAGGAGGTCGCCGCTGCTTATAGGTATGACTATTTTCACTTTCCTGTTTCCCGACCATGTCATTTCGGAGTCGTGTGTTTGGTGTGCTGTGCTGAGTGGTAAAAAGGACTTGTTGCGTTGCTGGGCGCTACGGTTGCTATCAATGTGGGGAACAGCATTGGGACATTGATTGCGGGAAGACTTTTGCAGGGGGCTTCTGCGGCTGTGGTGTGAGTACAACTCTCATGTCAGTCAAAGTGTCATACTGATATTCTATAGGTGGGTAGTAGGACTAGCCTTGTTGGCTGATACAGTTCCTCAGAATCAGCTCGCCAAGGCTATGGGATACGTCAGTCTAGGGATGAGCTTAGGCATCCTGGTGGCGCCTTTACTTGGAGGCGTGGTGTATGATCGCGCCGGGTACAACGCAGTATTTGCCATGGCATACGCACTTGTAGGCTTGGATGTCGTGTTACGATTGCTGTTGGTTGAGAAGAAGGTAGCTGCGAGGTGGGATCCGGAGGCCGTGGGGAGAGAAAGGCCTACAGTTGCAGAAAATTCGGGGGATGTCGAAAAGTTGCAGACCGTTGGCCCTTCGACACAATCCAAAGGAGAGAATACACCATCAGCCAGTCTGGCCATGGACCACGAAAAGACCCTCCCTGCCACGACGGATCCAGTCCCACCCGCAGCTCCAGAGCCTCAGCACCCACCAACAACCCAAACCCAAACCCAAAAGCTCCGCCGTCGAGACCGTCTACCCCCCGTACTCTCTCTCCTCTACTCCCGCCGCCTCCTCGCTGCCCTGTTTGGCTCCATCTTCCAGGCCGCAATAATGACCTCCTTCGACTCCGTCCTCACCATCCACGCCGCCAATACTTTCCACTGGACATCGACCGGCGCCGCCCTCTTGTTCCTCGCCGTCATCATCCCCAACATTTTCGCGCCCGTGTTTGGCTGGCTGAGTGACCGGTACGGAGGCCGATGGCCTGCTGCTCTGGGATTCTTACTAGCGTGTCCACCCCTAGTGTGTTTACGCTATGTGCAAGAGAATACGATAAGAGACAAGGTCTTGCTGTGTGCATTGTTAGCCTTGATAGGATTGGCGCTGAGTCTTACCTTCCCACCCTTCATGGCGGAAATCAGCGCCGTAGTAGAGGCAAAGGAGAAGAAGATGCTGGAGAATGGGCTACCGGGCTACGGCAAGGGAGGTGCATTTGCGCAGGCGTATGCATTGTTCAACATGGCTTTTGCGGGAGGCTGTATGATTGGGCCTTTGCTTGCGGGATTTATTGTGCAGGAGAGGTCTTGGGGGACGATGGCTTGGGTGTTGGGCTTGCTGTCGGCCGTTACGGCTGTGCCGACGTTTTTGTGGATGGGTGGATTTGTGTTCGACTCGGAGAAGTAGCTAGAGGGGAAGAAAAAAAGTATATGAAAGTAATAGGTATCATAGGGAACATGGAGAGGCAAACTTAATGGCCCTTTTTCAAGGTTGGTCAAAAGAGTTCTATAACGTCTATCAAATCTAGAAGGGAAAGAAAAGAAACTAAACCAAATGCCCATGTGGCATAGAAGCAAACAATGGCACAGCCATCATGACCTTACTCTATCCACCGTAGCACCGTGTACGTATGCTGCAAATCCTCCTGATCGACAGAGCCCAGATCCTCCCCTCCCCCTTCCCCCCTTCGTCTAGGTTGCTCAATAAGCATTGTTGCCTTGTATCCAAAATTGCCACGCCATTCAACCAGTGATGGGTCAGTTCGAAGCAGTTCGACCCACGTTATTTGCCCTGACTAGACCCACTGCTTTGTCCTCCTTGGCTTCCACCGGGACTTCCACGCCCGGCTTGTCCCGTTTGACCTTGCGTATTTGCCATGTAGAGGTAATACTGTCCGAGTTGCTGCCGCATAACGCTCGCCCCCGTCTGCTGTAGAGAACCTGACGAGTTGGAATTTTGCCCTGCAGTTGGCTGAGCTGGAGCTTCAGGTTGCGACGAAGTTGTGGTAGGGGTATCCGAACCTTGGCTGCTTTGACCCTGTTGATTATTGGAGTCACTCATCGTGAATAGAGTAGTGATGAGTTGGTTCGGTGATTGAAGGATGTAAAGTTTGGGAAAACAGTCAGATTCTCTCTGGTCGTCTTGGGGAAAATAATCTCTCTGCTCCGTTGTCTGTATGCTCTTTATATGTTCTTCTGATGTGCTGGTGTCTATCCTTTTGTAATGCTGCCGCCTGTAGTCCCGTAAAAGGGCCATTGCTCGTACAATCGTAAAGTAAGAGCAAAGAAGAAAGCAAATTGAAAATGAAACAAAGAGTTGCCTCCCACGCCTCTAGACCCCAACTTGAGTCGACGAGTAAAGTACTGAGATCAATAGCCTCACGCAAAAAGTCACCATGGAAACTCGTTCTGTGTGCTCGATTTGTCCTAGTGGCTGACAATGCCTTGTAGTATGAGCACCCACTCAGCAAACCCACCAGCCGCAAAAGGGCATTTGTGGCTCACCGCGCGAGGGCTAAATCTCCGTCCCATGCTGAATGGTCCCGTTTCACTCTTGGCCACAGGCTCAGAGCAAGTCAGCCACAATTGTGGCCAGTGGTTGGAGCTCAGGCCATGTTGGGACTAGGGAGTTGTGGCGTAAGCTGCGGCGCGCGAAGCCGTATGTCTTGTCCAACGGTCTGCGGGTAATCCACGATCCTCGTGCTTGTCATAAGATTCTTATCGTAGATGCTGCTTAATCTCTCGCCGATGGATCATAGAGGAAAGACCCTGAATGTGTACATTTCACCCGCTGCCTAAGACGGCCAAGACGGCAAAAATCATTCGTCGCGTGTCAAGTGTCTTTTTCAAAGCATGTGCTTTTCACAATTGATATCTTTCCTGACTGGCACGTAGGTCTTGCAAAAGGAGCGCTCAGAATTCACACATGCTATCAACGTTCTAGATTTGCGATCGTACCTGTGGTTCTAATGAGGCAAGCTCGGACCATATCGCCGCAAGATGGTGCCTCGAGCAGAATCCTTCGCCACCTTGGGGTGCCTGAGCTGAGAAGTTCTTCTTGATACTAGACTCTAGAAACTGGAGTCAGAAATCGTCAGAACCTTCTAGAGAATGCCTCTTCGTCCGGCTTGATGATTTAGGGTGTAGATAGGCGGAGGAATGAGTGCCTAAGAGTAGATGTATGCCTGAAAATCTCGTGTGCTTACTGGATACAGATGTTGATAATTGGTCACAAGTTGAGGAGCAGGGAAAGGCGGCCATTCTGAGTTTGTGGGAGTTTATCGATCACTCCCAAGGTCGAGGTACACACCTGCATGTCTTGAACCTTACACTGGAACAAGCACACCAAAAGGTCTCTAGGTAACCGCAAATCATGAGACAGGGTCTGCATCACATACCAGCCTTGAACGTGACCAGGCTGATTCTGTTCTCGAACAGTCATGATATCAAATTCGAACTGGAATTACACTGGACTGTCGAGGTGCAAGATATGGTGTGCTTGGCAGGCGGCTTGTCTTGCAGCAATCTGTAAGGGTCGCATTCTGATCCAGGGTTTTGGAATCTTACCCAGTCTGTCGGTTTTCTGTGCGTGAATATCATCACTTTGAAGATGACTCCGCGCGACGGTAGAGCTCCAAGGCGGCCAGTAGAGCTCATCTCTCATCACCGCTACCTTGAGCAAAGCTGTGGACTTGCCGTTGGTACAGTCACAGAACACGGCGCCCAAGAGGAAACCTCTCCAAGTTATGGAGAATGCTTTTCTTCGAGTGACACTGACACAGTTCCGCGTTTCATGTTGTTTACTGAGGAGAAAGAAGCCGGTGCGAATAGAAGGGAGGTTCGACAGGCGGCACAGCAATGGCGTGACACTGGCAACAGAGGGCAATGGATGACGGACTTGGAAGCGGGATTTGGTGTGGAAGCGAGCGTGTGACAGACGAGCATCGGGATGAAGGAATACGCGACCCACTTGGTGGAATGTGCGTATTTCTGTGTCTTGACTGACGATGTATTCAAATCTCGCTCACCGCGCCTTGATCGTTAGCGTAGAGCTAACATGTACCAACGCTCGAGGCAGTGCTTCTGCATGACCACGTGCGGTGCACAGTCAGCCTTCATCACCGGGCGGGCGAAGGATGGCATAGATTGCTGGGCCTTCTGGAAGCAGCACGGCGGCACAGTCCCGTGGCCGGCCGTGAGAGGCTGAGAGGGACCTTGAAACCGTGCAGAGTCCGCGCCGGGGGACACGAGAAGCGAGGGTCGCCTTGGGTAGTGTTGGGTGGGTGTACACAGCACCGGTTCTGTACGACGGCGTCGGCGGGCACGACGGGGAAGCGAGCAGAAATGCGTTTCAGAAACGGCGCGCGGCCATAGCGGCCATGCAGAGGAATGGCGGGTAGAGCAGCGAGAGAGGCGCGAGAAGGGAGAGGGCCGTCTGTGGGTGGTGATCGCTGCTGACTGTGGCCGGTGGGAGAAGGCGCGAGGGACGGACATGGACGATCTGAACGCGTAGGGCAAGCGCAGGGCTGGCGCAGCACAAGCGAGGGCAAGCGCGGCCGTGATAGGAAGGCGGCGCAGCGCGGACGGGCCCCCTGTGACGTCGACGCCAAGCCAGCGATCGCGCGACGCAGGGACGACGCGGCGTTCCTTCCCCAGAGTCCCGAGGCGCCGCTTTAAAATATCCGTCAGGCCAAAACACCAACAGCTCCAGCGACGCCGGCCCTGCTGGTGCTGCCACACACTCGTCCCCACCGCCGCTGCGCGACGCTGCATCCTGTCCAACGGGAGGCCGCCCAGCCAGGCGTACCGTCAATGCCGTGTGCAACGGCCCGTTCTGGCGCGCAGCCGTGACATGTGAGCCTGCTGCCAGCGGAGCTTTGTTGATCGTCCTCGGGATTTCCATCGTCGACTCTGACCAGATGACGATCGTCGGACCGTCCTCGGAGACAAAACCCTTCGCCTGCCCGCTCGCTGCCTGCCCTTCACCTACTAACTCTCACACCCTTCTCGGCCCCCGTGACCTCCCTTCACCCTCTCTACCACGCCGCTTCTCTCTGTGGCTTGCCCGACCCCGTCGGCTTCCATGGCCCTGCTGCACTCTTTCCCGTCAGTCCTCTAGGCGTGCGTGCAACATCCGCGCCGCTTCACTCTCCTTTACTTCTCCACTCTTTTCTACACCCCCTGTGGCCCACCATGCCTCAGCGAACCTTCCTTTGCCGACTAATCTTCTGCGCCATCTTTTCCGTCTCTATTATCAATGTGTTCAATGAATACAGTTCACCTTCTTTTTTCCTTCACTATGCCAAGCCAGCGGCCTATGCCCACGACGGCATGCACTGTCCGCAGTCAGAGATTGCAGATGACGTGCTAGTTGTACTACGAACGGGAGCTACAGAATCCCACCAGAAGGTTCCGGTGCACTTTAGGACCACTCTGCGATGTGTGCCCAATTTTGTTATTTTCTCCGATCTGGATGAGGAGATCGAGGGACATGCCGTGCACGACGTCTTGAAAGGCGTCACGGACACGCGCAAGCAAGAGCATGAGGACTTCAAGCTGTACCATCATCTGCAAAAGCAAGGGAAAAAGGGCGTCGAGAACCAAGAGGTCATCACCGTGGAGTCGGGTTCGACCAAGGGTGACTACCTGAACACCGGCAATGATGGCTGGAAGCTCGACAAATGGAAGTTTCTCCCCATGATTGATGAGGCATACCAGAAGATGCCCTCCGCGAAATGGTTCGTCTTCATTGAAGCCGACACGTTCCTAGGCTGGAACAACCTCCTCGAGTATTTGAGCAACTTTGATGCGAGCAAACCATATTACATCGGAAAGCACCTCTTCATCAACGACATTGAGTTTGGATACGGCGGTGCCGGCTTCGTTCTGTCCAATCCCGCTATGCGGAAAGTTTCCGAGCAGCGCTCCGTTCGAGTTCGCGACTACGAAGACTTCACTTCCACTCACTGGGTCGGCGACTGCGCGCTAGGAAAGGTCCTGGAGGACATCAAAGTCCCATTGCACCGCGCGTTTCCTCATTTCCAGGGCGACTCTCCTGCAACGATGGATCCTGCCGTGACGAAGATTGACAGGGATGCATGGTGCTTCCCCGTCATAACGTACCACCACGTTTCACCCTCCGAAATCGAGGATCTGTGGAGGTTTGAGCAGGATTGGTTCAAAAAGGTCAGTGAGGCTGTGTTGCGCACCTAATTAATACTAACAATGATTACAGCATGATATTTTGCTCCGCCACCGCGACATCTTCCGCGAATTCGTGCGTCCAAAGATCGGCTCCGCAGTTCCCAACTGGGACAACATGTCGGCCGACAAGGAATACAATGCGCACGATCACAGTCACCTCTCGGATCCGCTGGAAAGCAATGCGTGGAAATCTTTCAAGCACTGCCGCGACGTGTGTGAGGCGAAGAAGGACTGTGTCCAATTCTCGTACGAGTCGGGCAGCTGCAGCATCTCGAATTCATTCCGACTAGGCTACGCGAAACCCTCGGAGAGGGTGCAGAGCGGCTGGATGCTAGATCGAGTAGACGATCTGTTCATGAAGCTCGAGGGCAAGTGTGGAGTTAGGGACTGGTTCAGTCCAGCGGAGGGAGCAACCGTACAAAGACGACGGAGATGAAGAGAGTCTTGACGACGAGAGCATTATGAAAGGCGTATATGGGCATTAGTACGGAGTAGGCATTTGTTTCATGCATTAGAAAAGATACCCCCAAAGCCAGATGGCGCCTTAGAAGCGCAGCACTCGCTACCTGTAGATAGAGTAATACCAATCAATCAACCCAAAACATTTCGACCCCCGTCCCGTTTGAAGTTGCCGTAAAACTAAGCCTTGACACTAGGATCCTTTCTAGCCCGAATTTATACTTGCACGGCTACTTGTACCGCGAGAACGGTACCCCCTAAGCCAAGCATCGGGGGCTACGCGAGTATCTACAATCCACCTCTTACATCCCAGATTAACCCTAAACAGCACAACAAAAGGGACTCGGGAGAACCTTAACATCCCAAATCATGACACCATTCTCGAAGCTAAGACTCTTGATTTTCCTCGCAGTTCGAGAGAAAGTTTTTGTGGAGAGTGTGGATTCTCTTGATTGATTGGTTGAGTAAAAGCTCGTTGTAAATCTCTGTGCGAGTAACACCATCATGTAAAGAAAGAAGAAAGAAGAAGGAAAAAGGGGGGGGAGGGACATGTAGTACGCCAGCCCTGTGCCCAGTATAGTAACTTTCTTCCAAAAATGCCTTTTTGTCTTGTTGCAACGAAACGAAAAAGAAAAGGGATGGAGGGTTAGATCAAAGATACAGGCAAGCATAAAAAAAACATAGAACCAAGGTAAATTGCCCTTCCATTACCCAAGCGGCCCGCCCCCTTTCCCCCCTTTTCCCCCCACTTCAACTAGGGGGTGCTCCATCTCCCCTCGCTCATATCCATGGCTCCAAACTTGGGACTCGTAGGTCCAAAAGCAGGAATTACGGAGAAATCCGTCGACGACTTTTCACTTCCTCCTACTGCTACTGTTGCCTTGGGTTCCCCCGTAGCTACTGCACCTGCACCCGCACTCGCAGCAGAAGCAAAGAGTAGCGACGAGGCCGGACTGTGAGCGTTTATGCGCATGGGGATTTCTCGGGCTGGGGGTTGGGGCGGGGGGTTAACGGAGGGTTTGAGTTCCGTGTCTATTTCGTAGGCGGGGGGTAGCCTTTGCCTTGCACCTTCTGCTAGGAGGGATTTGGTAGGCGGTTTGGCGCTCAAAGTCGGACTTGCCGAGGCCGTAGGCGTGGGTGGTAGGTTTGAGCCGTAGAGTATGAGTGCGCCTGAGGGGGAGGCTGCTGGTGTCGCTGAGGATGCTGAAGCAGCGGCTACCACCATCGCCGCTGTCGCCGCCGCCGCCGCCGTAGGAGCCGGTCCAGAAGGCTCTAATCCTGTTTCGTAGAAGGGCTTGTGAAGGCCAGTCTTCAGCTTCTCATCGTGATCTTTATCGACCCATTTCCCGACCGGAGTTGGTGAGGGCACTCGGGCACTGCTAACCTTGTTCATGACGACCATCTCCCCGTCTTTTGCCCAGTCCCCTTGTTCTTTCTTTGAATCTGCTCCTCCCTCTTTGACCTTGCTGTTCTCCATCCCTTTCTTATCGCCTGTACCGGCACCACTGATACTACTCGGTCCTCCACCACTCCAAACATCAGGCAACACCGCACCGCCTCCCACAAACCCCTCTTTCTCCTTCGCTCCCACCCCCTCCATGAAACCTGTCCGTGTGATACAGCCATACTTTTCGCATCTCAGCTCGTTGATTGCAAAGACTGCGAGGATGACGATGACGGCTAGGAGGCTCAGTCGTGTGGATGTTCGCGGGCGGAAAGATACGAAGCCTCGGGAGAGGGAGAGGCGGTTGTGGTTGTTGTTGAGGGGAGATTGGACGCGGTGGAGGGGGGAGAGAGGAGGTGTGGGTTTTTGTTTGGGGAGGTCGGTCATTTTGATCCCCTGTAGCCCCGAGGGCGAGGACTGGGGTAAGAGGTGTGAAGACGAGTTGATACTCGTAGTCTATCAGTCTTGCCGTTGTCTTAGCTGGCCGGCCTGAGTAGAATGGATCTGTTGTAGATGTTCGTTTGGGCTAGAGTGTCTGTGCATGCGTCTCTTGATGATAAACTTTTTACCCTTCTAATCTTTCTAGATACCTTCACCCGTTCTTCTTTGCTTGGACCTGCCGTTCGCTCTTTGTCACTTCAATTACCCTTCTTTGAGCAATTTCATCTCTCAATGCACGAGCTAGATGATGAAACCACTTGTCTGTCTTCTCTTTTAACGAGTCCTCACAAAAGCAAAAACTAACCGCAGTCTCAAATCAAATGACTTGCAGCAAAAGGAGAGCCTACACAGATCCAAGGCGAGCACTGAAGATGATAACACCAAGCAGTTCAAGGGGTGGCGGGACATTCTCCTGCCTCTAGCTTGGCTTTACCTTCGAAAGGGGGGTAATAAGTCTTACAAGGGAGGGAGGCAGCGCGGACAGTTTGAAAGACGTGATGTAACACATCGCATCTCCAGCTTTTATGGTGCAAGGGATGAGCAGGTAGGTAGGTATTCCCGCCTCTGGATCTTGGCGCGTAGCATACAAAATACTTGCTAACCAGAAGAGCGATTCATTAGTCCAGAAACTATGAATATTGGACGGCACGCATGCACGCGGGCGAATTCGCACCGGGTGCGAAACTTCGTCGCATAATCTGACGAAGTTACCAGGCGGAATAGTAAGGTGGATGCACAAAACGATGGGCAGGCGAATTAGGGCCGAGACATGCAGGAACGCGACCGTGCAACCTGAAGGGGTGAGGTTCAATTGGCATGGTATGCCCGCCTCCTCCTCCACGCGAAAGGCGACGTTTACCCCGCAGATCGACGTAGACATGCAAGGCGTCAAGCGTGCCTTGCGCGTCCGACAAGGACATGCTGGACATGGTATGGTGATACTGCGCCCTCGCGAGGTGTCACAAGAATAGCATGTCACCGAGACCCAGCAAAGGAAGGAACGCGAAGATACTCAATGAGCATCAATACAATTACAGTAACTGATCAGAGACAGTTCTACGAGGATTATAGTAGCTGAGGTATAGTAAAAGAAAAAGGCGGGGGCTTTAGATCCGTCGTCAACGTGGAGATCATGAGCTGTAAATTCAAAGATGGATGGTAGAAGGGAGAAACGTTCCAGAGAAGATGTCCACCGTCGTGGCTTGGGAAATTGTGCAAGGTGACAGGATCCACCTCCTGGAAAATCGTATCTGCTATCCTGTCGCCGCAAGCTGCTGCCCCCACAAGACGCCGTAGAGATTGCCGCCAATGAATGAATTAAAACTTATACGTGAAACCTCCGAAATAGCTATACTTTTGAATTGAAATGTGTCTGGCGTGCTGCAAAGGTTCATCCAATAGGAGAGACAAGGCCGGGAGTGAAGCTCTCCTTTCGCTTGCGTCCCGATTTTGGCGACTCGGCAACCGGCGACTGGGGCTGCGGCTCCACGCCATTCTCGGCGTATTCGAGTAGGGCTTTTGCATCGTCGAGTCCAGAGATTGCAAGGCCAGCCTTTTCGTCTTCCTCATGGATGACACTCCCTTGAACGCTCTCCTTTGACTTCGCACTCTCCTTGCTTTCCAAGTCGGCAGAGGCGTTTTCTGCATCATCATCGTCCATGAGTGCCGGTGGTCGTTGTCGTGTTGCCCGGGCCTTTTCAAGGGATATCGTCTTCTGCTGGTAGGTTGTAGTAATGGCCAGTGTGTCGTCGCGGTCGATGGTTGCTTTCATCAGCGCAGCCATCCACAATCTGCCAATCTGCACGCTGTCCACAGCAAAATAGTGAACAGTTGGCTTGGTGAACTGTACACCTCGTTGCAATCCAGCACGAGGGGGAACAAGTTTGAAGATGAACATGCCTGCTACGTCCTCTTCAATGCCATTGGCGCTCGCCGCAGACGCGGCCGTTGGTATCGTTGCTCCTTGGGGTGATGATGGTGATGAGGCAGCGCGGGTGATGGTTGCGTGGAATCCAGTAATCCTTTCGTTATTGGCTGGAAGGACTCGATGCGACGAGATGTCGATGAGGCCCTTCTCCTCTGTGTCATTCTCACTATAGAAATAGGAGAGACGTCGGCCACGGAGCACGAATAATCGCGTCTTCCACGTGGTCATTAGATTCGAAGATTTCTTCTTCATCCATCCGCTGTAATCGCAGCCCTTCATGGCCTCCTGGGGTGTGATTGTCTCACGGCCCCGAAGGTAGGCACTGGTGGTGTGTTTCTTTGCCTTTTTCTTGGCGTCCTTGCTCGTCGAACCACTTGTGAGCCTTTTATTTACTTCAGGATGCTCGAAATCGAAACTCTTTGACGCCGATGCCCCGGATGGTGTACTAGAGCCAGTCCGGGTCGGAGACTGTAGAGGAGATTCTTTGATGGGTGACGCAGTTACATCTCCAGCGCTAGCGTTTGCTCTTTCACTGCCGGTTATGGCATCGGATATGGCTCGAAGACCAGCACCCCGCGCCCTCTTTCCAAAGAAAGAATGAGATGTAGTTTGTGCAGCCGGAGATGGGGAAGCGCGTCCTTGGGATGAGGCTTCACTCGCGGGGATGCGGGGCGAATTTGCAATGGCATCGATACTAGGAGAGCCTCCATAATCCAACTTTGTCACCGTGGGCGATGTCTCGTTCATTGGCTTCAGGGGTCGCACAAAGTCGAAAGTGCTAGAGCTTAGGTGTCTTCCTATACTGGAGCCATAGTATGCCTTGGCAGCAGTAGAAACGGAATTACCACCTTCTACAGTAGAATCGGCACTACCAAATCTGCTATGCCGTCGGTTGTATGTAGCTCGCCGTCCAGCCTCGGTGCTGTAGCTGGGGTTCCGTGAGTGATTCGGGCTGTCCTTCTTGCGAAGCACATTCCTAGCCTTGCGGTTATCCACTTCGCCGCCTGAGAAATAGCCGCGATCGAGATCAGCAGCTGCTAGCGGGCTAAAGCCACCGTCGCGGTTTCCAAAAGCGTTTCCATCTGTGCTCGTAGAGTGGGCATGGTGTGAGGAGGACGGTCGTTTCAGTTCCTGCGGAGAACCCATTGTCCAACCGCGATCAAACGAAGGAGTCTTTTTATGGGCAGATGATGCGGCAGGCGGTGGCTTCATGGCGCCAGCAGAAGTTGGAGGCGGCATGTTCATCGTTGAATCAATAGAAGAATGTCTTCGGTTGTGATTGAGGCTCCGGACCGAGGCTGCGGAGGGCCGTGTCGGCGTGCCTGGTTTGGGAGATGGAGGATACTGCGCCAATGGCGACGAAGCTCCTATTATGGGTGCGGGAGAATGGCCTGCAGTCGAATTTGCCCGTGGAAGCGGCTGTCTTCCCTGGATCCCTTTCATACCCTGACCTTCCCGTAGACTTGGGATTCTGGGGAGAACTGCACTCATGGACGTGGCGCGGTTCCTATTGGCATCGGCCACTGCCTCCTCCGGGCCATCGAATGAAGCGCTGGCTTTCTGCGCATCCTTGACGTTCTTGACCTCCTGCTGTAATGATTTGATCTTCAGCCAGGTGCGTAATCGTGGTCCTACAGGGCCGAGTTCGAACTCTTTTAGGAAGATGGTTGCCTGATCCATGCCCAGGAGGGCTTCACCGTTGATCTCTTGCTCTTTGAATATCTCGCAATGCTTCTTTTCCACTCCCACATCCTCCAGGTACTCAGCTACTCTTGCCGTTGACCATGTCAAGACTTCCTGTTCTGTGTGTAGGTTCTGCTCCTCCTCTTCCGTCTCCTGGCCATTGATGTACGAGAGCCGGTGATGACTGCTATACTCACTACCAGAATCGTTTGCTCTTAGATCTTTTCCTACAATGCTGTGGCGCGGGGTGCTCATGTCTGTAATATGCTCGTCAATGACACTGAGCGTCTCGTGCATGACGGGGCTACCCATGGTCTCCTCTTCGCGAGGCAGCTCGCCGCTCAGAGCTTGGCCAATGCTCCTTTGTTGCGCAGGGAGGGATGTTCGATTCGTCGTGCTGGCTTGTGGTGCCGTGCTACTGGGGATCTGAAGCGGTTCCATGTTGGGGTCGGACTCCGTTAGGGTGGGGGCTTCGGGGGTAGCTAATGGCAGCGGGGCAGAGGCAGGAGCGGGACCTGGGTCAACGGGTTTGGGCTCATTCTGGATAGTAGGCTGCGAGGGAGCGCGCTGGTGTAGCGCGGGGGTGATGGTGGGCTTGGGCGCAAGTCGAGTGTAGACTAGAATCAAAGGTCAGAACGGAGCTCCATAACAATGCGGAGGGATGCGACGAGCGTGGAGCTAGCGGCTTCAGATAGAGCAGGGGGGAATCACCTTCTGGAAATAGACCGCTGTCGCCAGACTCGGTGTTCTTCCCCAGAAACCAGCCGTCGCCAAAGTCGTCGTCGCGCTCGATGAGCTCGATGCGGTCGCCTCGGGTGAGGGTGAGCTCGTCGGGGCTCCGAGCCTGGAATTCGTCTGCACGCGGCAGGCAGGTTAGCGACAAGTCTCATCTCGCTTCCATGATAGCTGTCTAAGACGGTCGATGGACCACAAGACGAGGATGCGAGCACTCACGAACGACGACGAGGAGATCCCCGGGACGGGCGAACTCGGTCTGGGACCTCGCGGCCATGGCGGCTGTTGTGTCTGGAGGAGAGTGCCCGTGGGTGGGCAGAGCGCGAGCAGGAGTTGAGCAATTGACGTGACTATCACCGGCGGACCTGGCGAAGGTACATCATCATCATGCAACTCGGCGGCGGGAGGGCTGGCGCTGCAGCTGGGCGAGACGTGGCGGCCGTTGGAAGACGACGGCACGGGCTGGCTGGCGGGCGGGCGGGCTCGGGGGGCGCCTGGCAGCAGTCCGGGCCTGGGGGCGCGGCGGTGGAGAGCGAGTGGAATGTACGGAGCAGGTAGGTCGGGGGGGTGTGGGCAGTTCTCTTGTTGTCGCAGCGGCGTTGGCGATGGGGCTCTCGGAATCGTGGCGTTGCCTTCTTGGTTGGGCGAGGGCGAGAATCAAGAAGAGCGCGCGCGGCGGCCGACTTATGCACAAGTGGTCGGCAGCCCCCGTCTCCCATTAATTAGGCGGGCGCGCCCAGCAGGAGGCTCTTTGCGGCCTTCGTCTGTCCACATGGGCAGCCGCCCAAATAGCCGCAGCACGGATAGAGTAGGTACATGTACAGTGCCGGCAGCCCTCGCCAGCCTTACAGAGGGCCGCGTAGATTGGACGTGGACGTTGGCAGCTTACTGTGTGTGCTTATGTACCTACGTGCCTACACACTATGGCCGCGGTTCCTTCCTCTGATCCCCCTCGCGCCTGCCCCATGCGCTGGCCTTGGCGCGCTAAAGTCTACCTCTTGCCATGACCTGTCGTCGCGACTGCCCGCTCTAGCGCCCGCGGCCGTGCGCCTTGTACACGGCTACACACACTGGCAGGTTGGCTGATGATGCAGTACTCCTCCTCCATCACCCCAGCCTGCCCCTTCGTCTTGAGCCCGTCTGCCGCCGCCGTGAACACGCAGCAAGCTGCCACGCAGGGCCAGCGACGACAGCTCGTCTGGTAGTCACGCCCGCTTTGTGTGTACCTACGCCAACGGCTAGCATGCTCGGCCTGCGCTCGTCGCTTCTTCTCTGGTCATTGGTCGACGGCTACATGTCACGACACTCCACCTCCAGAATACGATAAGTGGCAGCACATTGTCGCGACTGCTTTGGGGTACACATGGCCCGCTATCAGAAAAAAAAGGGCCCCGCTCCTGTTTCTGCGGCCCAAGAAACAGCCGCTGCAAACACCATGGTCAACCATGCGCTAGGCAATACAGGTGCAAAGCAGCACGCGTGGATGGTTTGGGCCCAGGCTCCTGCCATACCTCGGAGTCAGCCTTCTCCAGCAAAAACAGGTACACCGACCAAACGCCGAGTGACTACGGTCCAGGCCGAGAATCAAATCGCCTCGAATCCGGCCTCACCTCAGCTAGCAAACATCATTCCTCGTCAAGCAGCTTCAACTCTTCCCTCACCCTCTCCAAGTGAAGAAGCAACAATGGACAATGCGCCGACCAGCCTCAATATGTCCGCTGGAACGTCTGCTCCTTCCACTGGTCCCCCGCTGAATTTCATACCTGGCCATCCATCGCCGCGTACAATTACCGCTGAAGGCCTGCAACAGGCTTCATCATTGCCGAACAGACTAGAAGATGCACATGCTGAGTCAACACGGCCAGTGGCATCTGAACATGCCCGCCTGGGGGTCAATGCTACAGAATCACGGTCAATTCCTCCGGCCTTGGGCTTGCAAGTACCACTTCAACAGCATCCCGAGTCACGGCAAGCATCTTTGAATGCGCAGAGCATGACCGCAGCTATGTCGCCAATCCCTACACAGGATCTCAGTCCTTCTTTTGGTCACCAACAACCGCAATTCCATCTACCAGACCCCTACAATCCGGCACCGCAAAGAGACCTTAATCATCGCCAAGCCCAGGTACAAACTGATAGGACCCCTCCGCAGTCACCACATCTCTGGGCTCCTATAGATGCTTTGAATCCGGATACGCAGGTGGAATACGTCCAGAGGCTAGAGCAGTTCATCCGTAACTACACTGTCCCTCCAACCTACCCGCAAGAGGGATTCCGGTTAATGGCGCTCAAAAATGCAATTTTGAATTGTGATTGGAACTTCGTCATCATACACCAATACTTCTGTCTTCTAACAGCGGCCTCGGAATGTCTTCCCCTAGAGGTCCGTAATGACGCCAACCGTGCTTCAACGATCACGCTGATGAGCAAAGTTTTTGACGCCAATGACAACCTCTCCCCACGTATCTTACACTTCTTTTGCAATTCTCCTATGCCAATGTACGAGGCTAATACGGTTTTCTCTCAGTGGCGCAATCTCTCCGTATCAACGTTCAAAAGGTTCATGTCAAAATCAAGAAATTACGAAGGTCTCACGAGGCGCTGTCAGAACCGTAACTATCCGCTGATGACACTGGAACTAGTGGATGATCTAGGCATTGACTCAATGATTCTCCAGCAAACCGTGTTCAATCACTTGTCAAGACTCCTCTGGGTCTCATGGGGAGTTCCTGATCAGCAATGTTATCTTATGTATGAACAAAGGAACTGCCATATCTTCATCAATGACCAGTACGACTTCTACCAAAATAACAATCTCCTTCATAAGGAGTTAAGACTGCAATTGAAGGGGTCATGTGATGATGCTCGGCGAATGGTACAGCAGAGATTTTTGGGCCCGCACCCATCAAGACAGCCCATGCCACCGCCAGCATCGCAACCAATGCAACAAGCGCAACAAGCGCAGCATTTTCTGCCGACAAATTACGATTCTGCACGGTTTCCCCCATCTCAAGCTTTTGTCCCGTCGATGTCTGCCCACCCGGCTCAAGCAGCCATTCAGCGCGGTGGCATACCTGGAGGGGGTGTTATTCGCCCCGAGTCAACTTCAGAGCCTAGGCCACTATTGCCCAAGGCAGGTGTTCGGCTTCAGCCACTGCGTACACCAGAGCCTGGCCAGCATGCTCTCCACCAAGCCTATCTTAGAAGCCCAGTACTTCGAGCACTACCAGATCCCTCGATGCTATACCAATTTGTGGAAGGCTTTGTCATACCTCCTAGAAATCTCACAGATATCGGTCGGAAAATTGAGAAATGGACATTCAATTTGACCCATGAGGTTCTAGAGTTAATACCGAAGGATCTTCCCGGTGACCCGGGTGCGCCACCTGTCCGAAATATCAATGAGACCAGCCGAATGTTTCGCATTCGATGCGTGAAGTGGAACCCATCTCAGCCTTTTGATGAGCATACCTGGGCAGTCGCTGATACGTGCTGGATACCTTATTCGTATTTTACAATCAATCGCAAAGACCTACAGCAGCGAAAGAAAATTCACCACGGAAAGGACCTCCCCATAGATATAACTGCATTTGTCAAAGAGGGAGAGAACACACTAGAGATAGCTGTCTTACCCCAGCAGCACGACGTGGCCGACCAGAACTACATGGTCGCCATCGAGACTCTGCAGATGAAAAGTCATGCAGAGATTATAAGAGAGTGTTCTAGTAACAACTCTGTGAGCGCTTCTGTAATCATAGAGAATATCACGCACAAGCTAGACGGTACTATCAACGACGAGGAGCTGTCAATTGTTGGGAGCCATCTCAACATAAACCTTTTTGACCCTTTCATTACCTCAAAGTTCTGCGATGTACCTGTACGCGGCAAGGCTTGCTCACATCACGAGTGCTTCGATCTCGAGACATTTCTAAAGTCGCGCCAGAGGAAGGGAGATGCTGCAACGGCAGATCAGTGGAAATGTCCCATTTGCAAGGGCGACGCTCGACCACACATTCTGATTGTGGACGGTTTCCTTATGGAGGTGTACCAGCAGCTGAAACAGCAAGGTTTGACCAAGACCCGGGTCATTGTTGTGGATCAAAGTGGTGCATGGCGGCCAAAGCCAGAGGATCGCGATCCCCATAGCGTACGGGATCGGCGTAGCCTCGATGAAAACCTTGTACTTGACCTGAGCTAGGAGTCTTTCTGTTTCAAAAGGCTCTTGTCCCCGGAAGCCCAACAGGGCATCCTGACTTCAAGTACGCGAGGATTGGCATCATCTTGGATTTTACTTCATAAGACCGGCGTTTCTCGGTATCGAATGACACAAATTCTGACGATCACACCCCAAAAGTTTTTGCACCGGCATCATGTATATAAACCGGTTTTCTTACAGTACCCGGTGTTAAAGTCGATTGACTGTTGGTTTGCGTTGCACCTTGCCAAAGGGCAATCTCTGGCGGCAAGAGCTGCATAATGTATAGGAGGGCTTTTAGTCTGGAGAGTTTCATCGAATACCTAGGCCTTCTAAGCCCTTGGTAAGGCCCTGCGTCGTAATGCAGGCACTACTAGGGAGCCGGTCGATACAACCTTTTGTTTGTTTCAAACGAAGACTGTGTTATTAGTCTTTGCGTCTTCCGACGTTTTCCAGTTGCCCGGTGAATTGTTATGGCTGCTGCTACCTTGTTTCGATAGGAGTATTCGGGCGATTCACTGGATCGTGAGGTTCATTTTGAAAATGGCGGAATAACTAAGTTACACTGATGTTGGTTTCTTGGGCCAGCTTGGTGGACCTTTCCTCTCTTAACTATGGAACGACAATTTGTGATTGTTATCTGTTCCATCTTCCATCCTGTTCTCATGGCACTTGATCACAGTGTAGCATGGTTGTGGGAGAACTTTTCATCTGTATGCTCATAGAGAAAGGTGAGTATGGTCTGCAAACCCCCTAAATGTCGGGATTCAAACATCAAACTCAGCTAACAAGCAAGTACTCAGAGCCTGTAGGCAGGTTACTAGTGCCAGAAATGTTACAGACACAATCTACGAGGCCCTCAAGTCGACCGGCTATATTATGCCTCGAAAAGCTGAGAAATCAAGACGAAGCAAACACGCCGCAACACATGTGTTATGGTCACCTAAATCCCAAATTCTTTCGCTCCAGAGCGCCTCTTGATGTGTTGTCCTCACAGCTAGGGAAGAATACATGTAATTGGATGCAGGCACGAGACCAAGCCATGTGCGACACACCTGATGACGTGCAGTGAATTGCTGTTACCCCGCCATTGGCCCCTTCTTCACATGCTTTTCTGCGGCCGTAGTAGCCTACTTCTCCACACTGGGTCATCGATTCGGTAACAGTGCGCTGAAACGCGGCATAAGGCAAAAAGGCAACTGCTGCGCATCGTGGTCAGCATGACAGCAGTGTTGCGGCCTTCAGCCTCGTGAGTCTTATCACTCGGGTCAGCGGCGCTTGCTTGTAAGTTGCTGCCCGACTTTGAAGCAAGCTGCACAGAATTAATTGGCTGCGTCCTGATTCGGCATATTATCCTCCATCACTCGACCTTTCGCCCTGACTCTTGACTCAAGCGTGCGTTGGCACGCCCAGATGTCTACTTTTGCCCTACTGGTGGCGCCCGGGCACTCTTTGCTTCACTCGAGTTCCCTAGACTGACCGTATTGGCGCTGCCGGGAATGATACCGTCTAAGCCAACTGTTGCCTTGTTTTGTTAGGACAAGATTACAAGGGCTTACTCAGTTCTGTCCCAATGTCGCATCACAATGTATGTAACACGAACGCTGTAGACCCAGAGGCTGATGCTATTCAGAACATACCCGATGCGAACTCAAGGTCAGGGCAGAGGGAATATCCACAGACAGATCCCAGACCTAGCCCTGAACCGGTAATTGTTCCTTCACCTTCGGTGCTCTCTTTTTACTGACATGTGTGTTCCAGTGGCCGCAGTCGCCGCCTCCCCAGCAACCGCCTCCTAAGGGTCACTCTCGAGATCCCTATTCAAGTATGTACAGAGAAGCAGAATCTAGAGACAATACCATTCTTGAAGATTTCATGTCTAATGATTTCAGGTCCTACACAGCAGCCAGCGATCGAAGGCCAGTACGGATCACACCGCGCGCAGCATGAACGTAGCACGCACGACTGGCGCTCACAGCCTGCATCATACAGTTCACCGCATCAGATGGCAACAAATTATCCGTACGCACAACATGCGACGGTAGCTAACACGACCCCACATGCATCAGCTCGAGTGCAACCGTATCAGTATCGGTCAGATAGTGTCATGGAGCGCGAGACGAGTAGACCAGACACGAATGCCTATCAACATGGACAGGCAGAGGGAAACCAGGCAGGTCACACAGGTACAGCATCTGAATGGAGCGGGTGGATATGGAACGCGCAAAATCAAAGACACTACCGGCAACGTTACAATGCACAAGGTGAGTCCATACCAGACCGGTCCGATCGCAGCACACAAAACTGATCACCACGTGAACAGGTCAAATAGAGTACTATTGGGCCCAAAATAGCTAAGCCATCGATACCATCCGCCACATGACATTTTGGGCAATTCACGGTTTGCTTACTCATTAGCGCTCGCAGCGTCGCGGCGTTCTTGTCCTAGTCCATCCTCATAGGCATTTTCTCGGAGCAAATCTTGTCTTCTATTAAGGACTTGTACTTTCTATCATATGTATGTGGTCATTTTGGATGGGACGGTCCTGCCGAGGAGAGACCAAGCATATCTGGGATGGAAATAGCCCACGGCGCGAAAATGGAAACGATGGAAAACTCCTCGAGACCAGAGACTATTAACTGGTCCATATGTACATAAACTTGCGGAAAATCCGCGACATGATGCGCTACACGATGGTAGCTTAGATCACAGTCGTAAAGGCTTGCCAAATATTCGCATTCCAAGGTCCTTTTCCTCATCCAGGGAGCGGCTAGGGAACCGTGCAGTATGCGGGGGTTCGCGCCATTATGTGGCATGCGCTGTATCGGTATCGTAACGAATCACTGTAATGCGAGCCGGTAACGTACATATTGTGCGTCAGCCTGCTCGGTCCAGCCGCTACCCTCGCTGGTCGGAATTTCGAACAGCGCATCGTCCTTTTGTGCGTGAACGCCTCGGGCATTGCCCTTCAACCTACAGTTAATGCAAAGTCCCTCAACTTACTGCAGTTTATACGACCGCATCGTGGCTCCACTTGACTCGCGTGTTCTGGCAACAGCGAGCTCCATACGCTTTTGCGCCGCATCCAGATTGATTGCGCCCAAGCGGTGCCTGATATAACAGCACCTGAATGGTAGGGAACCGTGGACAAAAGAATTGCAGCCTCGTTCTAATTCACGATGATAGACTTCATAAAATTACTGTGGTGTCGGCGTCGGAAGAATCAATACCCTAATCCGTCGCTTCCGATTCATACAGGGCACATCGGCGGGCCACCTGCAATGAAAGAGGTAAAGTCAGAGAGGGACAACTCTACACGTACACCATCAGAGTCCGACGCTTCTGTAGAGACTACACCGAGCGATGGTTCGATAACACAGGGTGCGCTATCGTGCCCATCGTATGCCCATCGTTCCGTGCTTATACCACAATCTAGTAGCAGGGTCAGAACCCTTAAATACATCTCAAAAGGGCAAGACCTGGCTCCGTTGGATACATTACTTCGGAAGCGACCCTGAAGCCGTTCGAGATGGCCGTTTTGACAACTCAACTTATGAACAAGGCAAGTTCACAGCAGACACGTGTTGTGAGATGCTGACATAGCAAAGTCAATTCCTACGAAGTAGGCTATCCACGATGGGCCGCATATCAAAATAGCGATCCAACATTTCGGATCTATAAACGATTTGGGACGCTACGGAATCGTGTGATTCTTTACCGCCAGCAAGAGTTAGCCATGTTGGAAGAGAAGCTCAAAAGACTCGACCAAGAAGATAATGAACAGAATAACTCAAGGATACGATCTTTGGCGTTTGATCAAGCCGACTCGAGCTCAGAACGCATGAAGCTTGTGGAAACGATCGATGAGAAGCTGAGGCAGTACGGTACGCATTCCGAGTCGAAAACTACTCTTGCAAAACTCACTATCTACAGACGACCTTCTAGAACGTGAACGCAGATCAGGCTTGATGCAGAAGCCTTCAAAACGCTACTATCGCAGCCTGGTCAATTACATCTGGAATCAGAAACCCGTTGTCCAGACAGAAGCGCAATTCCTCCGAATCCGCGACGACTTTGTTCAGCTTAGCGACGACTCCGAATCCCCTCTGGAAAACATGATCGACTACATAATCTGCAACTGGTTGCCCGCATGGGTGCGAGTGAGTTTCTCCATCTTCCCGGCCGGCACCGCGTGTGCGTGCCCGATGCGGTGTCGGAAAAAGCAACCATGTCCGCTTCATTTCCACCCCGTCCACGTTTGCATATCCAATACGGGCATCGGAGACTAACATAACTAGTGCCAATTCTCCTCGGAAGCGCAGATCAGTAAGGCAAGTGACAAATTTACTACCCTCACAAGTCCGCGCAAGGTCTTCTTGCTCGCACGTGCCGTCGCGACAGGCTGGGCCATTGTGCTCATCATTGTGCCCTTGACAATACTTGCCTCGAGCGGCATGAGCCAGAAGACGAAACTAGTGACGGTCGTGGGAAGCTTGCTTGCCTTTCCAGTCGCCATTCAGATTGCCGCAAGGCCGAGAACCCTGGAGCTATTTGTCGCCACGGCTACGTAAGTGTTGAGAGCCCAGCCATCTTGGCCACGTTGATAACGGCTATGTAGGTACTGCGCTGTGCTCACTACTCTCCTCGTATCAAGCTCGACCTTCAGCCTCTCGGAACTTGAGTCACAAATCGCCTCTATAGTGAGTAACAACGCCTCAAGTTGACAGCTAGGCCCATCTCGCTTCCCCCGCCAGGAAATTGGCGCGGGAAGCCGCATATGTAGATGTCACGGAGCTGCTGCACATTCTCGGGTGGTCTTTGTACATAGCTTTCGTTGTCTCGCTTCTCCTATGTCTAGCTGTGCCAATCTGATAGTTTTGTCCTCTCCTCGTCCGAGATTCTGCGTCGCAAATAGCAAATCCATCTTCTTTTTTGAGTTTCCCCCCTCCCCGGCCGGTCATGCCGCCTCCTTCACCGATCACCACGCACCCGCCCACCCCTGTGCCGCACGACGTTCAAATAAACACGGGACTACCCCAGAAGGACCCACTCTTGTGCCCGTATTTCCTCACCCGTGGGTCCCTAGTCTCGCCATAAGTTCCCGATCCTTGAAGCAAACGGGGCGACGTGCAGATAGTACTGTTGCACGGGGCAGCGCCACCGTTTCGCATGATTCGAAGAGACTAGATTGGAGGGTCTCTACATGTGGCACTTTTTCGGAATGCCGATGCCGCAGAGCCCGGGCCGACAAGAGACTCGGGATGGAGCAGTGATGGCCCGACTTTATGTGGGTGAGAAATATTGGGAGCTTCACTTTGGGCTCGGGATTTGGGGGATCGACATTACTCGGGATGTACTTCGCCGCCTCACTATCTCTCCTGCCTCCACAAATTTCGGCATTTCTTTTTCCGCCATCTTTACATGATGGCCAATCGACCTTGGTCCGATGTGATGCATGCCGTGTCCCTGATGACTTTTTTGCCAGCTGGGCTTGAAAGACGAGGTAAAAAATTACTGCTTACGAGTTTGACTGCGCGTTATATAGAAGTCATTATAATTAGATAAGCTTGCTTTTGAGAAATCATCTCCGGGAGAGGACAGTACACTGCTCTTTGAAGTCCTGGTAGAAATAATTAGGTACCTATAGATGTCAAAGTTCAATCCATCATTCTTGGCCTTCGTGACCATGCACATAGTCGTTAGGATCATCAGAAGGCAGGATTGACAGCTGTAGTTCATGGCCCCTAGATGATATCTAGACAATAAATGGTTTTTTTCCCTGACATTCGAATCGTGATATTCCAGGGTAACTTGCTATTCGACGATCGTCATCGTAGGCGTTACGAACATCTTTCAGATCTCGTGAACGGGTGCCGTTCTCTCATTACAAGCACAGCCGTCTTACAACATGTAAGTGACAAGTAGGGTCTGTGAGTAAAAGCAAATCCAGTCTTTCCATGCTAACTTGCTGACTTTGTTGCTTTAATCACGACGTTATTTCCGAGCGTGGACTTTTTCATCGTGGTGCTGGTTTTCTCCCGCTGACGTACGATCAAAAAACTAGATATCGTGCCAGCGCGAACGTAACCTACATACATCTAGTCTTCGAAAGAAAGGAGAAGCAGACTGATTTGATTGTTCTTATTAATTCTTGGGTCAACTCGCATCAATTTTATCGATGATACTGCTGTGGGTGTCAGTTTGACCCTTATCTCAGCGAGGAAAGAGACCATACTTTGCGCCGGGGCTTTCGACACCCCCAAGTTACTACTTCTATCTAGCATTGGCTCTAGGAAAGAACTCGAGGATTTGAAAATATCGGTTCGAAAAGATCTGGCTGGCATGGGGGAAAATCTAGTGGACCATCCGGAGACCATGATTACTCGGGATTTACACGAAGCTTTTGAAGATCGAACAGTCATGTGAGCAAGCGCCGCTCTGTTCGTCCGCCGCGAGCCTCCAAATACTTCGGGTGACGACGACACGACCCCAGGTGTGATGATGCACATTTACACTATGCCTTGGGACATCCATTCCTCTACATTGGGCTATGACTCTCCTAAGACTGTCCTCTCCATGACACCGAATATTCCTCGAGCTCGATCTCGTGGAGAAGTCTATTAAAATGTCTACGGATCAGAAAGAGCAGCCAGCTATAGATTTCTGTTACTGTATGGACCCAGACGACTACGATAAGGCTTCGTTCACATGGTCGCTGAAAGCTGCACGAAAGATTGCACGCGAAAAACCATTGAACAAGTGTATCAAGCGAGAAGTTGCTCCGGGATCCGCCGTGCAGAGTGGCAAGGACTTGTCAGAGTACGGCTGCAAAGTCGGTAATACTGTCTATCACCCATGTGGCACAGCAAAAATGGGCGACGTTGTTCGCGATCCTATGGCAGTAGTTGACCAAGAACTTCGCGTAAAGGAACTGAAGAAGCTTCGTGTAGCTGATGCGAGCGTCATCCCGCTTATTCCATCGGTATATCTGATACTTACGATCCTGGCTGTTGGAGAGAGAGCGGCAGAGCTCATCATAATCGACACAATGAGAGCGTCAGCTCGTCTTTGAGGGCCAGGGTCCTATGGGATGAGCATTGCGTGCTAGGCTTATCGTGTTCGAATTCATCGAGTTGCTTATCAATCCCCATCGATGGAACCTCTTCATGCATAAACGGAGCGGTTTTTTTTTTTTGTAAATAAAAAAACTACCCGGTTTTTACACTGCTGAGGTATTCCATGCTTTGTGTACGAGCACGAGAATGCTGACACTTATCCGGCAGGATCCGAGTCGACGCTGATTTCGATTACACGGCCGTCTTTATCAGCCGAGGAGTAGCACTGATGACAATTCGGTGACCTGCCAAATTTCCCCGTGATCCATCATAGGTGCGGTGACCGCTAGGGTAAGGTCAGGTGTGAAGGTGTTTAGTTTTGAGTATATGAGCTGGTTATTCAATGATTCATATTATTCACAGGTATGGAAAAGCTTTCTGATAAAGAATCAGGCTTGTATTTGGAGAAAAGTACAGTTAATGAAGGTTGAGGCTATGCTACATCATAAGTTGAAACGATAAGGGGCGTCGCCGGATGAATTGCCACTTCCAATTCAAGTAGGCCAAACTTGAAAATGAGATTGTAATGTACTATTTACTGCTACATCTTCGACGTTTTCGGAATCTCACTGGACGTATTAGCGGACTACTAAAGTTTTCAGTTCACTTGGCACTCACCTGATCCTTCTCCAAATCCGCAATCTGCAGCACTGCCTTGCCGAAGTTCTTTCCCTGAAGCATTCCCAAGAACCCGTCGATGGAATTATCTATGCCCTCTGTGACGCTAACCTTCGCTTTGAATGTGCCGTCTGCAAGCCATTTCTGTAGCTTCTCTTGATGCTCTCTGGCATACTTCGGTCCCATATTTGCGTCGCCAACGATGAAGCCACGCATGGTGATGCGCCTGGCAACCACTTGCATAAGATTGCGAATTGGATACCTTTCTTGTTCGGTAGCGTTGTACTGACTGATCATGCCACAAGCCACTGTACATTGTGAGCATAGACTTCCGCGACTTTGCAGGTGAACTTACCAATGCGTCCAAAGAAATTCATTGCGTTGATGGCAGCCTCGAGATGCTCTCCGCCTACGTTCTCATAGTAGATATCAATGCCGTTTGGCGCAAGTCGGGCAAGCGCATCTGCAGGCTTCTCCTTCTTATAGTTGAAACCCGCGTCAAAGTTCAGTTCATTGAGAATGTAATCCAGCTTCTTGTCATCTCCAACGCTGCCGATAACCGTGAGTCCCTCGTGCTTGGCAAGCTGTCCTACGATCTGACCGACTGCGCCAGAAGCGGCTGAGATAAGGATAGTTTCGCCCTTCTTTGGCTGTCCAATATCGTAGAATGAGGACCAGGCAGTCAGTCCCGGCATGCCTAGCGATCCGAGGAAATGCTTGATGTCCAGGTTGTACGGGTTCTCGAGTTTGCGCGACTTTTCAACAAACTCTTTGCTCAACACCGAGTACTCCTCGATGGGGGAAACATCTATTGAGACGATGACGTCGCCTGGAGAGAATTTGGAGGTATTCGACTTGACAACCTTCATGATAGCACGATTTGTGATGGGCTTTCCAAGCTCAAAAGGGGGAGAGTAGGATTTGACCTTGGGGTCTCGCATGCGGCCACGCTGGTACGGGTCGAAGGATGCATAGTAGTTCCTAACGGTAACGCCACCCTCTGGAGGAGTCTGGTCGATGTCAAATTCTCGAGCTTCAACAGTCAAGTCTTGACCAGGTACGGGCCAGCCGTTGGGAACCTGCTTAAAGATGAGGCCTTTGTTCTGAACCATGATGATGTGATGATATGAAAATGAGGAAGTGATGCAAGGAAGCGGGGTATCTAGACCTAGATGATGAGTACTAAAGGAACAGTCTCAAAGATACGGCACTGGATATATAGGTGAAATTGCACAAGGGTCCGATTATAAATGTTAGTTGACTTTTTTCTCAAACACACCACGCTCGCTATGCCCTAGAAAGGGATTGCATCATCGTGTTCCAAGCACTATCGTTGGCCGCGTCTCGCCGAATGCCTTCTCGGACGAAACCATCAAGGCGATCTAAGGTTTTGCCTCGGCCAAGCAGGACAGCTATTGGACTGTTACGTAGGTGCTCCGAGAGAAATTTCTACGGGGCTTCGACAAAGACGTGGAGTGCCGGCTTTAGTGCTAAATTGGTAAAGTGCCCGAAGCAGAGATGCCGAGGCAAGTCGATTCAGAGAGGGCGGTAATTATTAATAGACAGCATCAACAATGGGGACGGAGGAACTAATTTTTCGTCGTTTCCAAATTTCCAGAGAAGAAAAGACAGATACGCACGCAAATGGAGAAGTACGTCAGGTTCAGGGTATGGGATCGGTGCAACTCTCGGTCCGGGGCGCGGTGGTGGTATGTATGTGTAGGAGTGGCCAATACGAGACATGACGATAAGAGGGGTCAATGTGCTGTTTAAGAGGAAGCCTTCGTACGACGATTCAGTGGCATGACTTATGCCCACAACCAAGTCAACATGTGTGAGATGTTTGTCTCGCATGGGAGTGAGGCAGGAATTGCGCGATATCCCGAAGTGCATCTATGCAGGCTTTTCCCTGCTCCTCTAGATTCTCGAGTGTGACCTTGACTCTCGAGAGATGGCATTTTTCAATTGCTGGTAGGTGAAGTTGACGATCTGCGCGCTCGTGATAAGTCTTTTAAATATACGAACGGTAGTTTAGGAACTCAGATGGCTGGTTTGGAAAATCGATACATTGGTGTGGCGATTTCAATAGTCGCTTGCGTACTCAGCATCGTATACACGGAGCTAAGGACGGCGGTTGGTAGTCAAATCCATTTATAAATATGCGAATTCTAGTGTTTTAGGAAACGGTGCTGCGATATACCCGAGTAGGAAAAACAAAGTATTGGAGTAGTATGCGCTGGGGACGCCTGATCCGCAAGGGCATGGCAGTTGTGCCGTCTGAAGCTCGGACCCGCGTCCATGTGCGTCACCTTCAATTCTCTAGAGATGGCTCCCGACCACCATAAACAAACGACGCTCCGCCCGCAGGCTCGATAGCTTGTTCATTCTTATCTTTGCGAAATTCCCACATACTCTCGCATACTCCTCGCTTTTGCAGACACGCAATTGGTTCGCTATGTCGACTCAGACCCCTTCCGATCCCCCGCCATCGTATGAAGAGACGAAGAAGCTGCCAAAGCCCGCCAACACAAACAGCTCGGGTCCTCCCGAACCATTGCGGCGCGGTCCGCCCCCCGTTCAGCCTCTAGATTTGCCAGCGTTGAATCTGCTACGAGGCAAGCGTGTGGTGCTGGCATCAGCCTCACCACGACGAAGACAACTGCTGAGCTTGGTATGTCCTGCCACAGCTCCGATGCAACCTCAACTGACTACCATCTAGCTTGGCCTAAAAGATGTCGAAATAGTGCCCTCGAAATTTGAGGAGAACCTGTCTAAGTCGCTCTCACCCTACGAATACGTCCTCCAAACAGCATCCGCAAAGTGTCAAGAGGTCTACCGCCGCGAAATTGATAATGTCGAGAAAGGCGAGCCGGCTCTCGTGATAGCAGCCGACACCATCGTAATAAGCCACGGTGGAAGGATACTGGAGAAGCCTCGCAGCCCACAAGATCACTTGGAGATGTTGAAGATGTTAAGAGACGAGGGTATACACAGGGTCGCTACGGCTGTAGTTGTTATGAGACCATTAGAGAATCCTGTCGACCCAGGTTACCGCATGGAGACACGTGTGGAGATAACGGAGGTCAAATTTGATCCTGAAGGTGCGTGTCCCTCCTTTTTAATACGTTTAATGCGTCTGGCTAATAGAAGAAGTGAGCGATGCAATGCTGATAGCCTACGTCCAAACCCGCGACGGCAACGACAAGGCAGGCGGCTACGGGATACAGACGGCAGGCTCGATTCTGATCGAACGCATCGAAGGTTCGCACGATAATGTCATCGGACTACCGTTACGCGTCACGCTCAAATTGATCGAAAAGGTCACCGAACCAGAGGAGGGACTTGATGACAGCATGGACAATATGTTCTCGCCTAGTGATGCCGAGGACAGCGACCTTTGAAGTAATATTGTAATACTAAAGAACAGATTCTCTCTGGGTATCAATGCCATACTCCTAGGTCCGACGATGGAGTAGTGGGAGAACGATAAACTCTTGCGCGATCGCCATCGGAACAGCGATGCTGAATGTCATGCAGCCATTGCTCTCGGCATCGATCCTCCCGCAGATCTTTGCACCGTACTGGTGGTGCCGTTCCCAAAGCTTCGGTACGAGTCCCGACTATGACTATCTCGCCACGGTAAGAGTTGGGCCATTATAGGCATTGGTCAATATGAGATTCGTCGATTGCCGTAGCAATTGCACGAATACTGTCTCCGAGTGGACATAAAGCCTCGAGCTTGAGAACACTTTTGTACACTACGTGAAGCTCATTTCACCAAGCAATCTTCACCAACATCTTTATCGTTTGCTTCTCTCGTTTGTCCTTCCCTTGGGGCTCCTCACGGGCGTATACTTCGCCTGTAAGCCTGGAGTCCAATCGGCCCAACCTTGGCTATCAGCTCGTGTTCGTTCAAATCTGCATCCACTCAGCTCGTTCACCGTGTACTCCGTACCCAATACCAAGATTCGCCAATCCCCTTCCCTCTTTCGTATCCTCCCATTCGTGCAGCTCGCCCAAGTCCCTCGCCAACCCGATAGTCCTGTTACACAAGCTCCCCAGCTGCCCGTTCTGCACAAAGTACCTCCAGATTGAACCTAGATCGACGTACGTGCGGGTGGATGGCGGGGCGGTCTGGACAGGCATTGCACGGATGATGCGCCTTACCTTGGCAGATGTGTACGCGAATATGAATTGGGGGCCGCAAGCGAAGGATGGCGGGACGCAAGGAAGGATTGGCTAGATTGTGTGCCTTGCAATTGAGTAGTAGGGATTTATATGCCGGAGGTGCCGCCAGGGCTGAGGCTTTTTGGACCTTTTGCCATTTTTTGTCTTTTTTGATCCACGTTAGGATATTGTTGATGTGCTAGTAGTGTATGCTACTACGGCTTGCGCATGCTCGGTCTGAAGATGTGAGCTGAGAATATTAATATTTTTACTTTTCAAAGTCGACATTCCCGTCGTAAAGATAGTAATGGTTCCTCTAAACTCGCGACTTCTCGTCGCAACCTTTCTCGCCCTTATCGCATCATCCGCGCAAGCAGACAAATGCGCCGCTCCACCACTCAACCTTCCATATCGCAATGTCTCGCTCGGACCCGGCGTCTTCGTCCAGGGAATTTCCATGCAGCTGGGTGACCCATGGCAACAAGTCGCTCTCACGCCCTCGCTCCAACTCGACTCGACGTTCATACCTCGATTCACGAACACGTGCGTGCATACCGCCGATATGCCGATGCCGTCATCCACGCCTACAAATTCTACGAAACGTTCCGTCAGTTTGTACAAGAGAGACGGCTACCCAGGCTCATTCGAAGAAAACAGTAGCGTGACCCACGGTAACGCGACGGTAGAAAATTGGGAAGAATCAAACTGGTGGGTTCGCTGCGGAGAGTTATACGGTGGGGGCTACTCTCCAAATACATCGCACAGCGCCTTTGAAAACGGAACAAACAATGGAAACCAGCAGTGGTGGTTGAACAAGGTGGGATACAAGGACTGGGAATTTATTACCGAGAACTGGAGATTTAGCGATTATATCGATCTCTATGAGGAGCGCAATGAGGCGATTCCGGAGAAGAGGAATATCAGTTCAACATTTATTCTGCCGGATGAGGGGGTGTTGTTCGGTGGGCTAGGGGGTAGTATGTTGGGGTTGACGCCGGGTTCTTCACTTATGCAGGATCTAGTCAAGCAGGAGATTGTGCCGTCGACGAGCTGGTCGCTCACGAACGAGTCGTTGTGTTTGGGATGTATCGATTCTTCGGCTTCGACGGGTCTATTTCAGACGTTTTCACCTGCGAATCGCGATGCGGACGATAAGCTTCCCTGCTTGATTCAGGCCAAAGTACAGAGTTTGAATTGGCATCCTCAGAGTAACAGTGAGGGCGCGACGCTTATCCAGTCCACGTTCACTGCTTGCATTGATCCGGGCGTCAAATTCCTCGTACTCCCTACCGAAGCACGAAATGCTTTCAAAAGTATAGTAGATCGAGATGTCAAGGGAGAATTCGAAGATTACGTCGCCTTCGAGGGCCCACCAAAGGAGGACATTGGTATCCTCACGTTCAAGCTGGAAGGCGGACTGGAGGTCAACGTTACGGTACCTGGTGCAGGCGACGCTGGCACGGACAAGTCAGGCGAGTGGAGAGTACCAATCGGTAAGGGAGGCTGGGGCGCATATGGAAACGAGACCTGGACATTAGGGAAGCCATTTACAGATCGTGTGGTGCTAAGATGGGATGGAGGAAAGAAAGAATACGGACTCGCAAACATCAACGAGGATCCAGACAGGAAAGAAGATTTGAAACCATTAGGTTGCGACGATTTTCCCAAGGTGGATAAGAGCATAGCGACTACACCTGGCACGGGAGTCATCGTCGGATCAGTCGTGGGCGGATTCATCGCTGGCCTTGCCTTCGCCATGGGCGGTCTCTTCTTTTTCAAGCGAGGGCAAAAGGGCGTAAAAACAAAGTACGAACCCTTGGGCGACACCGTACCCATGACGTCTATTCCGAGCGATCGACAGAGCTGGATGTCTGGCGGGGCAAGCGGCCCACCGCCTAGCATACGAGAAAGCATGAGGAGTCAGATGAGCTCACGGACTGGGGAAGTGAGCGTGATCTCGGAACCGCAGCTTGTGGCTGATAATGCCTTGTATGAGGCGCCTGAAGGGGGCACGGCCATGCCGACTAAGCGGGAGAGGGTGGAGATGTGGAGTCCACCGTTGCGGTGACCGATATATAACGATTTCAAGTACATTTTCATGCGCCAAGCAGAGCAATTCATTCATGAATAATATCGCATTGCTGACTCAAGCTCAAGGTCTTGAAGTGAAGAGAGAATGGAAAGCCCTTTCCAATGCTCCATGCATGAAGAAGACCTATACTGTTGAAAACCAGACAGCTCTAACGTCTCAAACCTCCTGGAATGTAGACGCTAGCTTCCAAGGTATATGGATTTGGTCAATTGGGGTACTTGCACAGCTCCGTCTTTCGGCTCTGGATCGATGAGGGTACATGTCGTGTTGCATAACAAAGTTCCGGCTAACGGCGTCTTTCCAACACATGTTGGGTCAATGCCGATCGCACCCAAAGTGCATAGTAACTGTACTCGCGTCCATCCAAGGCCTTGGCCTTTCTCTTCGGCCGAGAGTTGCGACATCCAGCGGGCTGTGCGGACGCCACATGGTAGACACCTGCTTCAAAGGATTACCGGCTGTCGATGTCTGTCCAGTCGACTTCCGATCTGCAGCAACATCCATCCAGACCCCCGCAGTACTTCAATACATCTCGTACGCAGCGCTGCACGGCTACTGCGCTTTCCATAATCTTTCCGTCCCCACCCTCGATGAGACATGGGCCGAAATCGACACTATTCTGATTGAAACGAGGGCAGCTGCTTGAAATATTGTATATGTTGTCCTTGTATACATAGAATGGCTGCTGACGCGACGGCAGTGAAATGCTCGGGCTCTTTGGGACGAAAATGGAAGATTTCTGTATGAGAGTGACTAATAGGGGATTACGCAGAGAGAATCGTCATATCTCATGTGATATGGATGCATTGATGTGGCTAGTCCCTTCGATTGTACCAGTCCAAATATAATGCTACTGCTAGCTGGTCTATTATGTCTATTACTTTCCTAGTGATGAGGTATGCTCTATATTCGATTTCTTTACTCGCAGCTAGTTCCTAAACTATAAAATTGATGTAGTCCAATTCTTCTTGCAGTCGGTCACCAGGCATGCGTACTCTATGCCAGGACCCAGCGTTTCCCAGGATCAGCCGAGTGCATGACAGCCAAGCCAAACAATGGGTGATATGGAGTCATGGCCCATAAAGGGCGCCTACTTTTTTTTTCTACATTTCAATTTTTACTTTCTTTCACTGCTTAACTGGGTAGTGCTAGAAGGTGCCCTTTACTATAGAGATGCCTTCCTAATTTCTTCTCTAATCTGTATCTTAGTATGAGTTCACTTAGCTATAACAAATTTTAAGCTTTATCTCTCTTCCCTATATATATACCTAGTTCCAAAGTTCAGATCTATCAGTACGTTCTTTATTCCTTATATTATGAGTACGAGGCTTTGCGAGCGATGTTATTCGGGTGCGTTTTGATGCAAGACTTGGAGATTTAGTGCGCGGGAGAGGTGGAGTCGGGTGATGGCGAAGTATACGGCTTAAGGAAAGATAATTTTTGAGGGTTGTGTAAGAATCTGCTATGATAATGCACATCACTCATAATACAGGAAAAAGAGTATTTTAACTTTGGACATGTGCCTCTACAATGTCTTTGTTATATTGCAAGGCTGTGGTTTAAATTCCCTCTTACACAGGGTCAGACGTGCGAAATACACCCCGACTGTCAAAATACTTCTCAGGCCCTCTCAGAAGATTTTAAACATATAGGTAATGTATTTCTGACGTTGAAGAGATAGGCCATACACTATAGTATGATAGACTACCTAACACTAGCCTCTACTATAGAATATACTAAATCTCCTCATCAGAGCTTTCATCCCAAAGAACCCGCCTCTCAAATTCGTCATCCCAGCATTGCTCAATTCCATCTGAATCAACGCATAAGGTCTTTAGTAACTTTTGAAAATGATCCCAGATAGCCACGAAGTCCAAGTGACCGTCCTCTTCCTTTATTTCCTGTATTGGATCTGCACCGTTATTTCCTCTCGCCTCTTGGAACCTTTCAATGTATCTATGAGTATGAAAATACATAGATGAGAGCTTACACTTCCATTCGCTTGTTGTCGCAAAGGGGAATGGTTTGTTATCGTTTCCAAACTGGTAATGCAAGTTGCACAAGTCGGCAACGAGGTATGCTTGCTTCAGGGTCATAGATTCGAGTTCTGAATCCCATTCCGAGCGTTCAATTTCCATCATCCTCCAGAGATAGTAAAACGTGCGAATGAATCTACGACGCTCAGAGGGAAGTATTCCTTTTGGACGTCGGCACATTGGATAGTGCTGGTAAGCCAATCTCCAGGGTGCCTGTACTTTGATGCTAGACGCAATTCTCTCATTGAACAGCTCGGCAGCTGCCTTGACCAACTCGGATATACGAATGACCTCGATTACGTCACCGATCGAGTATGGTCGGCTAATACACGAACATTTCTTGTGGAATATGCGAGCATGTCGTTCGCACGGGATGTTGCGTGGTGCAAGGTGAGTGTACACCAGGTCGGCATGACGCTCCAGGATTTGTCTAAATCTTTGACACGTACTCGCTACAGCGAAACTATCGCGAAAAGAAGGTAGACGACAGAATATTTTGAGAATCAGTTCCGTAGGTAAGGCTTCAAGACTCATGATCGAATGAGCAGCTAGTGTTGTGGGTGATCTGGGTAAAGTAGAGGAACGGGCTGAGGAAATAACGTAACAAGCTTCCTAGGATTAGTTCATAGTTTCTACGCCGCCTACGCCACAGCTCAGCCATGGTTGCAGCCCCGCCGCAACTAATAAGTTTCAAGTTCAGCGATAAGTATGAACAAGCTTGCTAAGGCTTTCTCGCCCTATTCTTGGTTTGCTTAATTGTCAATGCGCGTCTTACTGTCGCAGACGCCGTTCCAAGCTTCACTACTGGATGTGACTTCTGCCTTTGGCAGAGTTCGCAGTTCGCAATCAGGAACACAGGACGCGCGACGAGAGCTAAGAGAGCTCAATCGGGCGGAATTATCGACAATTACGTTGCACTACGAAGACGACTCCTGAATTGCTTGATTCCTCTGAGGTCGCAGATGAGGGTGCTCGAATATGGAGTACCTTAGAAATAATTTCATCATGTTTTGGACAAGGCATGATTGACACTCACTCTGGCTGTGGAATGAACAGTCTCTTGAAACAACCAACAATGACCTCGAATCTGATCCGTTTACAAACACCATTATTTATCCCGATGATTATAATCAGGCCTTCTACTAAATACACGATAATGACATACCTTGGCACATGGTCATTTCCCTTGTAGTATCTGCCGATTTACGTCGCATTGGCACAGCTTAGAATGACGGTACCTGCCAACTCTTTAGGGAGCGGACACGTTCAGGACACATGAATCCAAAAGTTCCTTGCCTTCAAGGCTGGGCTGTACATCAACCTGGGTTTATACCACAGCTAGCCAACGGGGATCGTGAGAGAGAAGGTGGAAAGCAGACAGTTGAACTAGATACCACCATTCTCTTTTGTTATCAAGTTTTGTGTGGAGCAAGCGCTACGGATCAAGACTAGGCGCCCAAGAAATGGACAAATTTGAAGCCAACAGTACTCTTGGACGGCGCCGCACCTGGACCCAGACATCTGGCCAGGAAGATAAAGCGCCCCCCGGCACGGGAGGCGTAGTGGTGATAATGTTTCTTCCTACCAGTTGTACTCGTCATGTCGGCTTCTCATTAGACTAGCTCAAGGTCTAGAAATCTGAGCATATGTGGCTTCCACAGGTGAACCATTTTTAGCATATCTTCTGAAGTTAAAATAGGGTCTCTACGGAGGAGAGAAGCTTGAACTCACACTCATTTTCAGTGTTTCAACGCAACGGTCCTCATACAAGGGGAACGAATCATGCATGTTCTTTCAGCTAGTCGCGCTACTATCTTACTCCTTCTCCCTCTTTACTTTCCCCCAACTACAATCGCTGCATGGTGGCAGCCCTGCAACTGTTGTGATGACGATAGTTCCGACGATGGCCCACCAGCTGTGCCTGTGTTTGTGAATCCTACCTTGGACGGACCCACACCAGATGGTAGTGCAGGGATCGGTATTGAACTCGAATCTTCTAATGTTCGATTCGGAACAAAAAAAACATGCAGCGAGGATCAATTCAACTCTCTTAAAGGTAAAAATGTTGGACGTTCAGGGCAAAACAATGTCTGGATGCTTACAGGAGACACCACTTTGGTCGGGCGTCAGCGTCAGCTTAATGCGGAATACATCCTGGATGGCACACAGATAAAACTTGGCTCAGGTGACGCAGCCAAATATGCCGCAGAGGTTGCGAATGACTTCGTAGGTATCCTGAACCCCTCTATCACTCATTTAACCTTACAGATATAGAACACGTGGAAACCCTACAAGGATATGGTTCCTAACGAATTGAACATCGAAGGCAGCGACTGTAATCCCTGGGAAATCATCAAGCCCGAAGAACAAGAAGAACTTAGTGATGTTTCTTGGGCCCCTCAGATCACTGTTCCCATGCCGCTTGAGGCAATTAACGATCTCTTTCTAAAAACCATCTCATATCAGGAATCCGCGCTATTGCCTAGTACCAGAATCCGGAAGATGGCAAGCTTAGACATAGTCCATGTTACTAGGGACTTTTTCCAAGCCAATCCGAATGGCATGAGCGCAGACGACGTCAAAGAGGATGCGATGGGGTTTCTCTCTCTGGTACTTTCATACGCAAAGTACGCAGACAAGAGCATAACAAAAGACCAGAGCGTTAAGAAATTCACCTCGATGATGCCTCGCACTGACTTTACTTCGATGTACAATTCTATTAGTCCGAACCTGAATCTCAAGGGAAGATTATACGATCTCATCAAGAAGCTTGCGTGCTACCAGAATACGGACAGTGGGCAAAGCATTAGGTAGAACAACTGCAACATAATATTCATAGAGCTTTTAGGGCTAACGTATTTCCCAGTATCGACTCAAAATTTTGCGAAGGGACTGTGGAGAATCCGAAGGTCAAGGACAAAGTTATGGACGAAGAGACTGTTGCCCAAGGTGATGAAGGAGATAAGAACGATGTGATAAGTACAATAACGATAAAGGATTGGATCGACAGCATAGAAAACGGCGATTTGCCAGATAAGCTTACAGTGTTCGATAGAAAGACTGATAGTTCCGTTGGAGGTCTAGGGGCGAAATTCGAGAAAGTCCTTGGTACGGACCGTTCTGTTCCCCTATTTGAGTTCAGAAGACTTCCAAAAGTAAAGACACCCGGAATTCAAGACATGGTCAAGAAAGCCGAAGCTGAGATTGTCAACTATCATCGGACTCACGCAAATGCTCCACGTTCGATGAAACCGAAGACTGACGTGAAGTACTCTCACATCAAACGGGGTGGATCATCGGGTTACTGTACACCTCACAGTGCAACTTCAAAGACATCGCAAACACCGACTCCAACGCCACCCCCTAAACCGTCTTGCAAAATCCAATATGACGACCCTGGCCAGGGAATTAACCAAATGGGCTGCATTTGCGGATCCACTACACTTCCACTGCTCACTCTCACCACCTCAGCGAGCGAAGCCCAGAGCTGTGACTACACCGCATGGCCTACTTCCAGCCAGGCAAATCCCATCTCATTACCAACCGAAACTTGGACCGACAACTGCCAAGCATGTACTAGAGTAGGCGGCTTTGTAGACACACCTAGTTGCACCTCGATGAGTGGGTGCACACCCACTGCGGTGCCCACCCCGACGATTGTAACCCATCTCTCCAACAACTCCATCCCCGTCGGCGCTGCGAACAACAAAAACAACGGCAGCGACCTCCGCCAGACCATGTTCACCAAACTCCAAGGTCTTTGTCCCACGGGCGGAAATTGCGATACCACCCCGGACAGTGCATCCATCGACAAGATTGCCATGATATTACACGAGCCCGGCGACACGGCAGGAGAAGTCGTTTACGAAGATATCCGCTTCACCATCAAGTACGCAAAGTACAGCAGTGCGAACAGGAGGGATCAAATGCTGGCCGCAGCCGTTGCCAACTGGCAACAAGCCGTCGCCAAAACGTGCGCCACGGTCAAGTACCAGATGCCCTCGGACAACGGCATCATCCCGGACTGCCAGAAGGTCACGCCGCCCATAAAAAGAGCCGTACCGGCAGACAACGACCTCGCAAAGAGGACACCAGGCGATCCTCCCCAAGCAGAAGAGCCTTCCCCTTGCGTCTACGACGGAACCGTCTGCGCAGGTCCCGATTACATAGGTAAATCTCTCGAGTCCCCCAGTCCTTTCTCACTTGCACGTTTCACTGACCTTGTGACACACAGACATAGAGTTGGACCCAGCAACCGACTTCATGGGCATAGAACTCTCGCTGAAACTAGACGATGACAAGGACACGGCCATTGGTAGATTCATATGCGAGCTCGTCATAGATGCCTTGGCCGACGCTGTCATGTCGGTGCTACCGGAAGTCGTGCCTGCGGAACTCATGGCCGAAGTCGAGTTGCAATCGCTGTGCGAGGGGCAGAGTGGATGAATTAGTAAAGGGTTGCTTCGACGTGTGTAAGGGACTTTTTTAAGCAGGGTATTTTGTTATGTATGAATGTATGTATGTATGTATATCTAAGTCTTTTTTTACATTAGAACCCCTTAGTAATAACTAAATTTTTTTTTTAAAAAAAAAACAACAACTAATTCTAAAGAATTGCAATTGGAATATTAGTACAATTAGCTTACCCATTATATGGCTATTTTCCTTTTTCTCTCTCTCCCTTCACAGAAGATCCCGTGATACGTCAAGAAAAGGAATATATCTATATAAATTAAGATCTGCAATCCAGCCAACATGCTTTGGCTTGGCTGCTCCCTCGTACCTTCCTAAATAGGCTATCAGCAAGCAAACACGAAGGAGTGGGGTACCTACAACCAAGTATCAAAACGGCCAGCCAAAAAAAAAAGTCTAGAAGTTCCCCGTCTTTGCAGTGTGATTGTTTTACCTTCTTGCCTACTGCACTGCATCTAAATGACCAACTAGCCCAATCGCACTCCCAACAATGAGGCTCCCTCCTCTCCACCAAAGAATAGCCGCATCACTCTTGCTCTGTACAACAATAATAATAACAACAACAACAGCCCACCCATTCCCCCCACACCCCAAGCTCTCCTGGTCCCTCACCCAAACCCACAGCACCCAGCAATTCCGCGGCCTCGCCCCCGTGTCTAGCACCACCGCCTGGGTCGCCGGCACAAACAGCACCGTCCTGCGCACCACAGACGCAGGCACCACATGGACCGACGTCTCCCCTGCGCTGGCGCCCGGCGAGAACACGACAACCTACCAGTTCAGAGACGTCCAGGCGTGGTCCGCGCGCTCCGCTGCCGTGCTGTCCATTGGCGAGGGCGCCGCAAGTCGCATCTATGTGACGCGCGACGGGGGCAAGACGTGGAAGAAGACGTTTGTGAATGATGAAGAGGCTGCGTTTTACGACTGCATGGCTTTTGAGGGCAGGCACGGGATCGCGCTTAGCGATCCTGTGGAGGGCAAGTTTCGACTCATCGAGTCGTGGGATGCTGGCTTGACTTGGAGGGTGGTCTCGCCCGAGGGGATTCCGCCTGCGCTGGCGGGGGAGTTCGGCTTCGCGGCGAGCGGGACGTGTGTTGAGGCGGTGGCGGGGCGGTGGTACATTGCGTCTGGGGGTGTGGATCCAGGCCGGATCTATAGAAGCGGCGACGCGCATCGCTGGGAAGTGAGCAATGGGTCGATTGCGGGTGGGGCGGCCGCAGGTGTTTTCAGCGTGCGCTTCCGCGATGCAAACGTGGGTGTTGCCGTGGGCGGCGACTATGAGAAACCTACCGGGAACGTGAACAATGCAGCGTGGTCCAAGGACGGCGGCGCGACGTGGCACAAAGCTGAGAGTTTTCCGGGCGGGTATCGCTCTGGGGCGGCGTGGGTTCCTGGGAGGAAGGACGTGGTTGTTGCGGTGGGGACTTCGGGGTCTGATGTTAGTTTTGATGGGGGGAGGAATTGGAGGGGGATTGATAATGGGACGTTTGATGCGGTTGAGTGTGTGAGGAGGGATTTGTGCTGGGCGTCGGGGGCGAAGGGGAGGGTTGGGAGATTGAAAATATCGGGATTATAGCTTTGTGATTGATTGGGACTGAAAAATTCGCTATGAGCTAGCTATTTTGTCATGTGTATAATCCGTTGGATGTACACCTCGTCCGTTCCATTGGGATGCATAAGACCACTGCAGACTTTTGCGGTGACTATTGACTTTTGATGATCGCCTAGTCGTCCTTGTCACCTTCATCCTTCATGTCGAGGTCTTCCACGTAGATCAAGGACCTCTCTGCTCTCGGGTCGTATTCGTCGTCCATGTCGCTCTCGTCGCTCTTGTCATCCTCGTCGAACTCGTCAGACTGATCTTCTCCCGTGGAACTGAAACACATTGAAGTCGTCTTCCCCATCGTCTTCCCCGTCGCCGTCCTCATCATCCTCGTCCACCTCTAGCCGCAATGACTGTTCATAGATGAGGGAAGTAATTGCTCCACTCCGGCGTCTTGTAAATATCTTCCGGTGCCCGTCTCAAACTGATAAACGCCTCCACTACGATATACACTCTTGCCGTGATGAAAAGCGGCGTAATGATGAAGGCACTCGTCCACTTTACTTTGGGATTGTTCCGGAAGAAGTGCTCTAGGTTCTCAAACGCCCTGATATTCTGGCTTGCGAGGAAGAAGAGCGCGAGAAAGACACCGGTAGCCCCTGTTGCCAAGGCGCAAGCAATCCAGAGCCAGCGTTCAGCCTGCGTGGGGAAGTAGTCGTTCCAGGCTGAGAGATGGAGACCACCGTATGCGGTGCCGGCGAAGGCGACTACCGACTTGAGAGCATCGCGGTGCACGTTGACACTGCCTAGGTAGCCGAGTCCAAGGAAATTGGGGATGTGGTCGGCGACGTAGATGAGTTCTCCAACCCAGGTGCCGATCGAAGAGAAGGTGAAGAAGAACTTCTTGTAGTTGTTGTCTGTTCGTTTTTCGCACTCGGCCCATAGCTCGTCGACAAGCACATTGGCCAGGCGCCAGCGCTCAAGAGCTTGCTCGGAGAGGGGCGCATGCTTGTCGCAATCTTTGAGGGCTCGCCGACAGTACACCCTGGAATGCGTCAGGCCGTCGTTTGGCTGTTGCAGTTGGAAGAAGATTGCATGTTCGGGGGCCACCTTGAATGACTTTCCATGGATTACATAGCCAACATCGTGATCCAGGGTCTCTCCATCCACGCCCATTTGGAAATTCTCCAACGGCCCGATGAACTTTTTGGGGTCTTGGGCGCCTATGGAACCGACGGAGAAGTGTGTCTTGTGCGGCTTCTGGATGACTTCTTTCTTCTCCGTTGTCGACTTGTCTACACCGGCTGCAGTAGGCGACTTTGGCGTCTTTGGCGACCTTGGAGACTTTGGCGATATTGGCGACAATCGTTCATCTCTTTGTCCCGGTGGAAGGTACGACATACAACGCATCTCGCTGATGAAATCATCATGATCCCAGCAGATGGGGCTGCACATGTACATGGTGGCAATGAATTTATCCATCCATTCTTGTTGGCGAAGAAGCGTGGGATCCTTGATGTCGAGTGGCTTGCTCCACCACAGGGCATAGAGCGCAAAGGCGCAGACAACATGGCCCATGGTGTTGATCTCGAGCAAGGTGACGGGTAGGTGTTGATTGACCCGCGCCAAGGTTTGCAAGATGAACCATCCAGCTTGCAGGACGACGAGAAATTTCGCAAGGCCATCAGCCTTGCTCTTATCGCGAACCTGGTTTTCGGGAACATCTGGTAGCCGGCCCAGGAAAGACATTAGTCGAACGCCTTCTGCAGTCATGCTCAGTCGGGGATTGCCCTTGATATAGTCCCCGGTCTCAATTCGGATGCCTCCCATGACCGCAAAGTAGCATTGCGTGATGCTCCACTCTCTCAGTTGTTGCTCGGAGCTCCAGGCTGGACTCGTGCCCTGAAACAGTCAGCCTTGCTACCATCGTCAACACCAACCCTCCAAACGCACGTTTTCTGTCCGAAATTTGACATCCTTGCGTATTTCAAGACACAACCATCTCGCCGTCAAGTATTGAGCGAATGCAGTGGACACGACTAGCTCGGGCGCAAAGATGCCGAGCAGGATCCAGCGCAGGCGTCTCGCATTGCGCTCTCGAAGCCTAGAATCTTCCGTGGGCACATTCAGATGCAGTGCGGACCAGACGCAAATCGTCAAGGTCAAAATGCAGCCCAGAATCAAGTCCCAGGTGCCGCGAAAGTTGGGGGCCTCGTACCACGTGGTCAGTGGTGCCTCATCTGCTGAGGCGACTCTTCGTGCGAAAAGAAGCGCGGTGAAGAGGAAAAGAAGCATGATAAACGGCGCATGTTCGAAGAGACGAAGAGAATGAAGAGGCAGAAGAGAAGAGAGAGCGTAGAGAAGACATAATTCTTGAGACAGGAGGATTCACAGCTGAGGCGTGTTCACCTTGTCCGCCACAAGGCTGCTGCAGGGGTACACGGAAAAGCGGCGCGACTCGTTCAATCAGCGACACTCGAATGCACAGGGGCGCCTCGAAGGTACAGCGTTGGGGTCCAGAACTGCGATTTCTCTGATGCCAACGCCATGGCGTTTTCCACGTTTGAATGCAGGTGCAATTTAAAGTGCCGGCCTAAGAGTTAGGGTAAATGCGCGCTTGTCGTCGTCGGCTAGCTGGCGCTAACCGAAAATCGACTCGACTACGACAGATTGTAGAAGAGGTGAACATCAAGTACATAGACAGTAGTAGATGAGGAGCAAATGGAGTTTACTGTGGAGTTGGACGATGGTGTTGCAATATTGCGGCCGGCAACCCTAGCTTCTCCCCGCACCCGGTGAGGGTCCGTGCGCGGCTGGCCTCCGGATCAGCTACAGCACCTCGACAGCATATAGTGAGGCTAAGATTCAGGAACACCCGAGAAGCCTGCCCCACGAGCCGAAGAGGGCACCGGGTGTGGTGTACCGCGGTGAAAGTGGTGCCGCGGTTTCGGTGTGGCCTCTGAGGACACGGAGGCCGGTGGATGGTGGGGACCCGAAGCCGTGACCGTGTGGCTTTTGAGGGTATCAACTTGAAGGATATAAGATGCTGTGAGAGCTTGCGTAGACGTGGAGAAAATACAATCTCGGGATTACATTTACAGAAACACTTCAGTCTACATTTGCCCTCTACAAACGATATCATCAGCACCATGGCCGAAAAGACGAAGCTTACCTTTGAAGGTGAGTTCACACTACTGTTCCGGATGTTCGGAACTGACCGAGCGCAGATGTGATGGGCTGCCAGGCGGCATGCTACGAGTGGGCAGATAGCTACGACAGCAAGGTAGGACTGGCCTGGAGTATCATTGAAGCTGGTGATGGTGATCTGACCTAGGCAGGACTGGGCTCGGCTGAGCCGGTGCATTGCACCGACGCTCAAGATCGACTACCGCTCCTTCCTCAACAAGGAGTGGGAAGCCATGCCGGCTGAGGAGTTTGTGGCCATGGCATCAGACCCGGCGGTGCTGGGGAACCCGCTCCTCAAGACACAGCACTTCATCGGCGGCACACGGTGGGAGAAGATCTCGGACGAGGACATGGTGGGCTACCACCAGCTGCGAGTGCCGCACCAGAGGTACACGGACGAGACACGCACCAAGGTTGCGGTCAAGGGACACGCCCACAGCTTCAACAAGCACTGGTACAAGAAGGTGCAGGGGGAGTGGAAGTTTGCGGGGTTGTGCCCGGACATTAGGTGGTTTGAGTACGACTTCGACAAGGTGTTTGCAGAGGGGCGCGACAGCTTCGGCGAGGCCAAGCAGGCGTCGGGCATTCCCGCGACGGCGTAGGGGTGGAGGGCGGAGGACGGAGGACGGAGGACGGAAGGGTGGAAGGGTGGATGTGAGGTTGTGACGAAGTGATGAGTGACGGGCTTGGGCTTACGGCGTTTGGATGAGACAGTAGTGGCATTGTACTGCAGGATACCAACAAAGCAACGTATACGAATATTCCACTGTTTGGTGCTCCAGGTGCTCCAGGTGCTCCAGGTGCCCAAGGTTTCGGCTAGGCGGTGGAAGAGCAGGTGAAGTGATGGGGGAGTGAGGGGTGAGGGGAGGGCGGCGTCTGATTTGCCCGCGGTGGGCTGTACCTGCCGGCACTACGGGGGCGCGGGTATTGAGGATGCATCTGCACTATGCACTCTGCACTCTGCACTCTGCAAACTGCGAACTGCGAATTGCGGCGTCGACGGTCCTGCATCCACGTTCGTCTCCGGCCAACCTACTTGGTTTGCGCGGACGAACCGTGGTGGGGCTAGTGGATCGATAGCAGCAGGGCGAGGACAGCGGGTCGTCGGTAGCTGCAGGAGAGTGAGCCAGTGGCAAGGCGTGGAGGGCCCGTTGACGAAATCCAGCGGCGCCGGCGTCGCTGCACTCGGCGCAGCTTGCGGACACAAAGGCGGCGGTTTCTGCAAGCATGAAACAAAGAGAGGGCGGCGAGTCGACGCGGTGCGTGCATGTGCGTGCTAGCCGTGTGCATGTCGTCAACATCAAGGGCCGGGAGGTGGTGCCTGTGTGGACGGATGGCAGTGGGATTAGCAAGTGCTGGGAGGTGATGGGGTGGCCACGGCGTCATGCGGGTCATCGCCGTCGAGGGACGAGGGACGAGGGACGACAGATGGACGGCAGCAACGGGCAGGGGCAGGCCTATTAATAACGCAGATCGTGCAGACGCGAGCAGGCGATTGCAGGCGAGTGCAGGCGAGGGCAGGGCGAGGGCAGGCCCCGAACGGCGAAGGCGATCTGGCCGGGCTGCACGTCGCAAGTGTGCGCTCAGGGCTGCCACGCTGAGGAGTGCGACCAGCCAACAGCGTCGCCGGGATAAATGGAAGGCATCGAAGATCCGGAAAGCTTGATTCAGCCCGCCGGCCGATGCGCCGTCGCGTCCCCAGGTTCGGCGCAGGCTCGTTACCGGCGGCCCAGCCAGCGAGCGGGCGAGCGAGCCAGACAGACTGCGAGCCAGCCAGCAGCGAGCCAGCCAGCGGACGCGCGCCCAGTCGTCCAGTTGTCCAGCGCCCAGCCCCGTCGTGCCGTGCCAGTGAGGCCAGGTGAGGTGCCCAGCGAGGCCCTGTGGCCCTGCCGTGGCCGTAGCCGTAGCCGTGGTGCCGTGGTCGGTGGTGGGTGCCAGTGCTCCCACATGACTGCGGCGGCGGCTTGCCCGGCACCGCAGCACTCGCCGCCGCTCCTCCTCCTCCTCTTCCTCTGCTGCCGCCGCCGCCCTCCTCTCTGCTACTAGTAGAAAGCCGCCGGGGTGCGTTCATCATCTGCTCGCTTTTCTCCTCGACCCCACCCCACCTCTCTCGTCCATCCGCGCCCTGCTCGCTCTTCCGCAAGCCTGCCCTCCCACCCCCCCCTCTCCCCCGTTGCGTGCGGTGCTACTCGCCTCTCTCTTCCCTTTGCGTGGTGGTGTTTGCCTTTTGGCTGCTGGGATTGCGCTCGTCTTCTGTGCTCCGTCGCTGTTGGCTCTTTCGGTGCGTACCTACCTTGCCCACCTCTCAAATTTCTTCACGTCTTGGCGCTGCCCGCACACTCGCGCATCCGCACCGCCGCCTGCATGCGAGCTGCCCGCCCGTCACGCCCTGCTCCATGCCCTCGCCGCCGTCGTCCGCCCTCAATTGAGGTCCCGGATGCCTGCGTGCGCGCGTCGTGCTGCCCTTCCCCTCCCCCTCCGAGTGTGCGCGCCGCCAGCTGACCGCGCGCGCGACCCCGTCGTGGCCCGTCGTCTCCGTCGTCTGGCGCGTCGTCGCACAGCTTCACCCACGACGCACGCAGCAGCAGCAGACAAAGGCACCGCCGCGGCGGGTGCGAGCTACATGTCGCCTGCTAGCTGCCCTCCGTGCGACCGCTCTCGATGCCCACCCCATGTGACTACCTAGTGCCACCAGACTAACCGCCCGCGCAGATTCGCGAGACTCGTTCCTATCTCTCTCGAGCTTCACCTTCCGCCACACCTCCACGGCTTCTCCTTCACACTCTCTCAGTCTCGGCGCGTCCCCGGAGTTCTGTCGCAGTCTTAACCGGGTCTCTTTACGGCTTCCACCGCGGCTAGTCTGCCTCTCTTTCGACTACAGCTCTAGCGTCTTGCGCCTGTGCTCTGCTGCTCTCCCCGTCCGCTCTCAACCTCATCCCCGGCTTCTGGTGATAGAAACCACCACCCGGCTTGCTTCGGTAAGTGCAGCCCGCCCAACCTCACCACTCAGCCCTGCGACCTTCGCGCCATTCCATTTCACCGACGCTAACTCGATACCTGTGCCCAGACCGGCTTTTAGCACCTCCGCTTCTTCTCCACATACTTAAGACAACACTCTTATTCCCCAGTTCTCCGCCATCATCAGATCTGCCTCTCGCTTGATCTTGTTGCAAATATGAGTTTCAATAACTACGACTCTTTCCAGGGCCAGCCCGCCAGCGATCAGGCTGGCGCCCCCGCGCCCCAAGCCGAACTTGGGCAGCCTTTGGACACTTCTACACCTGGTTTTGCTGCTGGCAACATGGGTGCGCCTGGCTCTTCGCCGCAGGAAGGCCAGCAGGATGGTAGCGGCAAGACGACCCTCTGGTGAGCTTTCCCTGCGTGACCACTGTGGCGCAATGCACATGGCCGACGGCCGCGCGGCGCATCACCTAGACACATGGCTTACATTGCGTAGGATGGGCGAGCTCGAGCCTTGGATCGATGAGAACTTTGTGCGCTCCATTTGGTACAACATTGGCGAGAATGTCAACGTCAAGATGATCCGCGACAAATTTTCTGGGTAAGCGTGCAAATGGGAATGCGCCTGTCCGATTGCTGAAATTTACGTAGAAGCAACGCTGGCTACTGCTTTGTCGACTTTTCCAGCCCCGCCGCCGCTGCCAAGGCTCTCACGCTGAACGGCCAGTTGATCCCCAACTCTAACAGACCTTTCAAGCTCAACTGGGCGTCTGGTGGTGGTCTTGCCGACCGAAGGTCAGTCGATCAAATCTCACGTGCGCCCGTTGTTAGTGTGCTGACTTGGTGCCAGCCGCGATGACCGTGGGCCTGAATACTCCATCTTCGTCGGTGACCTCGGCCCCGAAGTAAACGAATTTGTTCTGGTCCAATTGTTTCAAAACAAGTACCCTTCATGCAAGTCCGCCAAGATCATGTCGGATCCCATCTCTGGCATGTCTCGCGGCTACGGTTTCGTGCGCTTTGCCAAGGAGGAAGACCAGCAGTTGGCTTTGACCGAAATGCAAGGCGTCTACTGCGGTAACCGACCCATGCGCATTAGCACGGCCACGCCCAAGAACAAGAGTGGCGGTCCTGGTGGTCCGGGCATGGGCATGCCTCAGCAGGGTGGCCCTCTCGGCATGTACTCCATGGGCGCTGCTCCTCCCATGGGTTACTACGGTGCGCCGCAGCCCATGAACCAATTCACCGACCCCAACAACACCACCGTCTTCGTCGGCGGTCTCTCTGGCTACGTCACCGAGGATGAGCTCCGCTCCTTCTTCCAGGGCTTCGGCGAAATTACCTACGTCAAGATTCCCCCTGGCAAGGGATGCGGCTTTGTCCAATTCGTCCAGCGCCATGCTGCCGAGATGGCCATCAACCAAATGCAAGGCTACCCCATCGGAAACTCTCGCGTTCGTCTCTCGTGGGGCCGTAGCCAGAACAACTCGGGCCCTGCTGGCACCCCTTACCGCCCCGCTCCCCCACCTCCGGTCTTCCCCCAGATGGGCATGGCGCCCTCTCACCCATACGGCAATTTTGCTCCCATGAAGGTAGGCGATGTGCTTCGCTACGCTGCCGACGAGCTCTGACTAACTAGTTGCAGTAAGCACATTCTTTCTCCCTTTCATTGCACGGCGCTGCTCAATGATTCATCCGGTTGGCTTCATCGATGACCCTTCTCACGACTGCCTGTAATGAATTAGCGAAATCTGGTCTTACTTTCTTCCCGGGCGGCTCTCAAAAGTTTCAATTTGATGACACCACAATTTTTGGGATGTCTTTAGAAGGGGACTTTGTATAACAGCTACCGCCAGTCTATGTTACTGGCTTCGTACGGAATTGGGTTGTAGCTAGTGTTCTCTCTGCCATTTGGGTCGGATGCTTTCTGCCTTTCCTTATGAGTGCGCATGATTGGCATTCTCCAATCGACAATTCTTTCTATGTTTTGGGTGCTTCCTGACGATTCGACTTGCCTTGTTGCCTTGTTTGCGCCGCCCGTTTGTTGAGAATAGAGTCGTTGTCGGGTGGATCGCTTTCGTTTTTTTCTTTTGTGTGTCCATGGACTATTAGTGCTAACAGTGGGAATAGTCCCTACACGGCCCAGATTCAGCAATCCTCGCTCCCCGCAATGCCGACCGGCGCACCCAACGGTCGTGCCCCTCCGGGCATGCCCATGTCCCCTGATGGATTGAGTCCTACAGGGCTTGGGATGAACGGTTCTGGAATGGTACAAAATGGAGCCAATGGAGAGGGACACGAAGGCGCATTTTCTCAGCAACTCCCATAGGTCTTCGAGCGTTCTCGCCTTGATGCCCGTCGTTCCACTTTGATTGCAGATTAGCCTTCTTCGACCATTTACTTCGATCTCTCGATACTCAATGCTTGAACAACGCACTTGGACCGATGTGATTCATTTGTTCAGCTCGACCGTTCGCGAATATTCAAGACCCTCCGTACCGTACCGTACCGTACCGTTACCCCTCCTTCGACCCCTTTCGACCTTTATTTAGCATGGCGTCTGGCGTGGACCAAGAATACCCAAAAGAATGGATTGATTGAGGGATATTTTTGCATGCGCATGCATTTATTAGAGGTTGCATTGGCCCTCGCGGCTGCTTTGAGCTTATCAGATGATCATTCTTTCTTTTGATTGTGGAGTGTAGTGGAGTTATGTGGGTGTAGGGATCGCATCTGCCTTCATGGCAAGTAAGGTGGTGTATGGTGTAGCAGTTTTTTGTTTGCTAGAATCGAGTTTTAAAGTCTAAAACGCGTGCTTGCTGTTTTGTGCTGCTGGTTGTGGTCTTGACTAGAGCAAGCGAGATGCAAAGAGTCTTGAACCTTTGCTTGCGATTTCATCTGAGAGCTAACTGCTAATATTCCGCCAAAATATCAAGCACATGTTTAGGGAGTCTTTCCACCAGACAGCCTTTCTTCCTCTGACGGACTGTCTAGTATATAGGACTTAACGAACCCAGCATGGAGACTGGAGAGATTGAGACGTAGTAACAAGTCGGGCTCTAGTGTGGCACCACGTAGCAGGTAAGAGATACGGTCAAGATTCGGTACCTGAACTCGCTCTCCTTCTACTCATACTCCCAAAAGAGACGGATGGCGCAATTTATCGGCCCCTGCTACTCAATCAGGGAAATCCGGTCCCCTGTTCCTTCCTGTTGGGCAACTTCTCTACTAGCAGCGTTACTACCTCCGCATCTCTCCTCAAACAAACATCTCCATGCTTCCTGTCAATTCTCCTTCTCCACCATCTCACTCCCTTTGTCAGTCGCCGGCCGCGAGTCTCGCTCCAGCACTCGCCTGCCATGCGCTACGACAACTGGGACGTGATCCTCTTTCCTAGGGACTCGTTGGTGCCGATCCAAGAGTTCAGAACGGCATGCTACGCGTGTCCGGACGAACGTCAGTACCTACAAAACTTCATGCTCTTCTAATTCTGCGCTGATTTCATGTAACAGATGGCCGCCAGCTTCCAACGTTGGCTTGCTACATTGCTTCGCTCCCAACCGCGATGCCATTCCGCATTTCGATGCACTCCTGGGAAACGCCCACGAAACCCTCCGTCTTCATCGAATCCCGCCGAAAGACAGGACAGAGGGTTGTCTTTACAGCACAGGTCATTATTGACGGCGCCAGGGTTTTGTAAGCAACAACTCTAGAGTCACTGGCTCGTTGCTGACAGCCGAAGTCATGGCTTCTACGAGCCTACATCTAAATGGCCCCAGGAGATTAGTACATATATCCACACCTACCGAAGAATAACGGAACGTACTAAGTCTTCGTAGTGAACGAGAAGCGATCTATCACCGACCCACATACTCAGTCAAGCCAGCGTAGCCCCTGTCTTGAGTTTCCACCCTTCCATCAGCATGTCCTGATGCGGAGCTCATGGGATGCTCGCGAAGAGGCAGGAAGGATCAAAGTACTGCTGTCGGAACAGCTGATCCGCAAGTCCAGCAAACCTGGAGAGCTTGATCTCGGTGCCACCAATGACATTGTCTGCTTTACTTTTCAGCACGCCCCAAAGCGTGAGTAAAGATGGCACTTGGTCATTTCTTCTAATCGCTTTGACAATGCATCCTGCTTTCACGCACTAGGCTGACAATGCTAGACGTCCTTGAGCAAGCTGGCATTTCTTGGCCCATTCGCAATCCCCTGTATCTTCCCTCTACGATTGGATCTCGAGGGTCTTCAGCATCGCATCTATTCATGCCATGCACCAAGTCGCGCGACCCAATGATGGAAAACCAGAGGCAGTCACCCGTCGCCTTTGACAGGCCTCGCAACCCTGACCCCTTTGCTCGGCCCCGGTCCGATCTGCCTCCTCCGATTTCGCACTTTCCGAAACCGATTACTACCGGAAGAGGTCTGCGACCGGGGATCTGGGATTCATCCTTCGGGGACAGTTTCGGCAATCCGTTTGACGGAATGAGATTGGATTCTTGGTCAACAAAGCAGCCTAGCTCCCATTCCACAGCCGATATTTCCATGCCGGACATGATGTACACCCCAACTTATGGCAAGTCTACGGACTTTTGGGGCACAACAAACACACAGTATGAGCAGGAAGGACGCAAGAGTAGGGACGGAAGTCGTAACCAAAAGCAGAACACTAGGCAGGTTCTTGTGACGCTGAGGGATGATCAACTTGGACAATTGGTATGTTGCCGGGCTTTAGCAACCTCGAATTGCTTCTCTAGTCTATCTAGAGTTTAATTTTGTCATGCTGACGTACATAGATTGAGGCCATCAGCCCGTCGAAGCTGGGGCAGACTAGAGATTTTACTCGACAACTCTCTGAGGTGGGCCAGACACAAGCTGAATCTCCACTAGCTCCATCCAAGTTGGCGCCCGTTGAACCACGTCCCTCTTATGCAGCACTTGCTCGCAAGGCTTCGTATCAGGAATTCAATCGTCACTTGCGTACCCAGGGCAAACTATCGCCTGACCAGGAGAAATGCCTGCGAACACAAGCGCAAGACGCCCGACAAGATGCCCGTTTACCAACAACGCATCCACATTCGAATCGTGTGCCCACGCCTCATCCATTCGCAGCTCCAACGGTCGGGAGGTGGGGCTCCGACGTGTCTATGCGAGACCCGTCGTCAATCTTCTCGAATGTCGAGCAGCAGAGCCTTGGACAGAAGGACGCGAAGACATCTCCAATACAGGCTCCCTCGGGCGAAGGAGGTATCAAATCCCGGAAAGAGGGCCGGGCTAGCGCTAAGGATGAGTACGACAAGGCTCGCCACAATGTTCCTACGGAGGAGAACACTGCGCCCAAAGATTTCGTTCCGGGTCATAAGAGTGGCATGTCGAGCATGGACAGTACTGGACGACTAGAACGCCAGCTTTTCAGTGCTTTGGGAGAGGAGCTGAGCTTCCCTGAGATGCACAATCAAATATCGGAGATATCAGGACTAGACGATCTCGGTACACCTGTTTCCAAAAGGAAGCGCCAGGGCACGTTTGGCGCCGAGCGTAGTCGTAGCCCCATGGCGAAGATGGTAAGAGAGGGCGAGACGGGCACTGAGGCATCGTCGGCGCCAGAGATGCCTCATTTACGAGGTGGAGAATGAGATGGCTTTTCTGATAGTGTTTGGGTATACCTTTATTGGTACATTGTAAGCTTGATTAACATGCTTGAGGATGGAGTGACGGCAGATGATTGAACTTGGGTATTGGAGCTTGATAGGAGGACTAAGCCAAGTCTTTCTAAGATGTCATTGTCTTGACAACTTGAGATTAGTTGACGACACGCTTTTGTAATAGGTATGCGTAGAGTAGGGACTATGAAGTATTTTGCACACGATTCCTGGCCTGGACATGGGATTGCGAGGTGCAAATGAGAATTGATTGAAATGCTTTTACTTGCTGGGGACAAAGAAAAGATAAGATGAAGGAAAATGCCTGGTGGTATCTGTATCCCCCTCCCAAAACGCCAAAGCATGCTCGTACTCTGAAAAGCTGTCCGAAAGACTAGCTCCTCACCATCTCCCCACAAAAACATAAACACCCATCATGAATCCCTCTCATCCCAGCGACTCTTTCCCTACTTATACTGCTGCGGCACCCCCGCCGGCGGCGGCCCATACCCCGGATGTCCCCCCGCCGCACCCCCCATGGCATACGCTCCATGCTCCGCGCCACCACCGCTCATACCCATCTGCTGCTGCACGTCGGGCCGATACTTTATATCTTGATAAAAATGGCAGACGTGGCATCCGACTTCCTTGTACGGCTTGAGCGAAAAGGGCACGACGGGGACGAAGCAGAAAGTGAACCACTCCCAGCGCTTGACGAGGCGGCCCGTCATGTTGCCGCAGTTTTGGCATTGGACGGTTAGGTGCTCGGCGGGTTTGAGGGGGGATGTGAATGCTGTTGTGTGAATTAGTTTTTAGCTTAGTGCTTGCTGGTTGATGGGGGGAGGGGGTGGAGGGTTTGGGGTTTTGAGGAATGAGAGGAATGAGAGGGATGGGAGGGAGGGAGAGGTACGTACTGTGTGTTCCGCAGGTGAAGAAGAAGAACATGGTTGCCGGGTGTTATTTCTTGTGTGAGAACTATATGTATGTGTGTGTGTGTGCGCGCTCGGCGTGTGGATGCGCTCTTTCGAATACGGTCAACAAAGTGGGCGAGAGCTTCTTCCGTTCCAGCGGCGTATTTTCAAAAGCTGTCTCGTAGCGCAAATCGTATCTTCAACAGTGCAACGAGCAGCTTGAATTTTGCGAATTTGTTGGGAAGGGAAGATTACGCGTCGTAACAGAGGCTATGTCGTAGGTGGGGTTGGTTGTTGGTGAGCAGGAGGAGGAGAAAGTGTACGTTGCGGCAATGCAAGAAGCTCCGCTCCGGGTTAATAGCTTTGAAATGTATGAGGCAAGGCATTGGCGTATTGGCGCCAAGTTTGGGTTTCGTCATCACCTGGTTAGCTCAGCCACACTTGGCTCGTGCTTGGGAGTAACCACCGAGCTGGCGAGCGGGGCAGGAAGGGAGAAATAATGTGCGGAATTGCGCGGTCGTGAATGGAGTACAGCGTGTGGCGATCAGGTGATGCACGTTTCTTGGAAGTTCGCCTCGCTGCATGCCCAACAGCAACGTCTTCACTTTTGGGATTTTGAACAATGGAGGATGACAAGAGCGTCAGCACGCGTTTTACGTTGGGCAAAGGAAATAGCAAGAGAGCCGGTCCTTAGATTGTTTATTCAAATTTATTGCATTACGAGCATATCCATCCCTCTAGATTGGTGCTTTTGGAAGGAGACTCGTGCCAGTCATAGAGATGGAGCCTTCGTAGCCTCATCATCATAGCCGTCGTCGAAGCAAACGCCACATGAAAGTCACCCGAGCCATTTACTCCCTGTCCGTTGCCGGAATACCCATCTTGGAGACAAAGGGGGCGAAGCAAAGGTTGAAGAGGTTGGTTGACATGTTAAGAGTCCTAAAGCCTAAGCGAGGTGAGAAGGTGAAGCAGTGTACGCGTGTGTGTGTGCGAGAAAAGATTGAAGAGAAGTGGGAGTCCAGAAATCCACGGGTCCAGGGTGGTCGGGTGACAAGTCCATTGCGTATGCTTACTGGGTCTTGAAGAGGAGGATGGCGCAGTGTCCGAGGTAGAAGTATATAAAGTGCTTGGTCTCTGTGATGTATTAGACACCACGTAGACATTACTTGATTAGACTGGAAACATATAGACGTACCGTGAGTGACGAAGCTGCCAAAGTTCCTGCCGACGATGCAATGCCAGGTCGCGCCCTTGCGGCTATCGAACTAGTGCGGGTCAGGGGCTACTCGTGCTGAGGACGGGGAATAGTCGGCTCACCTCCTTCTTGATATACTGAGCAATGTCCTAGAAGTGTACAAGTTAGGCACGAGCTAAATCTAAATAGTATTGCCGATTGACAAACCTTCTCGATGGTGAACTGCTCCATAGCAGTCTGTGCTATAGGCTGTCAGTTTCAGGCGGCCAAATTTGGTCGAACCGACTTACCGACTTCAATCGCCTCTTGCTGCATCTCGTCGCTCTGTGATGCAAATATTAGAACAAGTATGTGCCATGTAATTCAGGAGTCGCACCATATCAGCGGACTTGATCTGAGCTATTCACGTGTTAGCTGCCTCTCGCCTGTGCTACATAGACGCCGTCGAAGCGCAGTCGCATACCTTCTTGCTTGGCCGCATCCTTTTCGCTTGCCATGGTGACTGCGATGAAAGAGGGAGAGGACGAGAGGGTAGAAGGACTGCTTGGAGATCGGCAAGGGAGGCAGGCGGTCGTTCTCAGGTAGCAATTCGCCTTTGGGAGGTCGAGTGTCGTTCGTCTGCAGGGCTGGGCTGAGCCGAGCGGTTCCTTTTGAAAGTTCGCAGCGTGGCCGGATAGTGGCCCGAGCGCCGACCGAGGCAGCTCGCTTCGTCCCGCTATAAATTTTCGGACTATTGCGACCTCCACTGTATTCACTCCGACTATAGAACGCACGCTTTCGCCATGGAGTCGTCTCGCATCTTTGTGCGTGGCCTGCCGCCCAAGTTCACAGAAGACGACGTCCGCAAGCACTTCGCCAAGTTTCCCGTAACCGACGTCAAGTACTTGCCCGCCCGCCGCATTGGATATGTCGGGTACAAGACGCCGCAGGACGCCGTGAAAGCAGTCAAATACTTCAACAAGTCCTTCATTCGTATGACACGGATAAATGTCGAGATAGCACGGCCTGTGGGTACCCAGCACGACCACCCTATGCACCCACTGACGGATACAGTTCACCGACAAGGACCTCCCCAAGTCGCGACGGCAGCAGAGATTAGAAAGATCCGAGCCTAGAAATGATGAATATATACCACCGCCAAAGGAGAACAATCTTAAGAGAAAGAGGGAAGAGGTTGAGCAGGATCCCAAGCTCAAGGAATTTCTGAATGTGATGCAAGCGCCGTCTAAAAACAAACTGTGGGCGAATGAGGAGGCTCAACAGGAGACTTTGGATGCACCTGCGGTTCAGCCAGTCGAAGATATTGTGATACCCGAAGGCGAGAGCGACGACGAATACCAGGTAATTACGAAGAAATCCAAGACAGTACCGCCAACGTCGGAAGAAGTGCCGGCCGCAATAACCCAAAAGGCGGCGAAAGAGATACCAAAAGATGAACATCATACTGCTGGCGAAGTGGAGGCAGATGAACTTCCAGATGCTCCCACGGGTGAGCAGGGACCTGTCTCAGATGCGGACTGGCTTCGCTCGCGTACGAACAGGGTCTTGGATCTCGTAGAAGATGACGAAGTGGAGCCGCCACCAGATATAGATGTAGGCGACGGTGACAGAGGACATGAAGCATCAGACGGTGCAGAAGAGCAGTTGGAGACTGAGAAGCCAGAGATCGAAGAGACGATAGAAGCAGCGCCCACAGAAGAAGACAAGATTCGGCAGACCGGGAGGCTCTTCCTCCGTAATCTCCACTACGCTGTCACTGAAGAAGATCTCCGGGATCACTTTTCCGAGTACCCGTCTTTGACTGAGGTAAGATCAATTTGCTTTTCTCATACATCTTCGCATGATGAATATCCAGATAGGGACAACTGATGCTTAGCACATGAGGTTGACCGGGAGAGTATTTTAGTAGATGTCTCTCTTGTCTGAACGCGAACAATTTGTCCTACACGCCCATTTTATGTTGTTCCAGTAACAATTACTGACCATCTTAGGTCCACGTACCAGCGACGAAGAGCGACGGCAAGGGCAAAGGCTTTGCCTTTCTGCAATTCGAAGATCCTGAACAAGCTGTCTTCGCCTTCAGTGATAATGATGGGACCATTTTCCAAGGCCGCCTTCTGCATATCATCTCAGGGAAAGTAAAACAAGACAACAAGCTTGACGAGTTTGCAATCTCGAAACTTCCTTTAAAGAAGCAGAAAGAGGTTTTGAGGAAGAAGAATGCTGCCTCCAACACTTTCAATTGGAACTCGCTTTATCTTGATGCCGATGCTGTTCTATCTGTCGTTGCAGAGCGGGTTGGCATTTCTAAAGCGGATATTCTAGACCCTACCTCCTCCGACGCAGCCGTGAAGCAAGCTCATGCGGAGACGAATCTTATACAAGAACTCAAAAACTACTTCGCACAGCACGGAGTGGATCTCGAGTCTTTCAAGGGGAGCTCCAAGGGCAACACTGCTATTCTCGTCAAGAATGTCCCACATGGAGTTAAAGCAGATGAGGTCAAAAAAATGTTTGAGGAGCATGGAACCATTTCAAGATTCCTAATGCCTCCTTCAGGCTTGACAGCCATTGTCGAGTTTGCAAACCCGGCCCAAGCAAAGACTGCCTTTATGTCTCTCTCTTATCGCAAGATGAAGGATTCCATACTCTATCTGGAAAAGGCCCCTAAAGACCTGTTCAAGGAAGGCGTGGCGGTCACTGCTACACAGATCACGCCTTCTGAGAAGCCAAGCACGAAGCTCTCTGCAAAGGACTTGCTTGAAGAAGAGCCTGATTCAAACAATACGGCAACACTGCATGTGCGCAATTTGAACTTCTCCACAACCACGCAGAAGCTGAGCGAGACATTTTCTCCCTTGGCTGGCTTTCGTAGCGCGATCGTCAGGACCAAGGTCGACCCGAAGCGCGGTGTGCTGTCGCTCGGATACGGCTTTGTCGAGTTTAGTAATTCCGAGGCTGCTTCTGCTGCTTTGAAAGCAATGGATGGTTACTCACTAGAGGGCCATGCACTGAAGATTCAAGCTTCAAATAAGGGTGCTGATGCCGCTGAAGAGCGACGGAAGGAGGATGCTGCGAAGAAAGCTGCCGGGACCAAGATTCTTATTAAGAACTTGCCTTTTGAAGCTACGGTAAGTATTCTCTATTCTGTCATTTGGCAAATAATAACTAGTGGTAGAAAAAGGATGTTCGCGCACTGTTCGCCCCTTACGGGTCCTTGCGCTCCGTCAGGGTGCCGAAGAAGTTCGACTCGTCTTCGCGTGGTTTTGGTTTCGCCGAGTTCTCGACGAAACGCGATGCCTCTAACGCGATGAATGCTCTCAAGAACACCCATCTGCTGGGTCGCCGCCTCGTGCTCGCCTTCGCCGAGACAGAGTCGGACGACCCAGAGAAGGAGTTGGAGAAGATGCAACAGAAGGTTGGATCACAAGCGAACAAGGTCGCGCTCCAACGCTTGACCTCAGGTGGACGAAAGAAGTTTAACGTTACAGGGCCCGATGATCTAGATGAAGCTTAGCTGACGAGCGTGTCCTCGTAAAATTTGTGACGCGACACCGTATGGTCCCTTGGGCAGCCCCTTGCTGTTCTGACTAAGGGCGCGAGGCTTCACAGGTTCGCCCTTTCGCCTACATACATAAGACATGAGCGTCACGACCCTTGGCACCCACGTCTAAAATTTTCCGCTACCCGCGACAGGAGATTTTATGGCCTTCGCAGGCCTGATTCAAGCGCATGGCCACCCCACCGCGTTCTGCTGCCTTACTCCCTATGTCTAGGACGCGAAAGACATTAGTCGATCTCACGCTTATCTGCCACGCTTGTAACGTTGAAACTTGTTTACGGCTGCTGACATTCTTCAACGATTGAGCATTCCCGTGCCTAAGCCCTCCCTCGCACAAGATACGTGAGCGGGCTCGCTCCAATCAAATGATCTCGGGACGACTCGGCCGTTGCCCATGCCCTTGCTCCTTTTGCTAACCATGACGGATACAGCAATATTGTCATTCCATGTAGTAGAGGGATCGTGGGAGTAATTAGATGGAATACAAGCGAAATGGTGCTGGCAAGGCTTGACTCTGTAGTGTGTTAGTCTAATCTCAAGGCGTCGTTATGTCACCACGGCGATGTGCTCCATCTCTACGGTACCGGTGGTAACCTACTGTGCCTTGGAGGAGGCAAACCCTGTCCTCCTGACTGGCCATCCAGACCCCCTCTATATCTCTACTTGACCTTCACCACATTTCTTGCTTGCCACCCACATTCTCTCCTTCAGCTCAGTCATTCTTTTGCTCCAACGCTCTACGTTCCTTTCCTCTCAGACATTCTTAGTTTTTCATTCTTTTCCAGTACTGCATTCTCGCCCAAAATGGAACTACATCATCCCTCATGCGTCCTGTCGTCCAATGCTCCAGCACTACCAGAGCCAGATACTTCCATACCGAGCCGTGTTCTCCAAGAACGATCCGCTAACAGATGCCACGACTACCCTGAGAACTCGTCAGCGTGGAAACGATCGTCGTCGCCGACTGAGAATGCGTATTCAGGGAGGCTGGGAGGTTATCTCGCTGGCAACGTTGCCAATCATCTCAACGGCGAGAAGACGGAAGACCAGATCGAGTACGAGCTGAAGAGATTACTAAATCTGTTGCGAAGATGCGAGAAGTACCAAAAGTATCGGGATCGCCAGCCACAGACGGCCAAGGAAAGGGAGCAGCGATGGCCTGACCACCTTGAGGAAGCCTTCTTCAGAGGTACGGTATCGCTTAACTGTTCACACCATTGATCTACAGGTGCTCACCGTGATAGGGCTGATCCGATGGCCACCCATGGGTCGTAGAAAACATATGCTTGACGGGCAACTCCGTGGCAGAAATGAGCTCGTTGCCGACTCCATCATGAGGGATACTGGTGAGCCGAGAACAAGAAAGCAAGTCTCGAGCCACATACAGGTCCTCAAGAACATTCTAGCACATCAACCACAGAGTCGGTTCCCGCCTGTTTCGATATAAATAGTTGCTGACGCAAGTAGTACTGGTATACATGTCCACTGAGGACATGGGCGGCAGGAGAAATCGCCACAACAGTTCTCATTACGGTCATCTTCGCAGTCGTCACCATTCATCTCACTCCAAATATGATTATTCGCAAGGAGGCTCGAGTGCCTATCAAGGTTATGGACTTCTTCCTTCTTCCCTCGCACTCGCAAAGATACAATCCGGTCACGATGACGCCCCTTACACTGTCGCCGACTTTGGCATGTTTGTCGAGGTTTCCAAGCGACGCGTCCATGATTTTACACAGCTCACGAGCAATTCGCGATTGTCAGACCTTAACGTGACCGATACGACATCGTGGCACAAGCAGTATCCCGAATTCAATTTCCATCGCACTGATGAACTCCAACACCGGCACGTGCTCGTCTGCGATGCCTCCATGCGTGTCATGACCATGGACCGCCCTGCCGAAGCCGAACTTAGCATAACATTTGACCTGCGTAGTCAGGTTGACCTTGCCTGTTACAGCTCCCTGGAAACTCGGACGCGCTTCTTTGAGAATGGCAAACCCGCTGATCAGATGGATAACCAAGGTCGCAGAGCCAAGATGACGAGGACGCATGCAGAATACTACCCTGAGCATGGCCGTCTTGTACGCGTGAAGTTTGGAAGCAGGTTCTGGGCTAGTCAGATGCAGAAGCTGGGAAATGCGCTGAGGAAAGCCGGAGATGAGGAGCAGGGGCAGCGAGTAAGGTGCGAAGGGTTAGTCAGGAGAGAGTTACAAGGTTTGACAGCAGCTCAGGATTTGTATGGAGTAGGGGCGGATGGAGAAGAAAGGTGTTTGCTCACCGTTCTGTGGCGGTTCAACATGACAAGAGGGTGGAATGAGCCAGGACGGGTACAGTGGCGGATTGTGGACTTTGGAGGTCGGGGTGATAGATGGGTCAAAGAGGAGACTACAGAAGACAAGACATTGAACCTAAAAGGTATGATGCCTGTCGCAACAGCGCCTGCCTCTCTTCCAACGCCTACATCGGTCACATCCTCGATCTATCCCACTCTCCCGCTGGACTTCCACAACAACAACCCCTTCGGTCAGCATCCACCTCCACTCGATCTCGATACGCTGGCCCTCGAGGGCATAACGACCGACTTTTCAAATCCAAACTCTGGCTCTGCGCCTTCACTCGCAACCGACTACTCGCAACCACACTCCCTCCCTTCGATAGCACAATCCCACGACTTCCCCGACACAAACGAATTCGACTTCAACGGCGGGCATATCACAATATCAGGCTGTCTCGAGCCCGCCATCAACCTCGGCGCCTACGATGCGTATGGCGGCACCGCCCACTCCCACGCCCAAGGCATGGCAGGCTCCCTCCAATCCATCGCAGGCCTCGACCCAGACGCCCACCAAACGGATACCTTCCATGACTTCGGGCTCGGCGTAGCCACCAACCTGTCCAACTGCTACGCTACAAAGCCGAATTGGCACCATGCAAATCTCATCTCGCACCTTGAGACTGCCGCAGAGCAGTACAATGATTTATTGGTTGCGAGCACGAGCGGCCATCCTGGAGATGCGATTGTGGGGGGTGGCGTACTGCACGATGGGCAGCCTAACAATGGGTTGTGGAAGCTGCAAGCGGCGTTTGGGGAGGACACGGGCGTTGGTGCGGATCATCGCAAGGACAGCATGGTCGAACAACGGGGGGATGAAAGATATCGCGGGTATTAAAGACAATCCCCTTTTAATGCTTTTTTGATATATTTTACTCTTCTGCTTCTTCTTCTAAAGAAAAATCGGGGTTTCTAGCCAGCGCGTTCTGTCCCATTTGACGACGAGACGAATTCGGTTCCTCTTTTCTCGCCACTTCTTCTTCGTCTACTTCTTCTCCTCCTCCTAATACAAGACTAGTCCCGCTAATCATCTGTGTTTTTTTTGTTCTTTTTCTCGATACCGGTGGCATCTTACTTGCCCCTACCACGGACGGAAAGAATAGAAGTTAATTTGGATCTGGGAAAAATTCTCTCCTGACTTTTCTTGCATGTGTCTTGTTTGTTGTGCTCAGTCGTGGTGTTTCGGCGCTTCGCTTCATCGCGTCCTGTCTCGGACATTGGGAAGCCTTTTGTGACATGGCAACGGCTGGCAATGCCGCCGCTTGGTGGGATGGAGAGCCACCAAAAAAAACAAAAACAAAAAAAAATTTGCCAATGTCGAAGTAACCTGACGAAGCAGATAACGTAAGAGGCTTGTTGATTCGCGCATCGTCGAGTCTGTCCCCATTTCACACTTGTCGTCGCCCCCCATCCCAAACCGTGGCTGGGGGGCCCCCGGGGGTACAGTGGTGACAACGCGGCCGGCTGTGGCGTTTCCGTTGCTACACTTCCACCTCCCTTTGCTGGTCGCGACCGTTTTCTGTCAAAGCGTTTGATTCTGACCTGGGTGCTGCGCCTCTGACTCTGAAATGTGACTCTATGGAGTAGCACCTTTGGGTCGCCCCCCCCCCCCCAAAGAAAAAAAACCAACGCCACAAGTGTGTGAGTAATCCTCTGTGCCCCCCAGTTTCGGCGACGACTTGTAATCTCATGGCGAGGACGGACGTGGCGTTCATCATGGCTCAATTCTGCTCTCTACATTCTTCGGTCGCGTATCTGAGACCGTTATACCATGAGTATTGTGGCTTTATCGGAAACGTCCTTCCATATGTTGTTTTGTGGCGAGTTTGATAGCTGAAAAGTATTTCAATAGCTTCACCGAGAGCTGAATCTTACTCATGTGTAGAAATCACTTTCGTGTTTGAGGCAATCTTGAAGCAGCAATCAAAATGCGGGTTGATATTAGATGCTCGAAGGACCAAGCTCATGTTTCTGAGCACAAACTACATAAGAAAGTCATCAGCTCGCTAGACATCATAACGCTACGACGCGCCAAAACGCCAGGTGAAGCAATAGTAATAACGCTCCCTAGACACAAACAAAAGCCACCGTCCCTACATTTTGGTATCTCTGAATATAAAAGGTTACTATCTGAAACCAGGGAAGACTTTCCGTAGTCCGCGTTTCCATCTCGGGCCAGTGGTTTCTTCGTCTTCAGTGGCGCTTGGGACGTGATGGTTCCCGAGAAGTGCCATGGCACGCTGTCGAGCCCATTCCCTTCGGCCGGTGGGGGCACTGGTCGGAGACGCGACGCATTCGCCTAAATCAACATTTTGAGCCGGTGCAGGCGCTGGGGTTATCTCCGGCGTGGCAGTAGAATTAGCAAGAGCTCCTGTAACAGGGGGTGGTGAAGTAGCTCCCGCCATTTCCAAATCTGCCGGCTGTGTCTGACTTCTTGACGGAGCACTGAAGATTCTTCGTCCACCAGATATTCCCCCAACACGGCTACGGATCGATGCGTATGCTCCCGGAAGACGGTCGACAAGCGTGAGTGTGTTCGAGGGTGGACGACCGCCATTATTCCTCATTCGCCTAATGATACGCTCTCTTCTGACCATTACATTCGTTATTCGCGCCTGTAAGGAGTTAGTCAATGAAAAGAGATCAGGGTTGAAGCGAAACCTACAGGGCAGCATCCAGGGGGGAGGGCGCTCTGCTTGCAAAGCGGACAGAGGCTGCTGTTGCTCAGCAGAAAGGGGTCAATGCAGTCGACGTGGAATATATGTCGGCAAGGTAGTTCACGAACTTGGGATTCGTTTGGTTCAAAATCGTCCAAGCAAATAGGGCAGGTGGATTGCGAAAACGTGGTAGAAGTGTGGGTGGCTGCGGCTACAGCTTCTGGCGCAGAAGAACGGCGGCTGAGCGGTGTTTCTATGGTCGGTGTAGGTATATCGTGAACTGGAGAAGGGGCTCGCAGAACTGTCTTCTCCAAATCTTCCGGTTCCTGTTTGGCAGAGTAAGGGTAAAGAGGGAGCTTCTCAAGGTAGCTACGGGGCACTGTCAAGCGCTTCACCCCGAGGGCTTCCAGGTCAACCTCGCCGTTTATAACGCGTTGTCTCAGGGCATTTCGTCTCCTTCGTTGCACCTAGTAGACGGTGAAGGTTAGTGAGTCCATGAGCATTTCTTCTGTCCTAGGAACACATACCATGTGCATAAGAATTGAGGTGCTGCCGATAATGACAATGAGAAGACCAAGAACAATGACAAGAAATACCCATAGGCTAGGTAGTTGACTTCCTGGATCGGTGTTGACCTGCGTTAGGCATACCCATTAGCCGAGCAACCATATTTGCGCATATTAATAACTCACAGTGGCCCAAAGTCTCACATAGTCCATAGGGCCAAACTCGGAAGCGAGATCTTCACCGTTCGGTACATCAGTGATGTTCCCGGAGTATTGACCCAGCTGCTGAGCGATAGTCTTGCCACTGGTAGAACTTATAGCGTACTGCGAAGAGTCAGTACCTCTCTTTACTCCAATCTGAATTGAGAAGACTCAACGGCCGGGAACTTGTTATCCACTTTCCAGCTTCCACCATCGGCAAGGTACCAGGATTGATCATTCATGACGGGGGGCATCTCGTTGGTATCACCGGGCTGATAGACGATGAAGGCCTTGACAGGCGTGGCCCGAGCAGCCGAAAAGTATTGTTTCATGCATTCTCCAGAGAACCAAGGAGCAAACGCGATGAGGGCGTAATCACCCGTAGGCAGATTGTGAAGACGGGTAATGTTCGAAGGGAGGTAACTCTGCTCCGATTTCTTGCAAGCGTCTGAACTTAGATTGGGTACGAAAAGAATGCCATAGGGATCGTTCCCCCGCTCGACGTCCTTGGCAGAAAGCGTTCGGATGTTATCGGTTATGGGAAATTGAAAGCTGTTGTTCGCCTATGCAGACATAAGTTTGGGGTCCGGAGAGGCCGGATCGTGAATGCTAGGAGCGCGTACTTTCAAGGTGATGACCTCATATGGGTCCGGAAACACAATGGTAAATATCCCAATGCTTTGCGCAGCTGCGGGTGACAATCAGCACGACTCCAACGGGGGCGAGGAGGTGAGACGGCCGGGTGACGTACTCATGGTGGTGCCCGCTCGGGATCAAACAGACTCAAGGGGCGAGGAAGGGCAGCGGCGCATGCTGGGGAAATCAGGACACGCAAGACAAACGCATGACAATTATGCCGTCAAAGTGAACAAGAACACAGCACAGAGAGAGGACGTCAAAGAACGAGCGACAGCGACGAGCGACGGGCGTTATGGATATGCGGAGGCTGGAGGGGCCGGCAGGGCGCTCGGGGGACGCGCCGAGAGGCCAGGAAAGCTTAGCAAAGCTTGTTTCAGTGGGCCCGCAGCACGTCAATCCAGGCTGCACGTGCAGCTGGGCCCCTTCCAGGCCGCAGACGAGTGTTCCCTAGTTAATTTAATAGGGTTTCGCAGACGGAATCGATATATTGTCGGCCAAAAGAGTGCTGCGTAGTGTTATGGTCTCGATGGCAGCTTCCTCTCCTGCAGTCCGTGCCTTCCCTTCCCCAGCCGGAATGCCTCGACCCTTGACGGTCCGCTTGGCATCAGCCCCACGCAAGTTTGCTTTACCGCGGAGCCTCCCACGGACACCTAAACAAATCCCACGTCGTCGTCGTCGTTGTTGCTGCTGGCCCACCGGGACGCCCTTTGCCCACCACCCACTGCCGGCTGATATTACTTCTGCTGCTCCGGCGCGTCGCCAACACCCATTGCGCCCTCCTCGAGCGGTCCCCAGCAACTTCGAGGATAACCGCCACCGCCAGCCCTCCTCCGCCGCACCCCACCGCATTCCTCACGACCTCTAAGCCTACGCGTCACCATGTCGAAAAACACAAGCAGCAAGGGAAAGCCAAAGCTGGGCTCAAAGATTGGAGGCGCCCCACGAAGCCGCAACACCACGCCTCTTCCTAACGTACGCACCTCCGTCGAGCCGTCTCCGTCTGCATCCTACTTCAGCAAGCCTTTGACTGCGCTGTCTAGAAGATGCGATGTCACCATCGACGAGATATTAGACCGGGGAGGGGCCAACCAAGTGCCCTCTGGCGCAGTTTTAATCAGCATGCGCGAAGCCATTGAGAACAGGGTGCTGGCAAATGTGCAAAAGCGATGTGATGTGTCCAATGCTGCTCTGAGAGAGCTCCAGAGTCTGAAGAAAAACCGCCCTTCACATGACCGGGAGAAAGTTAGAGAGGACGACCACAAGCACAAGGTGAAGAAGGTGGGCAAGAAGCGGGCACCCGACGAGGAGCGCCCGCTTGCGGTAGGTGCCCATGGCGTGGCCAGACAGGACGGCGTCGACGTACACAAAGGTGAGTGATTCTTGCTCTCTATTCCTTAATTATCTTTATGGTCGTAAAGTATAATTCTCTTTCATGTACTCCACTATGCAGCCGTCATGACCGGCAGAAAGGTGTTCCCGCGTCGTCCAGGAAGGCTCACACTAATCATCCGCTTAGCCAATTCATCTACAGCTTCCTCGCCCATTTCTCAGCCCCCGCCCTCGGCAACAGGTGTAGGCCCCGCCGATGCGCCTTCCCCAACCAATTCCGATGCCTCCCATCAGCCGCCGCCCGCACCAACTGTACCGCATTTTCAGACTTTTGGTCCCGATCCTTCAAGGTTCGACGATCCAACCATTTACCACATCAGGGACATTGAGCCTGGCATGAATGAGGAGGAAATCAAAGAGATATATTGCGTCGCCGAATATCCCCACGACGACCTCAGGAAACTCACACCTGGTACACCTCCAGACAAGGACTTTTCAAATGCAAAGCCTGCCTCCCAAGTTAACGCCACCGTTTTCGCAAACTACGTTGAACCGTACATCCGGCCCTTGACCGAAGAGGACGTAGCCTTCTTGAAAGAGCGAGGGGATCGCGTGGGCCCCTTCGTGCTTCCGCGGCGCGGAAACAGACATTACAAGGACATTTGGGCCGAGGAAGATGGCCAAATGCATATTGACACGAATGATCGGTTGCCTCCAAATGAAGCGCGGGCTGCGTACGAAAATATGGCAGACGAGTTTCTTGAGACAGAGGAGATTTCCGCCGGACCCCTACTCGCACGGTTACTGAGTACACTTCGGCCTGAAGGTCGTGGCAATCCGAATTCCAACGATGCCAACGGCGTCAATGGGGATGCCATGGATATTGACGAAGGAGCCGGCGCACCTGAAAATTCTACCAATACCACCATTCCCGCAGCAGCCCAGCTTTCCGAATTTGTCCAGCCTGGTTGGAAAGCACCGCCTGTCAATGGCAGGACGGATTATGCCTCTCTTGAGGATCGCGTGCTCATGGAACTCAAACACTATGGTATGATCTCCGACGCCGATACTGAAACAGCCGCATACGACTCGCATTTTGATGACGAAGTCGCCGCCCGTCTGCGCTTCCTCCAAAACGAACTTCGCAAACAATCCATCGTCAATGGTGCCCGCAAGCAGCGTCTTCTCGAGCTCACCGAGGAACGAATCGCCCAGCAGGAATACAATACGATTGCCGACGACCTGGACAACCAACTCAATGCTGCATACCTAAAACGGAATCGCAACATTGGGAAAGGCAAGAAGCAAACGAAACGACCAGGTGGCGCTGGTGGCGGGAGTCATCCTGTGCCTAATGCAGGCATTAGCAGACCGGGTGTAGGCGAGCCGATCAGGACGTTAATGGAGAGGAAGACACAATGGAACCATACGATAGGGCCGGTGGTCAATTATGGAAAGACGGGCCTGCCGGAGGTGACGATATTTGCAGCGGAGAAGATGAAGGATCTCGAAAGTAAGGAAGTCGAGATTTGGAATAATGAAGCCGACGAGTAAGGAATTCCTAACTATCATTTGAGACGATGCACGCGTATACCGGGAAGACTGGATTGGAGTTAGACCAATCTTACAGATACTGTTATGGCTACGATGGACGCAAGCGTTGGTGTTGTCTCGGAGTCTGTTTGCGTTATTTAGTTCAAAGGGTCTTAATTGAGATCTTGACCGGATTTCTGTATAAATTGACAATGTGGCTATATAGATAGTCGCAGTACTTCAAATACATATAGTCGCCTTTTATCGGCCTCGATATATACACGCTCCTAAAGTTTTGCTGTAGCTTCATTCTATGTATGTCAGTCATTATCTTGACCGACTTCCCCATAAACAGACTAGAATCATCATACCTTCCAAACCTTACCCACAAACTCCTCGACATCTCCTAAAATATCCGATGGCCTTTCCAGAGCCGCAAAATGCCCACCACCTCCATGCTGCTTGTAGAGCACAAGATTACACTGCTGCTTGATTCTACTTTCGATTCCGGGGAACAGCTCGCGGGGGAAGAATGAGAAGCCCGTGGGTTTCTCCAAGTACGAGAAGGCAATGCGGTCGCGGGACATGAGCATGCGGTAGGGATAGATCGATCGAGGGAACCCTTGAGTGAACCAATAGAGGGAGATATTTGTAAGTATCTCATCGAGTGGTGGAGTGACATCGGTCCATTCGATGAATTTCTCGCCGATCCAGGCGAGGAGGGCGAGAGGGTTCGATGACAGGACATGCCCGATTGTGCTGGGTCGCGTGGAGTGCTCTTGGGCGTAGGCGGTGCCTGTTTGTCGGAACGTGGCTGCGCGTTCTGCAGAAGTCTTGTCGACGCCAGAGAGGGTGGAAGGGTCTGGGAGCTCGGCGGCAGAGAGCATGTTGACTGGGTAGTTTTCGTCAGATGCCTAGTCTATTGCGGATGAGACATGGGGAACACTCACGGTGTATTCCAACGCAAGCATCATATGTCTTTGCCATGAGTCTTGCCAAAAAGCTGCCAACGTCCCCTCCTTGAGCGATGTACTTCTCGAAGCCGAGGTTGATCATGAGCTGGTGCAAGATACGCGCGCTATCTTCCATCTTCCAATCCTTGTCTTGCGGGCCCCCAGAACTAAGCGTGTAGCCAGGCAAAGACGGTACAATGACATGGTACGGCAGGTCCTTGGCCGCATACTTCTCCCTGATCAAGCCACACATGGGCAAAAACTCAATAAAACTCCCCGGCCACCCATGCATGAAGATGATCGGAACAGCATCCTTCTTCTCGGAAAAGAGCGCTACAAAGTGCACGTCTATGTCCTCAATCTTCATGTAGTAGTTTGGGAATGAGTTGATATGTTTTTCTTGGGCCCGCCAGTCGTACGTGTTTAGCCAGTGGTCCTTTGCTTCGGAAAGCCATTTGTAGGTCACGCCGAAGTTGCGGTCTGTTTGGTGATTTTCGTAGGTCTTTGGGCCGAGCTTGCTGAGCTGCAGAAGTTGGCGCCAGTCGGATAGGTCATGGTCTGGGATGTTGAGGGTGAAGGGTTTCGCGGTGGATGGAGGGGAGTAGGACATTGTGGGAGTTTGCTAGGATTTTTGGTAAAATTGTATTGTAGAGCACTACGATGGAGATTGGTTTAGGCGTGGACTATTGAAAATTTTGGGACTTGATTCCTTTTATATACTGAATTTGGGGTGGCTTACGCTAATGGTCGGTCGGACGTTGGTTTAGGTGGGGTAGATGTAGGCAGGGTGCCGGCTCCTGCGGGAGGGTGGAGGAGACAGTAGTTGAACAATGTCCGGCTAAGAGTTAATTTCAAACCCATGCAGGAACGCCGTATCCTCTGTTAGGTCACACACTTCGGGGAGAATTCTGGACTGGCAATTGGGCATCTGCGTGCCATGCCTGGTCGATACCTGCGTACATCCTCGGCAATCTCCAACTTGGATTAGTCGGGTAACTCTTTCGAAATTATACCCCTCCTAACGTTATCTCGAGTTCGGCCGAGCTACTACAGGTTACAAGTAAACCTGTGCTTATACTACTTAATAAAAGCACTGAACTCGTGGGCTAGGTGTTCGGGGCAGTAACCCCACCGGCATGCTTCAACGTTTTGGACTCATGTCTGACATCGGAAAGACCACCATATTAATAGTGTTGCAGAAACATTCAGCTAGCAAACAAAAGATCATTTAAATACTGTCTGCAGTTTCGAAGGAAGCCAAAAGTTCAGGTAGTCGTTGTAGACCGTGCTGAACTATGCACCCCACGTGATTCGCCGGAATCGGAAGCGGGGCGATAGCCTTTGCCCCGCAGCCTCGTCATTGGCAGATATCAATCTAGACTTTTTTCATGCGGGAGTCACCTTTCCCTATCTTTACCTTTACACAAGTCGTCAATCTTGCCTGCCATGGCTCCACCACTCCTTGCAGCAATTGACCTGCTGTCATACACACAAACCACCAAAGGCCTCAATTCTCAGCAATTGCCCTTCGTAGGCAATGTATTCGTACGCGTCACACCCGAGACCGTCGACCAAGCCCTTCTTCACCTGCAGGAGTCTGTAGGCCGATACACAAACTACCTCGGTGTTGCTTCGCTAAACTCGATTGACGACATCGTTTCCTTACTTGACGCTGGTGCCGCAAAGGTCTTTGTGACCCGCCAGCAGCTCGATCAGCTACTCGCGCTGAAGATCGACCAAGATCGACTCGTTTTCTGTCTTCCTGGAAACACACGGGAAGAGTCTATAGAGGCCATTTCTGGGACGCAGGTGGACGTATACTCTCACCAGATCAAAGATGTCGAGCTGGTGGAGGCCTGGTTAAAAGAGTACGGCACAGATAGGCCGGATGTATTCGTATCTTTTGCAGATCCTAGTGTGGACAGCGTCCTTCGCGTATCCAGGCTTGCAGCAATCCCCCTCATCCCAGCCGAGATGCTCACAGTTGATACGCAAAAGGAGCCAACACTGCTAAGTGTAGCGAAGTTAGTCATGGCCAATGCAATCAGCGATCGACCGGACGGGCTCTTCCCCACCATAGTGACTGATGAGCGAGGCATTGCTCTTGGCCTGGTGTACAGCAGCGAGGAAAGTGTTGCTGAGAGCTTACGGACAGGGAGAGGAGTCTATCAGAGTCGAAAGCGGGGCTTGTGGTACAAGGGGGAGAGCAGCGGCGACATTCAAGAGCTAGTGTCAATAGCACTGGATTGTGACAACGACTGCTTGCAATTCGTGGTTCGGCAGAAGGGCAGAGGTAACTATGCCAGCGCGCTTATCGTACTATGACTGATTACACATAGGCTTTTGTCACCTCGCTAGACCGACCTGCTTCGGCCAGTATAGCGGTCTGTCACGTCTCCAGAAAACGCTCCAGAGTCGCAAGGAGTCCGCCCCGGAAGGCTCGTACACCGCACGATTGTTCAACGATCCGGAATTGCTTAGGGCCAAGATCCTTGAGGAAGCTACTGAGCTTTGCGACGCAACTACGAAGCAATCTATTGCCTTCGAGGCTGCGGACGTACTATACTTCGCCCTGACAAAATGCATATCCGCAGGTGTATCATTAGGAGATGTTGAGCGAAATCTTGACGCAAAGAGCATCAAGGTCAAGAGGAGAAAGGGTGACGCTAAACCTGCATTTGCTGCACCAACACCAGTCATTAACGACAGTTCAACTGGAGCTAGCACAAAAGAGGTCGTCAAAGAAGCCGCCTCTGTTCCAAAAAGCAAAGATGATCCTGCCGGAATACATAATGGAAGGATAGCTATGAAGCGCTACCTCACCGCGACGGAAACACCCGAGACCATACGAGCGGCTTTACAACGTCCGTCACAGCGTTCGAGTGAAAAGATCATTGCCATATGCAATCCAATCATTCAAGCCGTGAAAACCCGGGGAGATGCGGCGGTGCTAGAGTATACACACAAGTTCGAGAAGGCAACTTCATTGACGTCGCCTGTTCTGAAAGCGCCGTTCCCAGAAAGTCTTATGCGGCTTGCGCCGCAGACGATCAGCGCTATCGACATATCCTTTGAAAATATTCGAAAGTTCCACGCTGCTCAAAAGGAGGATAAGCCCCTCATAGTCGAGACGATGCCTGGCGTGGTGTGCTCGCGCTTCTCCCGTCCCATAGAGCGAGTAGGACTGTACGTGCCCGGTGGTACAGCCGTGCTTCCATCTAGTGCTCTTATGCTAGGAGTTCCTGCAATGGTTGCAGGCTGTAAGAAGATTGTGCTTGCAACACCTCCTCGTGCTGATGGCTCAATCACACCCGAAGTTGTCTATGCTGCCCACAAGGTCGGTGCCGAAGCGATCGTACTTGCTGGAGGTGCTCAGGCCGTTGCAGCGATGGCGTACGGAACGGAGAGTATCTCGAAGGTTGACAAGATTCTAGGCCCTGGTAATCAATTCGTTACAGCAGCAAAGATGATCGTTTCGAACGACACAAACGCTGGAGTGAGCATCGATATGCCTGCTGGGCCTAGCGAAGTGTTGGTCGTTGCAGATGCTGGCGCCAACCCAAAGTTTGTCGCTTCAGATCTTCTAAGCCAGGCGGAGCATGGTGTAGACTCTCAGGTCATATGCATTGCAGTCGGGCTCAACGAGGCTCAGCTTGCAGCCATTGAAGATGAACTGGATGCGCAAGCCAATGCACTACCACGTGTTGATATCGTAAGGGGCGCGATCGCGCACTCTATTACCCTTGTTGTGCAAACGATTGAGGAAGCAATGGCTTTGAGTAATGAATATGCACCGGAGCATCTCATTCTGCAGGTGCAGAATGCCGAAAAGGTCGTCGGTCTCGTCGAAAATGCCGGAAGCGTCTTCATCGGGCAATGGACCCCAGAAAGTGTTGGCGACTATTCTGCAGGTGTCAATCACTCCCTACGTAAGTCCATCGCTTGAGCCTTTGGTCTTGACTTAGTCACTCACTCATCATCTTAGCTACCTTCGGATATGCGAAGCAATACTCCGGCGTCAACCTAGGCTCCTACGTCAAGCACATCACTAGTTCCCACCTCACTCGAGAAGGCCTGGAGGCTGTTGGTCCTGCAGTCATGGAGCTTGCTCGTGTAGAAGAGCTTGAGGCTCATCGCCGCGCCGTCAGCTTGAGACTCGGTGTCGCCTGAGCCCGGTAATCGATGGTGCTTTTCTTTAGCGTCCCTACATATCGTGCGGCATGATTCTCTAGTTCTAGGGCGATTTGGATAGATGGTGCATAACGTCTTGGCAAGATGGCTAGGTTCGTAAGCGATAGAAGCGATTGTTTCGAGCATTTTGGCACGCTAGCCTATGTTCCACGTTGAAAGATCCCCGAGGAAATACTACCGGTGGCTAACAAAAAACGGCTGTTCGAAGCGAGTGGTCGCATCCAGGACAGCGGGAAATTCAACCGGGGATGCGGTAGACACTTTGTGATTCTCTTGTCATACTTTCCCCGTCCTCAATGTATTTTACGAATCTACCCTGCATGAAATAATCCGCTCATCCTTGACGAAAATGGGCAGCGTTGACACCACTTGCATTATATCGTAAGCCATAGCATGAACTTGTTTTTGTTTTATTGTTCTCCCTCATCACGTTTTCTATATATGCGGCGCTTGTCGCTATATTGAAGTTGGAAGGGAGCGATGATGTGGGTCCGCGAATGATCGCCAGGACGGCGTTTCAAGGTTTCGTGAAACAATGTTCCTCGAATCGTACTATCGGTCAACACACCATTTTCCCGCCTTAAAAGCGTACTCTGCACTCTGTTTCCCAATCAGGTCCTCTCTTTCTATATTCTTTCGGCACCTTACGTTCTTTTTCCGAGAAGCTTGCTTCTACCTTCACTCTTTTAAACAATTCTTCCGCTTGCGGCTTACCTTCTTTTATCTAACACAGCAGCCACGAGATTCGACCCATCTTTTCAGAAATCTACACTTTTTGAATTGCGAAGCTTGCCAAAATGCGTCTCTACCTCACTGTACTCACTCTGACGTCTACCTCCGCCGTCTTAGCTGCTGTTCCAGCTTACGGGCAGTGTGGTGGAAACAATCATGACGGGGAAACCACGTGTGTCAGTGGTTTTTCCTGCCAGGAATACAGTGAATGGTATTCCCAATGCGTCCCTGGTTCTGGCTCTGGGACAATTCCTGCATCCCCTAGTCAATCAGCTACCCAGCCATCTGGACTACCTGCGCCATCTACCAATAGCACCCTAGGAGCAGGAACAGGGGTAGTCCCAACTGCGACATTTGGAGGAGGTTCAGCAGCAACAACCCTTCTTACTCAGATATCGAGCTCTCTTGCTGCCAGTTCGACACCTATAGCTGATGTCGCTGCATCTGGCTCTACATCTACCGCGACAGCAGCGTCTCCTAGCTCAAGTTCTACGACAGGGGGCGGAACGAGCGGTAGTACTGGAAGTGGAAACGGAGAAGATTGTTCCATCAATGAGAAGTTCATAAGCCATAGTGGCAAGAAATACATCGGGACCGCTGCCGACAAAGGAACGCTTTCGGATGCTACAAACGAAGCCATTATCAAGGCGGATTTTGGTCAAGTAACACCGGAAAATAGGTAAATACTTGCTCTGATTCGTCCATCCATGGTGTATGTTCGCGGTACTGATATGTCTACTACAGTATGAAATGGGACGCTACCGAACCCACTCAAGACCAATTTTCCTTCACCAACTCCGACTTCTTGGTTGATTGGGCGACTACCAACAAAAAGCTCGTCCGCGGACACACGACGGTTTGGCACTCCCAATTGCCGACTTGGGTGTCTTCCATCACCGACAAGACGACGTTGCAAAATGTCATGACGAACCATATCAAGACGGTCATTGGCCAGTACAAGGGGCAAATATACGCTTGGGTAAGCTTCCCTTCTCTGTCCTCTTCCCTACGCTTTAGTTGGCTTTGCAATCGTACTAAGAGAAGTACAGGATGTGGTAAACGAGATCTTCGCCGAAGACGGTACCTTCCGATCCAGCGTCTTTTACAACGTCCTGGGCGAAGACTTCGTCAGCATCGCCTTCGCCGCCGCCGCAGAAGCCGATCCCAACGCTAAACTCTACATAAACGACTACAACCTCGATTCCGCCTCGTACGCAAAGACAAAAGGCATGGTGTCCAAGGTGACAGAGTGGGTCGCTGCCGGTGTACCCATCAACGGTATTGGTTCTCAGTCCCATCTCTCCGGCTCATGGCCTATATCCGATTACCCTGCTGCGCTCAAGTCCATCTGCGCAGTGGTAGACGAGTGTGCAATTACTGAGCTTGACATCTCTGGCGCTGCAGCCTCCGATTATGAGACTGCTGTTAAGGCTTGTCTGGACGTGGATAATTGCGTGGGCATTACTGTGTGGGGTGTATCTGATAAAAATTCTTGGAGGGCTAGCTCGACACCTTTGTTGTTTGATACGAGCTTCAAGGCAAAAGACGCGTATAATGGCATTTGTGGTATTCTATGAGGGGGAAAGACTGGACATGCACCTTTCACTGTATATATTTAGTTTAGAGTATTGTATATATGCTCTGATTCATTGTTCTACTAGTATCTGCCCTTCTCGTCTCTTCTTTACAGTTTGTCATTTCCAAATTTCCTTGATCGAGATGCCGTTGTGTACTTTTCTCGAGGTCGCAGAAGTACGTATCGCGTGAAGGATACGAGTCTCCAGCGCCGGGAATAAATTGACCATCTAAAGTCTGACGGAGGAGTTGGTGGGCTTTATTCTAACCTAATCGCATTGTGTGAGAAGGGGGGGTCATGCAAAGTAAGGGTAGATAAAGCTATCTTTCAGGGGTATATAGCCACAGCGGGTATAGGTATCATTGGAAGAAACGTATGTATACATCCAGTCGTTCAGACGACTTTCTCCGTTCCATTCGTCATCAACTTCTCTTTCTAATAATCTCATTTCGCCCATGCTAAACGCCACCATATGCAAAAGGACCCATTGTGGAAAGAAAAAATGTAATTGATATGGGCAACTCAATGACCAATCCCGCCAGCAGCCCAATTCATGAAATCTGGATCATTCGGATGAGGAAACATGCCTCGATCTTCTTGCTGAGGTGGCGGCTGATTTTGCTGTGGTTGCTCCTGTTGCTGCTGCTGCTGTTGCATCTGTCTCCTTCGCTCTTCTTCTTGTCTTCGCTGACGCTGTCCGCGATAATAGATTAGGAAAGCTAAGGCCCCAGTGAGTGCCAGGATGACAAGGGACTCAAGGATGTCAGAATCAATATCGTCGTAGCCGTAGTCGGCATCACCTCCTGGCATGTGCGAGTCATCATAGTCATCGGGTTCAAGGTGATCCCAGCCTGCTACTTCAGCCTCGAGAAATGCGGCGAACCATTCGGAAAGAGACCAGTCTTTTTTCACCACTTGGGCAAGGTTAGCAAAGTAAAATTGAACATATCAAGTGCGTAATGCTTACCTGGCTCTTCCTGGATGGATTTGACACTGCCATGTGTAATCTTATTCCACCAGCTGCGGAATCTAAGCTTGTACAACGCTAAAACAACAGGGAGATATGCCTCGCGAGGGTTTGTCTCGAGAGCAAGGTCATAGTGTCTTTTTGCAAGATGAAAGTCTTGCTCAATGCCAATACCATTCTCATGCATCCATCCAAGGTTCCACATAGCTTGTGCACTCTGCATACTTTCTGCTGCAGCCTGATAACAAGCTGCAGCTTTCTCTTCATCCGGCGACGTACCCAGACCCTGAAGATAGTAGTCGCCAAGTTTGACAAGGGAGTCTACGTTCTTTTGTTCCGCAGAGCGAGTCCAGTAGACCAACGCGAGGAATGCATCGCTGGCCAGTGAAACCTTCTTCCTCATGAATGGTACAAGAGAGCCGAGAGTAAAGCGCGGCTTTGCCTGGTCGAGGAGATAGGCCACGTTTGCCTGTCCAACCTCGAAGCCTTGTTCCGCAGCCATCATGTACCGGACTAGTGCAGTTTCTAGGTCGCCATTGCTGTGGGCATCGTTGGCTTCAGGAAAGGATGTCGATATTAGTTCGGCTTTCTCGGCCACAATCTTGTAGTAAGCTGAGGCGACAGGACACGACTTGTCCCGACCAACCCCATGGTTGGTGAGCTCTGCAAGGTAGTAATAGGCCTCGAGATGCCCATGGCGTGTCGCAAGCTCGAAGTACTTCATTGCCGTTTGAACGTCACCCTGATCGAGGAACAAGGCGCCGAGTCGTACCTGCGCTACAGCAAGATCTTGATCTGCAGCCGCTGCAAAATACTCGGCAGCTCGAACAGGATTTTGCGGTACGCCTAATCCGTTGAGATACATCAACCCCATAGAATATTGCGACAGGGCGTCTGCATGCTCGATTCCACGTGAGAACCAAGTCTTCGCAATAGCGAAGCTCTGTGGTATGCCTTCACCACGGAGGAACATGCGTCCCAGGTATCCTGCGGCTTTTGAGGCCAATTTCTCCGTCACTGCCCCAACATTTGACTTGGTCCTGCCATCCTTGGTCCAGTACATTCTAGCAATCTCTAAGAAGCGGGTCTTCGCCTCAAGAAGGTTTCGTTGCGATGACCGAGTGCCGTCATAATTCAGCTTCGCCAGATTGAAGCTAGCTCTAAGGTCGCCCTTCCTTGCTTGTAGGTCCATGTACTCAACCACGTCGTCGAGAGACGAATAGGCGTCAGAATGCACGCTCGCGTGTTTCGCATTAGGTCCTGAACTGCTTACGCTCGCACCTTCACCGTATACGCCGCCTTCTTCGTCGGCAATTCTGAATGACTCCTTGGGCATCGAATGTCCCCCTGGGGGTCCGGATCGCATGTGCTTGACTGCCTTGTCTGCAACACTCTTGTAATAGATCACGGCCTCTTCGCAGTTACGCGGGGTGGCAATACCTGCAGAGAAGCGATACGCGATAGTCATTTCCGAGCGCACATCTCCTCCTTCTGCGGCGAGGGTGTGATATAGCATGGCTTTCGCCTGATCCTGCTTGACAGCCTTGCCAATGCCGGTTGCATACATGAATCCAACCATATGTTGTGCCGAGGCATTCCCGGTCAACGTCGCAAGTTCGTGGTATCGGCGGAAGGCTTCGGTGTAGTTACGGGGATACGAGTAATTTCCGTAAAAGTTCATCTCTGCAAGGGTAAAGATGGCATCCGGGTTCTTTTGTGCCGCTGCATCTTCCAGCAGCTTCGTAGCTTCAGCGAGAGGGTGACCGAGCCGCTTCGGTTGAGGGTTCGTGGTAAGAAGTTCCTGCTGCGGGGGCGCGTTCATGAATAACAGAAAGAAGAGCTCTTTGGCATAGTATGCACTTGTGCCAAAGACGCCCGACTTCTTGAAGTTCCACCATGGTGCTGCCGCGGGGCGAATCTGGCGCAATAGTTTCGTGGCCTCGTCGAACGAAGGTGTCGCTGCTAACCATGTGAGCATACCTCCACCAATATGTGGCAGGTGTCCGTACGTCTATCACCATCGTCGAATAGCCCCCAACTACCTGAGGGCCCAACCTTCGCCCTTAAAGGTTTCTGAGAACGGCTTCGGTCGCTGCTGCGAAACTGTGCTGACGAGATGGAAAGTAACAATGAGAGAATGACTGCCAGCTGTTAGTTTGTTACATTCGCGCGTCTCTCTGCCATGACGCACCAAAGAGCGGCGCGAGCCGCAGCAATCGGGGCTTCATCTTGGGAATCTTGCAACTAGAGCAAAGTGATGGAAGTAAAGTGTCATTGCGACACCTCAAAGGCAAGAAATCATGAGCGCAGCTTCTCCAAGCGGTGCGGCGCGGATTAGACTGTTTGTGAAAGATGCCAGCTTTACATTCATCAAGCTCCAACCGCAGCGGCCAACTGCCAAGACTAACCCCTGTCGCCGCCAATCAGTGTCAAGTGGATCTCGTGACCGTGGTACCCATCGTGCCATCGTCGGCATTATGTTACACGTTACCGGTCGGCTCGGTACGTTTATCTGTACATGTAGCTATAGTCTGTACATCTTGTAGTATTTTTCCACGCCGTAATGCGACTTGAGAAAGAAAACTGAAGTACCGGACAAAACGGCTCGGGCAAGGTCTAGTTGATTACGGTCATTTGTCATCCACCAACCTCATACTCTGGCCATGACGAGGTGTCCTCCATCCTAAACGTCTACCTGCTTCGATCCTCATTATCCCAACAATCCCCAACTGAGGATATCCCAGAAATGGCTGAAGCAAGAAATTTAGAAGATGAGCACGCCCCATTACTTCGCGACTCCGAGTCTTCCGCCATTAGCGTATCATCCGCTTCCAAGTCTGTACCAGATGAAGAGCAGAATGGGGAAGATGAAGAGTATACACCTATTTCAAGGTCACGGGGTGCATTGATTGTTGGCTCTATTGGTCTTCTGATCTTCCTACAAGGTACAATCTATCTCACTCGTCATTAGATCGCGTTCATTCCGAATTGTCGTGTACTCTCACTCATGCTTACCACTTAAATCTTCCGATTGTTTTTCGGCTCTAAAGGCTTCAATATTCAACCAGCGTACTTTTTGGTTATATGACGCACCTGACACTTCAAGCTTACCATCACTAGCAACCAATATCTCTATCCTGACGACGACACAGTCCCAGATCGCGGCGGATCTAGTTGCCTTCGACAAGGCGTCCTGGTTCACTTCTAGCTACTTGATAGCCATGTCTTCTTTGGCTCCATTGATGGGTCGTCTGTCTCAAGTCTTCAGCCCGCGTTATTGCATGTTCACATCGACTATCATCATCGCCATAGGTTCGATCGTCACGTCCACCTCAAACACGTTCGCCATGTTCATGGTTGGGCGGTCGTTGACCGGGGCGGGAGCGGCCGGTATCCTCATTGTTGCCACCATCGTCGTTATCCAGATGACTAGCCCGAAACAGAGAGGGCTGTACATTGGTTTGGCGAATTCCGGGATGACACTGGGTGTTTCGCTCGGAGCAGTCATCGCGGGTGCTTTGGAGCCTAAAATCGGATGGGTAAGTCATTCTACTACTGAAATGATTCTGAAGCACATGGAGAAGATGGTGCCATGTGAATTGGAAACTAATTACGACGTAGAAACCACTCTTTGGCATCCAAGCACCTCTCAGTACTCTTGCTGGCCTTGGGTTGCTAGCAGGTATTCCAGCGGACCATGCCCCCAAAGGCTACAAACATAAATCTCTTCGAGAAAAGCTGAGCAGCATCGATTATTCTGGGGCTCTCCTGTTGATAATCACCATCATCCTGTTCCTGCTCGGCCTATCCGGTCCTCGCGTTCTAGCAACACCCCTCGTTCTATCAGCTGTCGCACTTCCAGTATTTGTGTTGAACGAAATTTACATAGCCAAGGATCCGATGATTCCCATCTCGGTTCTCAGATCTCGTGGCACGCTATTGACGTGCCTCGCCACCGTTGGCTTCATGATGGCGCGCTGGGGCGTACTCTTTTACTCGCCAGTCTATGCGCTAGCAGTCCGAGGCTGGAAGCCTGCCGTTGCCGGCTCTATTCTCATCCCTACCAACGCGGGCTTCGCCACCGGAGGACTCCTTGCTGGTGTCTATCACATTCGTCGAGACGGAAGCTTCTACATGCATAGCGTTATCTCGATGATGCTGTTCCCACTTACTCTTCTTGTCTTGGCTTTCATCTCAACCGCAAACGGCCCCTGGGGCTTGTACGTCTTGATGGTCTTCTGCAATGGTGCTTTGGCAGGAGCGTCGCTGACTTATACCCTCGTGCACCTACTTCACCTCACGGTTCCAGATGTGCATCCTATTGTTCTATCTCTCCTTGCCACTTTCCGCGGTTTCGCCGGTAGCTTCGGCTCGGCCATTGGCGGTGGTGTTTTTGGGCGAGTGTTACATAAATCACTTGTTGATGGTTTCGCAAAAGCAGGAATAGAGAATCAGGATGACCTGATAGGACAGCTATTAGGCAGCCCAGCGCTGGTGCAAAAGTTGCACGGGGAAAAGAAAGAGGTCGCAGTCAGCGCATATGAAGATGCGGTGAAAGCGTTGTTCCTTGGTGGGGTGTGCCTAACTGTCATCGTCACCCTTATCCAAGCAGGCACAGGGTGGAAATCACCGACAAAGACGGCGAAAACGGATTTGGAGGAAGAAGTAGAGGGCGAGGAGGCATTGCTCGGCAGATCATGAACAACATGTAGAACAACCTGTATGCAAAGCTTCATTAGCATAGACTCGTAAATACTAGACACATGTGCGTCATTCTCACATTCACGTCGCACATAGGTAGAGCTACTGCCCAATATCGAGAGTTAAAAATGATATCGCCCATTAGACCTTAAGGTATATTTTATATTCAAAATCGGCCTAGATGATTGAGACCTTCGTTTTCGCATGGAATGACGTGACTCAGCCTCGGAAGTTTGCCTAGGGATTTAATACTTATGAAATGTTGTAACACAGCATCTCTCGATTTACATGTCTTACAGAGAGCATGGAGAACGCTTAAGCATATCCGCCTTTTAGGACCGTGTTTGCTTTCATTTAACAGCGTCGGTGTAACTTGACGGCTCACTGCAGCCCTACAACCTCCCTGATTCACCGCTCATTCACCCACTCACCCATTCACCCACTCGACGCGTTTCTGGCTTTTCCATACGCGGATCCCGGCTGGTTGGCGCTTGGTACGCACCCACGTGATTGCCGCCTTCTGTCGCTCCTGCCCTTCCTATATAAACACCCCCCTCACCTTCGACTCACCTTTTCAGCCACTTCTACCTCACTCGAACACTGTGAGGCCGTTCTCTCAGCACACATCATATCTCACCATACACTGAATAGTAAGTAGCCTAAGCTGCTCTCCTCTCATACGTTCTTCCTACTTTCAACATCCACATGCGCATCCGCCTAGCTACCAATCAGACGAAGCGCGGGGCTGGCATCATGCTGCCTATATGCCTTCACCAGTCTCTGGCAACGCTGACGCAAAGAGAGTGTGACTAACTCTAGTAGTTCATTCATTCAGCATGGGTCGCGCATCTACCTTGGCTTCGGCCAGCAACATGGTCGCCAATCCGTATGGCAGACCCAAGGAAATTCAATCATTGACAACACACTGCCTAACGTGCGACCGCACTATCAAGACCAAGGACTGGCGTGGTCATGAAAACTCGAAAGGACATAGGAAACTCAAGGACGGTGAGACCCTCAAGGAGAATATTGGCGCCATGACCAGCGATACTGGAGCCACCAAGTCTGCCTTTAGTGAGGTTACTGGCGAGAAGAACGCCGGCTGGAGCGCCGACCCAAGCTGGGGAGGCGGCTCTGGAGACTTCGGTACTACTACTGGTAACTTTGACAACCCTGGTGCCGCTGGTACAGGCAACCCTCGCGGCGGCAGCGGGGGCCCCTGTTATGGGTGCGGAGAGACGGGGCACATGAAGCGTGACTGCCCTCAGGCCTCTAGTGGTAGGGCTTGCTTCAACTGTGGCGAGACTGGCCACAACAAGGTTGACTGCCCCCAACCTCTCAAGCCTCGCGGTGGTGACCGCGCTTGCTTCAACTGCGGCCAGACTGGGTAAGTCATTCATCCCACAGGGCTTTTTGAAGCAAGCTAACAGAGTCTAAAGTCATTCCAAGGCCGATTGCACCGAACCCCTCAAGCCTCGCGAGGGTGGCGGAGGACAGTGTTTCAACTGCTATGAGTTCGGCCATCGCAAGTCTGAATGCCCTAATGAGCGAGTTATGAAATGCAAGAACTGTGACGAGATTGGTCATATGGCTCGTGAATGCCCGAAGCCCAAGGACTGGTCTAGGGTTCAGTGCAACAATTGCAAGGAGTTTGGTATGACCACCCTCCTCAGTATCATTCGAAAAAGCTAATTGAATAAGGTCACACCATCAAGCGCTGTACTGCAGCTCCAGCTGAGGACACCGGCGGCTCTGGCGGTTGGGATACGCAAGGCGACGTAGGAGCAGCTTCTGGCGGCTGGGAGAACAACATCACTACCGATCAGACCAATGCTACGGGTGCTTGGGCCGACTCCGCCGACTCCACCACCGACGCTTCTTGGATGGATGCCAATACCTCTAGCGGCTGATAGATGTTCCATCTCACCCCGTGACTTAGTATCAAGGTATGTTTGTGAGAGCCTACTACATTCGAAACACAATACTTATCTCCTCATCAGTTTAAGACACCGCGGTTTTTTCAGTCGTTCTTCTCATCGACGACGGCAAGTTCTGAGATGCTATCAACCGGTGGTCATGGAGTTCTGGACGAGGACGAGCCTCTCTCAATGATGAATAGCATTTTGGGAAATGCGGATTCACACTATGACACATAAGATAACGCTGCGTTAAGCGGTCATGAAGATGCGTCTTCACATTATAATCCACATGAAGATCAGTATCGACTGTCACACTTCGAGCCTGTGATGTAGTGAAGACCAGACCCACTAATAATACACAATCTAACAAGGAAAAAAACACAAGTGACAATGCTACATTTGAAGATGTCAGGAACTCGGCTAGTATCACGACCATCCCATGACAACAATGCTCCTACCATCAGCACCCAAATCCCCCGAGCCACCCTGCTTACTACCGCCTTCCTTCCACGCATCACCGTTCAACTCTCGAAGCCTCGCTACGAACTTATTGAACTCGTCTCCCTGATACGTCCCCTTCCATTCTCCTGGTACTTGTACATCAAACCCGTCAACCACCACCTCCTCTCCAAGAGGCCTCGTCAGCCATTGATTCCCATCAGGAGCAACTTCGCTCGGTGCATCTGGTCCTAGGGGACGTAGGTCCGCACGCTCCGTATGCCCTTCTCCAAAGAGCGAGAACAGCGTGAGCGCCAGGGAAGTAGACGGATGCGTAGCATCGAAGAGATTGGGATGTGTCCCGTTTGTAAAACTGGTCCAATTCGTATTCGGCCAGATAGGTTCAAGTGGATGTCCAGGTCTTCCGGCGAAAGGGCCAGGTGGAAGTGGCTTGGTCGGACCTCCCCAGTTCGTGTCTCCTCCAACCGCTGAGGGCGGATCCGCCTTCACGCTGAGCAGAATGCGCTTACCCAGTTGCTGGCAGTTGAGAATCTCCTTTCCTAGCTCCGTGCAGTTTAGCAGCCCGGGTGCTTGGAGGCGCTGGCGGTCATTTGCGGGAGAGCAGCCTGGATAGGGATTCAGGGAGGGATATGCGCTTGTGCCGTAGAATCTATTCACCAGCGGGAGGCTGAGCGTTTTGGCTGTGCTATTGAGGCAGATGGATCGGAAGGTTCCTAGGGCGGCGGAAGAAGGGTCTATGTCGGGGAACGGCTGGTCGGTGGTGTTCAGGGGAAAGGGGATGAGGGTCGAGGTGGAAAGCGGAATTATGAATGGGACGGTTGCTGTTGGTAACAGCTTTACGTGGGGTGGAGTTGGGATTGCGGGGATGGATGCTGTTAAATCTGTGAGGGAGACGGTTGGAGTTTCAATCACCGGAATCGCTGGAATTTCAATTGACGGTATCACTGGGGTTTCAACCGATGGAATCGCTGGAGTTTCAACCGACGGAATCGCTGGTGTTTCGACCGACGGGATAGTTGTATTTTCGATGGATGGAAGTGTTGCGTTCTCCACCGATGAAATGGTCATATTAATGAGTGGATTATTAGGTTTATGAATGGATGGAATAGTCAAATTAACTCCAAGACTGGCTGATGCGTTGACGCGAGGGAGCGTTGTGTTTTCTGACAAAGGAACAGACATGTTTGCGGCCAGCGGGATGGTTGCGTTCGGTCCGTGGGGGCTGACTATTTTCTCTGGAAGATTTACGGTCGTGTTCACTGCTGGTGGCATGGTTGTATTAAATGTGATAGGGCTAGTTATGTTCTCGGCAAGAGGTGTAGTTGTATTCACGGTGGGGATCGATATTGCAGTCGGAAGTGGGAGGGTCGTGTTCAAGTCGAGTGGAACTGTCGCGTTCTCTGCAAGAGGAAGATTTGTATTCTCAACAGTGATATTTGAACTTTCCACAACGGGTATCGAAACTGCAGTCGGAAGTGGGAGGGTCGTGTTCAAGTCGAGTGGAATTGTCACGTTCTCTGCGAGAGGAAGTGTTGTATTCTCAACAGTGATATTTGAACTCTCCACAACGGGTATCGAAACTGCAGTCGGAAGTGGGAGGGTCGTGTTCAAGTCGAGTGGAATTGTCACGTTCTCTGC